>VFSX01000616.1:37500-58046 GCA_016618255.1 Chlamydomonas sp. UWO 241 | reverse complement strand
CCCACCACACACACGTACACACACTGACACACTCTCACACACACACAGTCACGAGCTGATCACACACACACAAACACACACTGACGCACACGCACACACACACACACACACTCAGCCGGAATTATAACCACAGCTCACCGGGCACGACCATGTAGGGCATGCGGGACGCGACGGGCTCGATCTGCGTGAAGAAGTTGTCCCAAATGGTGGAGAAGCCCCTGCGGGATGAGAGAGAGAGGCACAGAGTGGGTGAGGGTGGGTGGTGGTGGTGGTGGTGATTCTGGTGGTGGTGGTGTGTGTGTGTGTGTGTGCGTGTGTGTGTGCGTGGGGGGGTGGGGGTGCGAGGGGGAATGGAGTACACGCACTCACTTGGCCACACACTCACTCTGCGTACGAGACCCCATTATGAACCGCAAGCGAGTGTTCGTCGGTGACGGCGTCGGCCGCCATGCGCGCACGCGCACGCACGCTCACACACACACACACACACACGCTATCTCACACACCAACACAAGCACATACACACATTCACTCTGCGTACGAGTGTCGCCATTATGAACCGCGAGCGAGTGTTCGTCGGTGGCGGCGTCGGCCGCCATGCACACGCGTGCACGCACACGCACACACAGACACACTCAAGACACGTGCACACACACGCACACACACCAACACCAACACACACACTCACTCTGCATAAGAGATGTCGCCATTATGAACCGCGAGCAAGTATTCGTCGGTGGCGGCGTCCGCCGCCATGCGCCGCGTCGTGTTAAGACTCGGCTGCATTTGCGTGTTGGGCAACAGCTTGTTCGATCCGTCGAGCTCACCCTGTGTGTGTGAAAGCTTGTGTGTAAATGAGGTCTTCCGGTCTGGCGAGACGCGTTCGAGGCGGCACTAGCTTGCTGTGCTAAGGTCCGTACGGAGCTCACCCCTGCGTGCCTGAGCGGTGGGCTGTGTTGAGGCCTACGGTTGCATTGCGCGTTGGGGCTAACCAGCTGTTACCTCACTCGCATGGCCGTCACCGCTCGCGTGTGAGTCGTGTGTGTGTGTTGAGGCTCGTTGCATTCTGCGCGCTATAGGGGCAACAGATTGTTCAAATACGGTCGAGCTCACCCTGCGTGTGACGTGTGTGTGTTGTTGAGGCTCGGTTGCATTCTGCGCGATTCCGCGCAAACCAGTCTTTACAACTCCGTCGAGGCTCAATCAATCTGCGTGTGGAGCGTGCGTGTGTGTGTCTAGGCTTGCGTGTCATTTGCGTCTGGGCAAACAGCTTGTTCAATCCGTCGAGCTCACCCTGCGTGTGTGTGTGTGTTGAGGCTCGGTTGCATTTGCGCGTTGGGCAACAGCTTGTTCAATCCGTCGAGCTCACCCTGCGTGTGAGCGTGTGTGTGTGTTGAGGCTCGGTTGCATTTGCGCGTTGGGCAACAGCTTGTTCAATCCGTCGAGCTCACCCTGCGTGTGAGCGTGTGTGTGTGTTGAGGCTCGGTTGCATTTGCGCGTTGGGCAACAGCTTGTTCAATCCGTCGAGCTCACCCTGCGTGTGAGCGTGTGTGTGTGTTGAGGCTCGGTTGCATTTGCGCGTTGGGCAACAGCTTGTTCAATCCGTCGAGCTCACCCTGTGTGTGTGTGTGTGTGTGTTGAGGCTCGGTTGCATTTGCGCGTTGGGCAACAGCTTGTTCAATCCGTCGAGCTCACTCTGCGTGTGTGTGTGTGTGTGTGTGTTGAGGCTCGGTTGCATTTGCGCGTTGGGCAACAGCTTGTTCAATCCGTCGAGCTCACTCTGCGTTTGTGTGTGTGTGTGTGTGTGTTGAGGCCTCGTTGCATTGCGCGTTGGGCAACAGCTTGTTCAATCCGTCGAGCTCACCCTGCGTGTGTGCGTGTGTGTGTGAGTGTGTGTGGGGGGGGGCTTGGCTGCATTTGCGTGTTGGGCAACAGCTTGTTCGATCCGTCGAGCTCACCCTGTGTGTGTGTGTGTGTGCGTGTGTGTGTGTGTGTGCACATGTGTGTGTGTGTGTGTGCATCGGTGTGTTGAGCCTCGGTTGCATTTGCGTGTTGGGCAACAGCTTGTTCGATCCGTCGAGCTCGCCCTGTGTGTGTGTGTGTGTGTGTGTTGAGGCTCAGTTGCATTTGCGCGTTGGGCAACAGCTTGTTCAATCCGTCGAGCTCACCCTGCGTGTGTGCGTGTGTGCGTGAGTGTGTGGAGGGGGGGCTTGGCTGCATTTGCGTGTTGGGCAACAGCTTGTTCGATCCGTCGAGCTCACCCTGTGTGTGTGTGTGTGTGCGTGTGTGTGTGTGTGTGCACATGTGTGTGTGTGTGTGTGCATCGGTGTGTTGAGCCTCGGTTGCATTTGCGTGTTGGGCAACAGCTTGTTCGATCCGTCGAGCTCACCCTGTGTGTGTGTGTGTGTGTTGAGGCTCGGTTGCATTTGCGCGTTGGGCAACAGCTTGTTCGATCCGTAGAGCTCACCCTGCGTGTGTGCGTTTTTGCGTGTGTGTGTGTGGGGGGGGGGCTTGGCTGCATTTGCGTGTTGGGCAACAGCTTGTTCGATCCGTCAAGCTCACCCTGCGTGTGTGCGTGTGTGCGTGTGTGTGGGGGGGGGGGCCTGGCTGCATTTGGGTGTTGGGCAACAGCTTGTTCGATCCGTCGAGCTCGCCCTGCATGTGTGTGTATGTGTAAGGGGTTTCCTTCCCGATCGGGAAACGAAAAAAACGTGCCCGAAGAACGCGTTCCCGATGGTTTGGGGGAGGGCATATTCGGGAAACCAGACGTGCGGAGGCGATTTTCAGAGAAAAGTGTGAAATTGACGATTTTCGCACTTTTCGAAGCGATTCTTCAGGCTGCAGCCCGAAATCCCGACGAAACTGGGAAAGCCTCTTCGGAAAAAACGAAAGGATGACTGAACCCAAGGAAACCCCTGGTATGTGTGTGTGTGTGTGTGTGCATGTGAAGTCCCCACTGCGCGTGTCTTGTGTCTCCGGAATCAATGAACTCGTATTTTGGGGGGCCGTCGGTATAAGCTTACCGAGTAGACGGTAAGCGACAAAGACTGACCTGGCCCACGTCGGCGCTCGCGAGGATGTGCTTGCTTGGTGTTCAGGGTTGTCGGGTCCAGGGATGAAGGCTTCAGGGCCAAAAAAATGGAATCAGGGTCAAGTCGTGGTTACAAAAGCGAAGACTGACCTGGCCCACGTCGGCGGTCGCGCGGATATGCCCGGTGGCGAGGGTGTGCCCGGGGGCTGCGACGAAGCTGGCCTCGTTTCAGGGTTTCAGGGATTTGGGCTGAGTTTAGGGTCAGGCAGGGTTGAGGGTTCGGGGGTTAATTAAGCAACAAAGATTGACCGGCCTACGTGGTTTAATAAAGCCACAAAGACTGACCTGGCCCACGTCGGCGGTCGCGAGGATGTGCACAGTGGCGGTGTGCTCGGGGGCTGCGACGAAGCTGGCCTCGTTTCAGGGTTTCAGGGTTTAGGCTGGGTTTAGGGTGGCGTAGGGTTTAGGGTTTAATTTAGTTTAGGGTTCAGGGTTTAATAAAGCAACACAGACGCACCTGTCCCACGTCGGCGGTCGCGAGAATGTGCACGGTGGCGGTGTGCTCGGGGGCTGCAACGAAGCTGGCCTCGCTGCTGAAGCCCCATGCCTGAACAAGGGTTTGGGGGGTGGATTTTGTTGTTGTTGTTGGTGGTGGTGGTGGTGGTGGTGGTGGTGGTGCAGTTGCAGTTGCTGTTGTTGGTGCAGTTGCTGCTGCTGTCTGTGGTGGTGTTGGTCAGCGGCTGCAACGAAACTGGCCTCGCTGCTGAAGCCCCATGCCTGGAACAAGGGTTGGGGTTTGATTTTGGGGGGTTGTTGGTGGTAGTGTTGGTTGGTGGTATTGCTTGTTGTTGTTGCTGTTGTTGTTGCTGTTGTTATTGTTGTTGTTGTTATTGTTGTTGTTGCTGGTGTTGTTGTTGTTGTTGGTTGTTGTTGATGTTGTTGTTGTTGTTGTTGTTGTTGTTGCTGCTACTGTTGTTGTTGTTGTTGTTGTTGTTGTTGTTGTTGTTGCTGTTGTTGGTCGTGACGGTGGAGCTGCTGCTGTTGCCTTTCTTCTGCCGCGTGTCGTGTGATGCATGCCCGAGTGAAGCCAGCCCTGCCAAACACACATACAAACACAACCAACCAGACGCTACATGAGACCGAGACACACACACACACACGCGCACACATGAGACAGACACACACACACACACACACACGCACGTACACACACACGCACCTCGTCTCCGAACGAGTAGTAGTACCGCTTGCCACGCTCCAGCCCGTGCAGCACAGCCGTGTGCTGCACCCCCGAGTCCACCCAGCCCTGCGTGTGACATATACATTCACGTGTTGTGTGTGTGTGTGTGTGTGTGTGTGAGCGAGAGTCCACCCAGCCCTGCGTGTGGCAGATGCAGCATGCGTTGTGTGCTGCGCGCCCGAGTGCACCCAGCCCTGTGCGACAGATACAAGCACGCGTTGCGTGTGTGTGTGCGTGACATAACACACACACCAACTCCCCCCCCGCACACACACACCTGGCCGGCCGCATTTCCACCGCACATGTCGGCGCGGGAGTAGGAGCGCGAGTCAGCGGCCGCTGTGGCGTGGAGCGCGCCGGGGGAGGAGCCCCATCGTACTGCTGGTGCGCTGGCGTTGAATGACGTCCACTGGACACTCATCTCACTGAGGGCGCAGGGGAGTAATGTGTGTGTGTGTGTATGAGATAGAGAGAAGGAGAGAGAGCGCGAGTCAGCGGTCGCTGTGGCGTAAAGCGCGCCGGGGGAGGTGCCCTATCGTACTGCCGGTGCGCTGGCGTTGAAGCTGGTCCACTGGACACTCATCTCACTGTGTGTGTGTGTGGAGGTGGTGTGCGTGTGTGTTTGTGTGTGTGAGAGAGAGAGAGAGAGGGGGAGAGGGAGAGGGAGAGGAGAGAGGGAGAGGAGAGGGAGAGGGAGAGGGAGAGGGAGAGGGAGAGGGGGAGGGAGAGAGAGAGATGAAGAGATTGAGCATGGTATGGAGTGCGCCGGGGGAGGCGCCCCATCGTACTGCTGGTGCGCTGGCGTTGAACGACGCCAACTGGACACTCATCTCACCGAGGGGGGGGGTTACAGCAGTGAGCGTGTGTGTGTGTGTGGGAGAGAGGAGGGGGGGGGAGATTGCGTGAGAGAGAGTGTGTGTTTGTGTGTGTGTGTGTGCTGGGGGAGGCACCCCATCGTACTGCTGGCACGCTGGCATGAGAGCTGGTCCACTGGACACTCATCTCACTGAGGGTGTGTGTGGAAGGGGTGGGTCGGTGAGAGAGATAGTGGGAAGAGAGGTATTGATTGAGAGTGCGTGTGTTCGTGTGTGTGTGTGTGTGTGTGTGCGTGTTTGTGTGTGTGTGTGTGTGTGTTTGTGTGTGTGTGTGTGTGTGTGTGCGCGCGCGTCGGGGGAGGCGCCCCCGAGCACGGTTGGTGTGCTGGCATTGAAGGACGTGCACTGGACACTTATGGGTGTTTGTGTGTGTGTGTGTGTGTGTTGGTGTGTGATTAAGAGTGTGTGATTGTAAGTGTGTGTGTGTGTGTGTGTGTGTGTCGGGGGGGGGGGGTACAACGGTACGCGGGCGCAAATCAATCCACACGTCTTAGCGGAGCGGCGCCACTATGAGCGGCGCCACACAAGACTGTAACATCCACTCACACCTGTCTCCCTGGCTCTCCTGCCACCTGGCTCTCCTGTTTGTCTGCCTGCCCGCCCTCCCGCCTGCCTGCCCGCCCTCCCGCCTGCCTGCCTGCCTGCCTGCCTGTCTGCCTGCCTGCCTGCCTGTCTGTCTGTCTGTCTGTCTGTCTGTCTGTCTGTCTGTCTGTCTGTCTGTCTGTCTGTCTGTCTGTCTGTCTGTCTGTCTGTCTGTCTGTCTGTCTGTCTGTCTGTCTGTCTGTCTGTCTGTCTGTTTGTCCGTCCGTTTGTCTGTCAGCTCTCTGCTGAACCAGTTAATTCACTGGGTTGAATCAACTAGACAATGGATTATTCATCGAGTTGGACTGGTTGAGACCACTCACCTCGGGTCTTCCGTAAGCGCGAGGTGCCCCGGCAGCGGCTCATTTAGACAGACCTCCTAATGTGTGTCCGTCCGTCTGTCTGTCTGTCTGTCTGTCTGCCTGTCGATCTGCCTGTCTGTCTGTCTGTCTGTCTGTCTGTCTGTCTGTCTGTCTGTCTGTCTGTCTGTCTGTCTGTCTGTCTGTCTGTCTGTCTGTCTATCTGTCAAATGGGGCTAACCACTCTCACCTCGGGTCTTCCGTAAGCGCGAGGTGCCCCTGCAGCGGCTCGTTGGGGTTGGCCACGCGGATGACAGTCCTGGGAGGGTAAGGGTTGAAGAATTGGGGTTTAGGGTGTGTGTGTGTGTGTCTCTAGTAGAAGAGTAGCCTGCTCAGCTGGAAACCCCGTGTTACTGTTACTGTTACTGTGTGTGTGTGTGTGCGGGTGTATGGGAGGATGTGGATGTGTGTGGATGTGTGGGTGCGCCTACAGCGGCTCGTTGGGGTTGGCCACGCGGATGACAGTCCTGGGAGGGGTGAGGGTGGGTGGGTGGGTGGGTGCGTGGGTGTGGGCGTGAGTGTGTGTGGGGGGTGGGTGGGGGGTGGAGGACACATCTGTGTGTGTGTGTGTGAGTGTGTGAGTGCGAGACTGCGTGAGTGGGTGTGGGTGGGTGGGTGGAGGACACATCTGTGTGTGTGTGCGTGTGTGTGTGTGTTTGTGTGCATGTGTCTGCAGCGTGTTCCCAGGGGTTGGCCACGCGGATGACAGACCTGGGAGGGCGAGAGACCAATTAACAGAGAAGTCGGTGCCGTTTTGCCTCTCGTCTTGTCTCTTCGCCTCGTCCTACTCCGACTCAGTGAGCCTTAGAAGAACGTCTTAAGCAGAAAGGTGGGGTGGTGGGGATGGTAGGGTTCAGGGCTGTGGGGTCCAAGGCGCACCTGGTTTTAGGGTTTGGGGTTCAGCGCAAGGGGTTTAGGGTTGAAGGCGCACATGGCCAGGGTTTTGGGTTCAGGGTTTGGGCTGAAGGCGCACCTCCTTCAGGTTAAGGGCTCAGGGCTTTACGGTCCCAGGCGCACCAGCCTAGCGGCGGCACTGCGCAGTGTTTGTTTAGGGTTCAGTGTTAAGGGTTCAGGATCTCGGACTCGAGGCGCACCTTGCGCAGTGTTTTTGGTTAAGGCCGGGTTCTGCAGCCGGAGTTTTCTTCGACCGTGTTGAAACTTGACCTCCCAGGTAATTTGAAAGCTCTTGACGAGCTCTACCTGGCAGGCTGGGCAGACCACCAATCCACTGAATGGGCCGAGCTTCATTAAAAGTCTTAGATCCTTGCGACGGCGCGCTGCGGCGCGTGCAGCCCGCTGCGCATGGGCACGACCGCCGTGTCCTGCCGGTAGTTGATAAAGCCTTAGAACCACGGGGGGGGGGGGGGGGGGGGGGGGAAGGTGGGCGGTGCGGGTCGGGGGGGGGGGTGTGGGGGGGGGGGGCGGGGGGGGGACAAAAAATAAAGATGTTGGCAACAGATACAACAAAAATGGCCGCAAACTTTCCCTCCCCCCCCCCCATCTCACAAAATACGCCATGCATGGAGCCGGGACCAATGCGCATGGCTTTCTAACAGTGAGGGCTTTCCATCGCAATGTCTAAGTCGTCAGCAGACAGCTGAAATAATCCCCCAAATGCAGTCCTACCATGGCTTCGATGGCCGCCACCAAGGAGTGTGGACACTCCAGTTCACACTTTCCAGGCAGATTCAGGGTTGACTCTCCTGAGGTGTTTCCCTGTGCTCTCCAAGGAGGTTCAGATGGCATCGGTCCCATCTCAATCCATGAAGGTTGCTAAAATCCCAAGTGGGCACTTGATGCAATGTAGGAGCCCGCGGGGGAGTTGGAGCGTTGAGGGAGGGTGGACCTCCACCCTATAACCCAGGGTCACTTCTTAGAGTGGATTCGTGCTCCTCTCATCAAGGCGGTTCCAATGGTGGTTTTCCCGTCCAAAACGGCCCACTGGAAAGAAAGTGCTGAACCCCCCGTAGAAAGCTCTGGACCCCCCCCCCCCTTTAAGCCGTCATATCTCGGCCCCAAGGTGTCCAAATTCAAAAATTCTGATGGTTTTGGATCATTCACAGCAAGGAGACAAGATTCCATCATGTGTTCCATTTCTTGACCTTTTCTGCCCCCCCCCCCCCCCTTGCCTAGAACCTTGAAAAAACGAAAACCATATTTAGGCTTTTAAAACCTCCCAACCCTAACCACCGACCTGGCGACGGCGCGCGGCGCGACCAGCCCGCCGCGTATGAGCACGACCGCCATGTCCTGCCGGTAGTTTATGAGGCGGAACCTGCGCGTGTGAAGGGTTTGGGGCGTGTTGCGTGCATAGGGTTTGGGTTTTAGGGTTAAGGGTTTTAGGGTTTAGGGTTAAGGGTTTGGGGTAACGGGTTCAGAGTTGGTTGACGACCGCCGTGTCCTGTCGGTAGTTTATGAGGCGGGACCTTTGCGTGTGGGGTGGTGCGCATGTTGTGCATGTTGCGTGGGTGTGGGATGTCGGTGCGAGAGCGTGCGCATTGCGCGTTGCGCGTGTTGTTGAGGCGGAACAGGTTTGTGCGTGTGCGTGTTGTGCATGTTGTGCGGGTGCTGCATCCAGTTGGTTGTCTGTGTATGCAAACCTATGCGTGTGCGTGTGTGTGGGGCGTCGGTGTGTATGCCCGCATTGCTTGTGGTGTATGGTGCGTGTGATGTGTGCGCGGGCACATGTGTATGTTGTGTGTGATACATACACACACAGCAAACACACACACACACTCACACACACTGTGTGTGTGCGTGTGTGTGGTGCGTGTGTGTACGTGTGCATGCGTGCACGTCAAATGCATGTCGCGTGTCACATGCACTGTGTGTGCATGTGCGTGTGTCCTCTCGTGCATGCATGCACGTCCCATGCACCTACCCACCTGACGCTCCCGCCGCCGTTCACAACGTGCCCGTGTGCATGCGTGTGTCATGCATGCTGTATGTGTGATACACACGCACTGTGTGTGTGTGTGTGTGTATGTGTGTGGGGGTGCGCACGTGCGCGCCCGTGCACGCATGCACGTCCCATGCACATGCACATGCATATGCACCTGCCCGCCTGACTCTCCCACTGCTGTTCACAACATGCCCAGGGTGCGCGCCAGCGGCAAGCACAAACTTGGCCGGCGCCGTGGCGGTGATGTCGGCGTGCACCCAACGCATGCACACCACATTCACGCATGCACGTCCCATGCACATGCATGCCCACCTGACGCTCCCGCCGCCGTTGACCACGTGCCCAGGGTCCGCGCCAGCGGCAAACACAAACTTGGCCGGCGCCGTGGCGGTGATGTCCGCATGCGCTGGCACGTAGACCGCAATCATGTCATCGTAGTCGGGATTTTCTATCCCCGCCCAGGTGGCAGTAACCCAGTCGCCGGAGGCCAGCAGGCGCTGTGTGTGTGTGTGTGTGTGTGTGTGTGTGTGTGCGTGTGTATGTGTGTGTGTGTGTGCGTTTGTATACTTGCCCAAGTCGATGTGACCCAGTCGCAGGATGCCAGCAGGAGCTGTGTGTGTGTGTGTGTGTGTGTGTGTGCGTTCCAGCCCAGGTGGCAGTGACCCAGCCGCCGGATGCCAGCAGGAGCTGGTGTGTGGGGGGGGGGGGGGCGGCCGTACGTGTGTGTGTGAGAGAGGGGGAGTGTGTGCGTGTGCATTTGTGTGTGCGTGTGCGAGTGTGTGTATTCCTGCCCAGGTGGCAGTGACCCAGCCGCCGGAAGCCGGCAGGAGCTGTTGGGGGGGGGGGGCGGCGTACGTGTGTGTGTGAGAGAGAGGGGGAGTGTGTGTGTGTGTGTGTGTGTGTATTCCTGCCCAGGTGGCAGTGACCCAGTCGCCGGATGCCAGCAGGAGCTGTGTGTGCGTGTGTGTGAGTGTGTGTGTGTGTGTGTTTCTATCCCCGCCCAGGTTGATGTGACCGAGATGCCGGATGCCAGCAGGAGCTGTGTGTGTGTGTGTGTGTGTGTGTGTGCTTTTCTATACCCGCCCAGGTCTCTGACCCAGTCGCCGGATGCCAGCAGGAGCTGTGTGTGTGTGTGGGTGTGTGCGTACGTGTGTGTGAGGGGGAGAGCGTGTGTGTGTGTGTGTGAGGGGGAGAGCGTGTGTGTATGTGTGTGTCAGGGGGAGGGGGTGTGGGTGTGGGTGTGGGTGTGTGTTTATTCCTGCCCAGGTGGCAGTGACCCAGACGCCGGATGCCAGCCGGCGCTGTGTGTGCGTGTGTGTGGGGTGTGTGTGCGTGTGTGTGCGTATGTGTGTGTGTGTGCGTGTGTGTATCCCCGCCCAGGTCGCTGTGACCCAGCCGCCGGATGCCAGCAGGAGCTGTGGGGGGGGGGGGCGTGTGTGTGTGCGTACACGTGTGTGTGTGTGGGGGAGAGTGTGTGAGGGCGTGTGTGTGTATGGTGCGTGCGTGTGTGTGTGGTGTGCTTGTGTGTCTATTCCTCCCCAGGTGGCAGTGATCCACTGGCTGAATGCCAGCTTGGGGAGGGGGGCGTGTGCGTGCGTGCGTGTACGTGTGTGTGTGGAGTAGAACGGGGCGTGTGTCTTATTCTTGGGCCACTCGCTGGATGATGTAGAAGGCGAGTGTGCGTGTGTGTATGTGAGTGTGTGTGTGTGAGTACATGTGTGCTGCTCTGGGCACGTTTTTGTTAGAACAAAAGTTATGCTAGGGACCATTTTGTGTGCGTGTGTGTGTGTGTGTGTCTGTACGTGTGTGTGTGTGTGTGTGTGTGTGTGTGTGTGCGTGTGCGTGTGCCTGTGTGTGTGTGTGTGTGTGCGTGTGCCATGCACCTTGTAAACATGCCATGTGTCCTTCTATCACCTGTGCGTCCAGGTGCAGCGACGCGCCTCCGGCCTTGGAATCCCACCGCGCAGCACCCACGTTGAACGAGTGCAGTGAGTTACTGAGACCACTAGGACGAATGAGTTGCGCGCGTAGAGCGTGTGCGTCGCGCGTGTGGAGCGTGTCGCGCACGCCGTCTGTATGCCAGCCGACGCTGTCGCTGCCCCCCTCCAGCGCACCCACTATCCCCCAAAGGAATAGCGCGACCGCCCCCAGCAGTAGGAGCACGCGGGAGGCTTTGTGATCGCGCATCTGAAGCGACAGCTCGTCAATTTATAGCGTGCGGATTTATTGTTACGTTGTACGAAGCGAGTGTCAGTCGTCACGAGTTTCCAATCCAATTCAGACGAATCACGACAGACGATTCCGTGTTGGAGGTTGGGCGGCCGGTGTGGGAGTACTCCGCACCAGGCTATCCTTGACGGGGCCCCTGCTCACTTAACACGTGTAACCAGGCATGAAGACGCCTGTCGGCTTTTCCGCCCTGCCACTTCTTATCTCCGGCCACTATCAGGTGAGCACACGGTTATGGTTATGGTTGTGGTTGTGTTTTGCCAGCCGCAGGCATGCACGCGTTATCACGCTTGCAGCATGCGATGTGTAAGCCCATGTATACGCCCCCATACATGCACGCCCCCATGCATGCACTCCGCATGCATTCTTAGTGCATGCACCCCCCTCCACATACCCCATGCATACACTCCCCAACTCCCAGTGCAAGGGGCGTTGTAACGCGCGCGGTTCACCGAGCGACCCCTCCGCCCGCATGCACATGCCTGCAGCCGCCACGCCGCCCACGATGGCGACGCTCGCCCGCCGGGACGTGAGGAACCTGGTGCGCAAACTTGGTGCGGACGCTCGGCCCGCTGATCAGGAAATGTCCCTACACACACTGACGTCGCTGTGTGCAGTTGGGAATGATGACATCTGGTCCGACATCATTGCTGCTGGTGCCGTCCGTCCGCTGGTGCTGCTGCTGGGTCCTGGATCTACCACTGCCATGCGGGCGAAGGCAGCACATGCGCTCACCTGGCTTGCTGAGAATGCTGGCAACAGGGGCACAATTGCAGCAGCAGGCGCCATCCCTCGACTGGTGCAGCTGCTGGGGCCTGGCTTTCCGGCTGTCGTTCGGCAAAATGCAGCAGGCGCGCTGTCGTACCTCGCTGAGAGCGCAGAGCTTGTGGTCCCCATTGCTGCTGCTGGTGCCATCCCTCGGCTGGTGCAGCTGCTGGGGCATGAGGCTTTCTCTCTAGTTGCCGCCTCAGTTTTAAGAAAACTCGCTCTTGGGAATGCTGACAGGGTCGCCATCGCTGGTGCTAGAGCCAGCCCTCTGCTGGTGCAGCTTCTGGGACGTGGGTCTTCAGACGAGGTGCAGGCGAATGCAGCAGCATCGCTGTCTCAGCTTGCTCGCAGCGCTGACAATGTGGTCCCCAGCGCTGCCGCTGCTGGTTCAGATGCTGTGGCACGGCTCTTCAACAGCGGCAGCAGGAGCGCTCGACAACCTTGCTACTAATCCCTGGAATGCGGCCGTCATCGCCATTGTCGGTGCCATCCCTCGACTGGTGCAGCTGCTAGGGCCTCGCTCTCCAATAAGTGTGCTGCGGGCTGCCGTAGGAACTCAGTGCAACCTCGCTTGGGACGCTGACAATGCAGTCACCATCGCTGCTACTGGTGTCATCCCTCGACTGGTGCAGCTGCTGGGGCCTGGCTCTTCAGTTGCGGTGCAGGAGTATGCCGCACTAGCTCTGGCCAACCTCGGTCGGAATGCTGACAAGTCAGTCACCATCGCTGCTGCTGGTGCCATCCCTCCACTGGTACAGCTGCTGGGACATGACTCTCCGGCTTCCGTGTTGTGCCGCGCCTACGCTGCAACAGCATTGGGCGTCTTTGCTTACAACGCTGACTTCAGGGCCATCATTGCTGGTGCTGGTGCCATCCCTCTGCTGGTGCAGCTGCTGGGGACTGGTTTTCCAGCTCTGGCGCATCAGAACGCAACAGCTACTCTGTTCCGTCTCGCCGCGAATGCTGAGATTGCGGATGCCATCGCCACTGCCGGCGCCATCCCTCCGCTGGTACAGCTGCTGGGGCGTGGCAATCCAGATGTGGTGCAAGAGAATGCAGCAAGATTTTTGGAGCGCCTCGCTGCACGGAGTGTTGAGACCGCGATGACCATCGCAGGTGCTGGCGCCGTGCCTGCACTGGTGCAGCTGATGACACACGGCTCTGATCCGTCTTTTGCGACATACGCACTGGCAGCGATGAGCACGAGCCATGATGCACTCGCTGCCATGATTGACTCACACAGCAATGCTGACATGCGTGCCGACATTGACGTTGCGAAGGCAGCGCTGGCAAAGGCAGCGCAAGCGCGGTAGATGGAGGGGCGTGTTGTCGACTGCCCAGCTGATAGCGCAGTCCACTACGCAGGGCCGTGTGAGCCGCTTCCCCAGAACAATGCGTCACACCAGTCGTATGAAGCGAATCTATTGCGAACAAGACTGCCCCTCCCCCATTGCTGATGGATCTCCGCGCGTGTGGGGACCCAATTGTAACCACGTTTTTTTTTTTTTTTGCTATGACACAGACAGCCTCATGAACTCGCCGTGAACCCGCCGGTGGGCAAGCCCTCCAGCAGCTCCGCCACAGACTCGAAAACACCCAGACTCGTCCCCGCTTGCCTACGCAAACACACACACACACACTCGCGCACGCCGCTGCTGTGCAATCCATGCACGTAAATGAGCCACGCGTCTCCAATGCACTAATTGTGCATGGGCACGAAGCTGCTCTCTGGTGGCTTGGGCTGCTCACTCTGCCTCCGCGATACATGCGAAAGACAGTGCGAGCTGCTCTCTCTGGTTGCTGGGTACCGTGAGGGGCCCATACACTGTCATAAACACACGCAACGGCGCCCCTGGAATAGCCAGCGCTGAGTGATGTCTTGACACACCTCAGGCCACCACTCTCTTGGGTGGGCAGACGCACAGATCCTTCACTACCGTTACTGCGGCTGTCCCCGCAAATTCCCCACAGCACAGCAGCTGGTTGGTTCCTGGCAGGCAAGAGCAGCTCTCACTTGGCCGCCGCGATGCACTCGTGCGCGAGCGCGAGCTCCTCCTGCAGCTCCTCGGCCGTCGCCTTCATCTTGGCCGCGCTCGCGGCGTTGATGGTGAGGCCCTGAACGACCGACCACTTGCCGTCCTGTGCGCGTGTGTACGTGTGTGTGGTGGGGGCAGTGTGTGTGTGTGTGTGTGTGTGTCTGTCGTCGATGGTGAGGCTCTGCACGACCGACCACTTGCCGTCCTGTGTGTGTGTGCGTGTGTGTGCGGTGGTGGTGGGCAGTGTGTGTGTGTGTCGTCGATGGTGAGGCCGACCACTTGCTGTGCTGTGTTCGTTTTATTTTTAGGGCGGGAGTGGGGGGGGGGGGGGGGGGCAGAGACTGTTTGTGTGTGTGCACGTGTGAGTCGTCGATGGTGAGGCCCTGCACGACCAACCCCTTGCCGTCCTGTGTGCGGTGTGTGTGTGTGTGTGAGAGTGTGTGTGTGTGTGTGCGTGTCGTCAATGGTGACGCCCGGCACGACCGACCACTTGCTGTCGGCAGGGAGGGGGGGGGCAGAGTGTGTGTGTGTGCAAGTGTGTGCAAGTGTGTGTTACTTGCCATCCTGTGGGTGGTGGGTGGTGGGTGGAGGGGGACAGAGTGTGTATGTGTGTGTGTGTGTGTGTGTGCCCTGCACGACCGACCACTTGCTGCCATGCACAGGCGTGTGTGTGCATGTGTGTGTGTGTGTGATGGGGGTGGGGGGAGGAGCAGGGGAGCGCCGCAAGAGGCTCTGGCGGCGGCGGGGGAGGGCGCCGAGCCCCACACTTTCCACATCACTCCCTGGTAGGCTGGCACGCTGCGTGGCCTTGCGGGCTCTCCTAGTATGCCCCCCGAGACGTGTAGTCTAGGCCTAAATCACGCCCCGGGGGTCCTCCGGGCGCGTACGTATTAAACCTGTAAAACATACGACTCCCACAATTTCCACGACAGGCACCACCCCACAACCACTTAACACCCAACACGCCCACCTTGCACGCCACCCCACCCCCGCCGGCTGCCCAACACACCAAATCGACACCCGACAACCTCCCAACAACCTTCTACAACAACCAGCAACAACCTACCTTGCATGTGACTGGGTCGGAGTAGCAAAACCACCACCAAGCAACAACAACCTCCCCAAAACCAACAGTTACCCACCTTGCACGTGACTGGGTACGAGTAGCACAGGTCGGCCGGCTGCCCGTAGCTGCCGTCGCCCACCTATGTGTGTGCGTGTGCGTGTGTGTGGGGGGGGGGGGGGGGGGGTTATGTCAGTGGTGCACAAGGCGTGACCCCCCGCCGCTGCCCGTAGCTGCCGTCGCCCACCTATGTGTGTGTGTGTGTATGTGCGTGTGTGTGTGTGTGCATGTGCATGTGTGTGTGTGTGTGAGTGGTGCAGAAGGCGTGTGCAGAAGGTGTAACTCCCCGCCGCTGCCCGTAGCTGCTGTCGCCCACCTATGTGTGTGTGTGTGTGTGTGTGTGCGTCCCTGGGCGGCCCACTCCCTGGGCGGCCCAGCCCACTCCCTGGGCGGCCCAGCCCACTCCCTGGGCGGCCCACTCCCTGGGCCGCGGTCGCGAGTCACGGCGGTCGGCCCATGTGAGTCGCCGTCGCCCATCCCCCCTCATCGCCCCGCCCCCCCCCGTCGACTGCCGCCTATGTACTGCGGCCCACCCTGGACTATCCACCATCGTCTACGCAGAGCCAGTCCCATGCCCTCGCCAGCGCCGAACAGCTCCTCGGCAGACTGTCGACCGCATCATGGACCGCCCCGCCACCGCCTGACGCCGAGCAGATTCTTGGCCGCGACCCACTGCGGCGCCACGACACCATGCACCACAGAGAACCTCACCTTGCCATGATCCCCCCCTTCAGCACCCTTCACTCCCCCTGGCACGCTCCAAACTACACAGTCCAACTCTTCCCCACCGTCACCCACCCACAGTCGACCACCCACCCACGCTTTCACCCCCACATGGAGCTCGCCGTCCCATGTGCGCGCCATGCAGGCCCATGCACCCCCGCCCCATGCACCTCCCCAGCCCCCCCGCGCACGCTGACCCCATGCTGGCAATCCAGGCTGGCAATCCCTCCTCACCCCACCCACCCCCATCCGTGAGCGCACACGCGCACGCGCACTCCCCCCTAGCCTCCCACGCCTCCTCCGACCCCTCCCAACCCCCCTCCCTCTCCCCCCTCGCCTCCCACGCCTCCTCCGATCCCTCCCACGCCTCCTTTGATCCCCCCACGCCCCCCCTGATCCCTCCCATGCCTCCCCTGATCCTTCCCACGTCTCCTCCGATACCCCTGATGAACCCTCACCTGACCCCCCCCCGATGCCTCATCTGACCCCTCCCACGCCCCTTCCAAACCCCCCTTTCCCGTCTACCGAGCCCCTATCCCAGGCCCGCCTGCCTTCGTCCGTCGCGCATCGAGTTCATCGGTCCAAGGAGCTGATCCGACGTCCTCATGGCCTGCCCAACGAAAACTCAGTCTAGTAGGCCGCGGCCGAACGGATCTAGTAGTTGCGGCGACGTTTACATTGCACGACGGACAACCCCGACTATCGCCCATGGAATTAATCGGCCCATGGGGAGATGATACGCTGCGATTGAGGTTGAAGTTGGTTGGCCAGAGTGGCAACCCAAGTTGTAGTTGGTTGGCCAGAGTGGCAACCCTAGTTGAAGTTGGTTGGCCAGAGTGGCAGCCCCCCCCAGACCCCCCCAAACCAAGGATACTATCCACTCGATTCAGGCGCTGGTCGGTCACCCGCTATTCGAAAGACATCCCAGTGCACGGGTCAGACTTCGTAACAATTGCCGGGGTGTATTGCTGTTAGTAGTACAGGCATTGCCGGTGCATGCGGACGGCCTCATGTAACGCTTGGTTGGTTGGTTGGTTGTGTGCGTGTGTAAGTGCGTGTGTGCATGTGTGTGTTAGTGGTGCAGAAAACGCGACCCCCCGCCGCTGCCCGTAGCTGCCGTCGCCCGCCTATTTGTGTGTCTGTGTGTGTGTGTGTTTGTGTGTGCGTGCGTGTTTGAGTATGTGTGAGAGAAAGGGAGTGTGTGTGTGTGTGTGCACAGGACAGGACAGTGCCGGTACGAGGCCTGTTGCGCTCGCCCTGTGTGTGGTGTGTGTGTATGGGTGCGCGCGTGTGTTTGGGGGGGGGGAGGGCTGATGCGCTGTGTGTGTTAGTGCGTTTTTGATTGAGCGCCGCTTCTTCCGCGCGTCAACATTTGCCCCACGAAGCAAGCCCACGCGGTGTGAAACTTTTCGAGCCCCTTGACAAGAGTGGTGTCCTAAAGGAAACCGAGAATGTCCTGTTTGACCCCACATCATTGGTGGGAACATGCCGAAACGCCCCCGCAGGAGGCGTTTTTTTTGCGGGAAAGTGTGGAAATTGCAGATTTTCACACTTTTTGGAGGAGTTTTCGTGCAATTTGCCCCCGCAGTTTCCCCCCGAAGTTGCCGTTTTGTCCCGCTACGGGGGCTGCGGGGGCGCTGAGGACATCACTGCTTGACAAGGGCCTTGACCCATCGCGCCCAGCTCGACACCCAGCTTGGATAATGCCAACCGATTTGGATGGATCCAAGTTTGTATGGATCTCGCTTGGAAGGTTGTTTCGAGCCCCCTGACCTGCCCTCGACCCACCACGCCCACACCCATCTGCGCACACCCAAGGCGCGGGGGCGGCCTGACAGTGACCTGCTTAAAGATGCGATGCGGGAGAGCTGGGGGCTGGCGGAAGCGGGGGGGACGTGCTGGGCGGCACGCTTGCAGGTGTGCCTCGGAACTGTGGGGCACACCCTGGCGTGGGACCAGGAGGGACCGGTACGCATCACCAACCTGCTGGACGTGGCGACCGCGGCGTGGCTGGCCGCCGCGACAAGCACACTGGCGCTGCCGAGCGGCACTACCGTGCGAGATGTACCTGAGGAGTGGTCGCGCGGCTTTAAGATGCTGACCTACACGCGGTGGATGGCGGGTAGCGACAGCGAGCCGCCGGCCCTGTTGAGCTCAGGGCTGAACAGTGCTGCCCGGATCACGGCTCTAGCTAGGTTCAGGATGGGGCTCCATGAGCTGCAGATAGAGCGGGGGCGCTACGCCGTGGCGGGACAGAGGCAGCGACGCAGCCAGCGGGCGTGCTGTCTATGCGGTGGGCTAGAGGATGAGGCACACATGGTATTTGAGTGCCCTGCCTATGAAGAGGCACGGGTGCGGGCCCACAGCCTGTTTCGGTCCATCCCTCGCCCCGAGGAGGCCGATTTAGATGAGCGGATGCGGGAGTTTATGAATCCTCGGCGAGGCCAGGAGAACCCCAGGTTCTGGCACGAGTTGGCTGACTTCCTTGTCGCCTGTTTTGAGACATGCACCGCGTGCGCAGCAATCATGATGGCAGATGGCATGCTAGGGGTCTAATTTTGACAGCTGCCGGCCTCTTTCCTAGGGACTAATGCGCCATCAAAGGCGTCCGACGGACTGTTAAATCGACCACCCATCTGCACACACCCATCTGCACACACTCATCTGCACACACTCATCTGCACACACACACCTGCACACACCCATCGGCCCACACCCATCTGCCCACACCCATCTGCACACACCCATCTGCACACACCCATCCCCACACACCCATCTGCACACACCCATCTGCACACACCCATCTGCACACACACACCACGCCCATCGAGACCCAGCTGCCGTCGGCGGGCGTGCCGAGCGTCCAGTCGCACACACACACACACATCCCCACACACCCCGCTGCACACACCCATCTGCACACCCACCACGCCCATCGAGACCCAGCTGCCGTCGGCAGGCGTGCCGAGCGTCCAGTCGCACACACACCCATCTGCACACACCCATCTGCACACACCCACCACGCCCATCGAGACCCAGCTGCCGTCGGCGGGCGTGCCGAGCGTCCAGTCGCGCATGTGGTCGCACGCTGACGAGGCGGCGGACATAGCAGACGAGAGGCCGCGCGCCTGCGTGTGTGTATGTGTATGTGTGTGTGTGTGTGTGTGTGTGTGTGCGTGTGTGTGTGCATGTGGTCGCACGCTGACGAGGCGGCGGACATGGCGGAGGAGAGGCCGCGAGCCTGCGTGTATGTACGTGTGTGTGTGTGTGTGTGTGCTTGTGCGTGCAAATGTGTGTGTGTGGTCACACGCGTGTTCGCGCGTGTGTGTGTGTGTATGTGTGTGCGCGCGCACGCGTGCGCGTGTGTGTGTGTGTGCAGCACGCTGATGAGGCGGCAGGCAACGCAGACTCGAGGGTGAAAACATGTGTGTGTGTGTGTGTGTGTGTGTGTGTGCGGCGCGACGCCACCATGTGTGTGTGTGCGGCGCCACGCCACCATGCACCACAGAGAACCTCCCATCGCCATCGCCCCCCTTCAGCACCCTTCGCCCCCCTTGACACGCTCCAAACTACACAGTCCAACTCTCCCCCACCCTCACCCACCCACAGTCGACAACCCGCCCACGCTCCACCCCCACATGGAGCTCGCCGTCCCATGTGCGCGCCATGCAGGCCCATGCACCCCCGCCCCATGCGCCTCCCGCCCATGCGCCCTCACGCGCGCCGACCCCATGCTGGCCCTCCCTCCCCCCCCCCTCCCCCCAGCCTTTCCTCCCTTGCCCCTGCCTCCACCCCCTGCCTACCTACATCATCGCCCCATGGACTTCACAGGCCCATGGAGATGATCCGCCTCACCACCCCCCACGCCCCAGCCTCTCCTCCCTCGCCCCTGCCTCCGCCCCCTGCCTACCTACATCATCGCCCCTTGGAGTTCAGAGGCCAATGGAGATGATCCGCCTCCCCATCCCTGCGCCCCTGCCTACGTTCATCATCGCCCCATCGAGTTCGTGGGCTCATGGAGATGATCCGCCGCTGCCCCCTATCCCAGGCCCGCCTACATTCGTCTGTCGCCCCATCGAGGAGCTGATCCGACGTCCTCTAGGCCTGCCTACACCCGAATATCGCCCCATGGAATTAATCGGCCCATGGGGAGATGATACGCCGCGAGTTGAAGTTGGTTGGCCAGAGTGGCAACCCCACCCGCCATGTGATGTACCCCTCTTAGCGCTGATTGGTCACCCGCTGTAGACCGACACACATGTGCCATTTGACCTCAGGAACATTGCTTGTACTTTAGTACGGGTAGTGCTGTTGCAGTCATGTAAAACTTTGGAATGGAATGGAATGTGTGTGTGTGTGTGTTTGTGTCGCGCTGACAGGGCGACGGGCATCGCGGCCTGCACGTGGGATAAAAAACAAAACAACAGAGCATATGAAAGCACACGTCAGAGTACAGCGAGGCACATGCGGGGTCATCACAGCACACCAGAGGCCACGAAAGAGCACACGGGAGCAGAGCAGAGGCCACCGCAGCACATCATAACACATCCGAGGGCACCAGATCACAGCAGGGGCCACCACAGCACACAAGAGCACATCCGAGGCCACCAGATCACAGCAGGGGCCACCACAGCACATCATAACACATCCGAGGCCACCAGATCACAGCAGGGGCCAC
>VFSX01000616.1:12500-35000 GCA_016618255.1 Chlamydomonas sp. UWO 241 | reverse complement strand
GTATGTGTGTGTGTGTTCGTCTCTGTGTGTGTTTGCCTCAGGATAGGCGAGTTGGTGTTGGCAGGGTTGGCGACAACGAGCACATGTGTGTGTGTGCATGCGCGCGTGTGTGTGCATGCGTGTGTGTGTGGGGGGGGGGTGCGTGTGTGTGGGGGGGTGCGTGCACTCCTTGAGAATGCACGCGTTGGTGTTGGCGGGGTTGGCGACAACGAGCACCTGTGTGTGTGTGCGTGTGTGCGCGTGTGTGCGTGTGTGTGTGTGTGCAGGGAACTCTCGTTTCAGTTGCACAGCTTCATCAGGTTCTGCCTTGAGCAGAACCTCGAGCAGAACCTGTGCGGGCGAGCGATACGATCCAAGCAGTCAATCCAACAAATCAGCACAACAGTGCAGTCAGCCACCTCAGCTCATTGGTAAGGGCGAAAGCTGGTACACAAATGAGTATCTGACGCAAGAGCTCGGACCAGCCACAGCCGTGACAGTCGGGTGTACTGCACGCAACAACACACACACACACACACACAACTACACAAACACATGCACGCGCATGTGCCCACACACACACAGAAACACACACACACTCACACACACACACGCACACACACACACAAACACATGCACGCGCATGCACACACACACAGACACACACACACAAGCGCATGCACCCACGCGCACAATCACACACACTCAAGCACAGACACACACACACTCACACGCACACACACACACAACCACACACACACACACACCCTTACACACAGACACAGACACAGACACAGACACAGACACAGACACAGACACAGACACAGACACAGACACAGACACAGACACAGACACAGACACAGACACAGACACAGACACACAGACACCGACACACAGACACCAACACCGACACCGACACCGACACCGACACCGACACCGACACACTCTTACACACAAACACAAACACAGACATAGACACACCTTGACGCCCTTGGATGCGTTGTTCTCCAGCGCAGCAGCCTGGCTCGCGTAGATGGTCACGTTCTGTGTGTGTGTGTGTGTGCATGTGTGCATGAGTGCGTGTGTGTGTGTGTGTGTGTGTGTGTGTGTGCGCATGTGTGCGTGTGTGTGTGTGTGTGTGCTCATCCGCCTGGCTTGCAATTTAATGCCGCCAATCAGGACAAACACACACACACACACACCTTGAAACTGACGTCCTCGAGCCGGCATCTACCGCTCGGCTACCATGCAGCTACCATGCAGCTGCCACACAGCTACCATGCAGCCACCGACCCACCTTGCTCATCACGTCCTTGCGCTCCATGCCCGCCTTGCGTGGGAAGCCGCCAATCATGATGGCGTAGTCGACGTCCTTGCACGCCTCGTTTGCGTCGATGCTGGTCACGACGCCTGGTGTGCGCAACGTGCGCGCGCGCGCGCGTGCGTGCGCGCATGTGTGTGTGTGTGTGTTCATCCGTGCGTGCACGGCACGTGTGTGCTTACGTCTGTGCGTGTGTGGCGCGTGTGTCTGTGCGTGCGTGGCGCATGTGTGTATGCGTGTACGTGTGCACACGTGTGTTCTACGCTGCGTTGCGCGTCGCTCACCCATCAGCAGCGGGAACGCGGCGTCGAGCAGCTCCATCTTGACGCCCTCGAGCGCCTGCTTGGCTGGCTCGATGTCGAGGAGGTGCAGGATGACGGGCGTGTCGGGGCCGAGCAGGCGGCCGGCGGCCACCTGAGGGCGTGTGTGCATGGGGGGTGCGTGTGTGCGCCATGCATGCGCTGGAGATGGCTCAGGTGATCCAGCCCAGAAGCAGCAGCCACGCGTCACGCATACCGAAACCGCGCCATGCAGAGCCGCTGCATGAAGAGGCACGCGTCGAGGCAAACACCCACCATCGGGCAGATCGCGTAGCCGATCTGGCCTGCGTGGACAGAGGAGGACGCACCGCATGCATGAGATGGCGCTTTGCACGAGGCACGAATTCAAAGGGAGAGGAGAGAGGGCTGCGTTCACGGCAGGGTTCCGGAAGCAAATAAGTGAACGTGCGTGGCCCACCTGCAGCACCGGTGATCAGCACGCGAGCGGGTGATGGAGACGCCATGGCTGTATCAATAGATGCGGGGTGGTCAGTGGCCGTGAGGAGGAGATTGGAGGAGCGGATAGCATTACACAAGACTTGTGAGGGACTGAACCACGCGCTGAACCCTGGTTGCCCGCCTACAACCCCCCCTTGCAATACAGAGTACATATGTTACCAGTAATTGAGGCCACTGGAGTGGTGAGCTAGGCGCCTCAGGTGCGCACGTGAGCTGCACCGGTGAGGCGCCCGGCCGTCTGCCAGACCAGACCCGGCCCCTGGGCCAGACTCTCCTCAGTCAACCTCTTCAATCTTTGAAACGACGTCATCCTGCACAGACATGTGTGTGTGTGTGTGTGTGCGTTAGTGTGTGTTTTCGACGTCCTCAGTGACCGCGAGGAGGCGCAGCACCAGGCACTGTGGCCCGCTTTCGTCGTCGCCAAGGCTGCGGGCAAGCGGGCGCAGTTCCACCGTGCGCGCCTCGTGGTTGACGGCGAGCGGGTGGCTGCACCTGTTAGCTAGTTGCATGCCCCCTGGGGTTGTGTTTGAAGGGAGGTGGCGCCACACACGTGCGGTGTCGTGTGCGGTGTGGTCGCTGGGTAGAGTGCTGCGGCGGGTGTGCTACCAGCCCCGCTTCCAGTGGTTGGGGGGAGGGCCTTTCTGGTCCCTTTATGGTTTAATACCTTGGGCCCGCCCTCCGGCCACTCGAGGGGTTGGGTGTGGAGCCTGAATTGTGGTGCTGCTTGCTTGGCGCCCGCCACTACGTGGTTGGCGCTACCGTGGGCTACTTTTGTAGCTTTACCTTTTTGGTGGGCCTCGTGCCTGCTCTCTTAAGTCCCGCTGGAGCTTTGGAACCGAACGTGTGACCGCCGGCAGTGGATTGTAAAACTCTCATTATCATGTGTGTGTGAGTGTGTGAGTGTGTGTGTGTGTGTGTGTGCGTTGGTGTGTGCGTGGGGGGAGGAGCAGCGCAGCGTGCAAGAGGGGCAGCAGCAGCGGAGGGCGGCGAGCGAGCCCAACACCTAACACCCAGCAGAAACAAACTTACAGCGTCAATTACGTCCTGGTCCTCGATCTCGTACGCGCCGAACGTGTGGTGGGGCTGCAAGAAGAAGGGTGCCCGGGCGTGTGGGAGTTTAGCTGGCGGCGCCTGGTACGCACGCTCTTCACACACACACACACACACACACACACATCCGTGCCACTGCTGCACGAGCGGCACGAGCCGAGGCGGGCGTGGGCACGGGCAAAGAGGGCTTGGAGCGCTCGGTGGCAGCGGTCGAGGTTGCCAACGCATGCCATGCCGTCAAAGGCTGGCCCTGTCTTGCATACAGGGATGCAGGTCAGCAGACAGCCAGGCGTGCCGGAAAACGGCACGGTCTGCGACACCTGTCGCGTATTTGTTCGAAGACCTGATGGCGTGAGAAAACATAGGATCCTAGGCTCTACATGGTCCTTCGTAAACACAAACTCACGTCCATGATGAACCCGTCGAACATGAAACGGGTGACCACGCCGCCGGGCGTGGCCACCTTCGCGCGCCGCGCCTCCATCACCGGCCGCAGCTGCGTCGACCGCCGCACTCTGAAGAACACCTCGCGCCGCGCAGCGTCGCGCACCCGGACCGTGATCGTGTCGGCGGCGGCGGCGGCGGCGGCCGCCTCCCCTGCAGCTCTCCCAGCGCCAGCAGTGACCACCCTGGCGCTGGTAGGCCTGACGCTGCGGCCCGCCGCTGCCGCGCTCTCCTCCAGTCGCCGCTTCGCGTCCTCGCGTCGGCTAGGGCTGCCCGGAGCCGGCCCGGCGCCCCCGCGTCCCCGCGCCGCCGCTGCCGCCGCCGCCGCCACCGCCTGCGCGGCTGCCTGCGCCGACACCCGCGCCGCGTGCACCGCCGCGATCGCGCGTGCGCCGCGGTCGCCCGAGTCGCGCGCGGCCGCCTGCAGCCTCGCCAGCGCGGCCTCAACCGCAACGTCAGACGCCGCGGCAGCGGCCGCTGCCTGCTCCCTTTCCTGCTGCTGCTGCCGCCGCTGCTGCGCCTGCGTCTGCACCTGCGCCTGCACGGCCGCCGGTGCCGCTGTGCCACTTAGCGCCGCCGCGCCGCTCGCCGGCACCGCCGCGCCAGTTGGCGCCGCCGGGCCACTTGCGGCGAGCGCCGCTGCTGCGTCGAGCAACGCGAGCGCCGCCGCGCCGCTCGCGGGCGCCGCCACGCCCCTCCCTCTCGCCTGTACCGCCTTGATCCTCGCCAGCATGCGCTCGTTGGCTGTCCCCACGCCCTGTGCACCAGCATCTCGTGTGTGTGTGTGTGTGTGTGTGTGTGTGTGTGTGCGTTTGTGCGTGTGTGAGCGTGTGTGTGTGTGTGTGTGTGCGTGTGTGTGCGCATGTGTGTGTGTGTGTGTGTGTGTGTGTGTGTGTGTGTGTTAGGGTGTAGTCCCTCTCACTGAGATCCTGGCTGCGCACCAGCTTCTCCTGCGAGGCGTGCGGGTGAGGGCGGGAGTGGGTGGGGTGGGGTTGGGGTGGGTGGCGGTGGGGGTTCGGAGGGTGGGTGGCGGAAGGAGGGAGGGAGGCGCGCGCACACACACACACACATGCGTGTGGACGGACTCCCACCTCGAGGCCCTCGCCGGGCGCGCACAGGCACATGACGGCCGCGGCGACGACGCGGTCGACCTCGGTCGCGCCCTCCGCACGTGCAACATACGCCCAGCGCCCCGTGTGCACCCTGCCGGAACTCAGCACAGGCACGCGGCTCAGCACCATGCCTGGCTCGCGCCTGGGTGGACGGGTGGCGTGCGGTGCGGTGCGGTGCGGCGATCAGCACGACGGTGTGCGGTGCGATGAGTTGCGGTGCGGTGCGGCGCAGGGCAACGCGGTGCAGTGCAGTGCCAGGCAGGGCGGCTCAGCACCATGCCTGGCTCGCGCCTGGCTGGACGGGCGGCTTGCGGTGCAGTGCGGTGCGGTGAGTTTGTGGTGCAGGGCGGTGCAGGGCGGCATAGCGCCATGCCTGGCTCGCGCTTGGGCGGACGGGTCGCGTGCGGTGCGGTGCAGTGCGGATCAGTGCGGCGATGTGCGGTGCGGTGAGTTGCGGTGCAGTGCGGCGCAGGGTGGTGCGGCTCAGCACCATGCCTGGCTCGCGCCTGGGGGGACGGTGGCGCGCGGTGCGGTGCGGTGCGGTGCGGATCAGTGCGGCGATGTGCTGTGCAGTGAGTTGCGGTGCGGTGCGGCGCATGGCAGTGCGGTGCAGGGCGGTACCGGGCAGGGCGGTGCGGTGCAGTGTGGTGCAGCGGAGGCATTCAGTCGGCGGGCAGTGCACTGCCACATCAGTGCTGCCACATGCAGTGCGGTGCGTGTGCACAGCGTGCGAGCAGTCGACGCTCGCGGCGCTGGACGCCATGAAGTTGGCGGGCGGGCACGGCGGGCGGGCGGGCGGGCGAGCGGGTGGGCATTGCGGTGCCGTGTGGTGCGGTGCCGTGCCGGGCCGGGCCGGGCAGTGCGGTGCGGTGCGGCGCAGTGCAGGCATTACAGTTGGTGGGCAGTGCAGTGCAGTGCCACATGCAGTGCGGTGCGTGGGCGCTATCGCGCAGTTCACACTCGCGGCGCTGGACGCCTGGAGTCCGCCCACCCTTGCTCACAGATGTCCAGAGATACCTCCCATCTTGCACACTGTCCCCACGCACCACCACCACCCACCACCATCCCACCACCACCTTGCATCCTGCCACCACGCGACCCACCCACCACCTCCCACATCACCCACCATCCTCCCCACCACCACCACCCACCACCGCCCCCCTCCCTGCAAACCCACCACAGCTCGTCGCATGGGAGGTGCTCGGCGCTCAGCAGCAGGTTGAGCGACTGCAGGAGTTGCATCATCCGCGCGCGCAGCTCGGGCGGGGCGCGTGTGGCATGCATCTCATAAGCTCCCACACACACACACCACCCACACCACCCACAACCACCGCGCCCCTCCCCGCGAGCCCACCACAGCTCCAACGCAGACCACCGCAAACCAAACCGACGCAAACCAAACTACGGCAAACCAAACCACCGCAAGCCGACCCCTCCCGACAAGCCCATCACAGTTTGTCGCTTGGGAAGTAAACCATACACCCTGGACCCTAACTAAGCCCCCAGCAAACCCACCACAGCTCGTCGCACAGGAAGTGCCCGGCGCGCAGCAGCAGGTTGAGCAACTGCAGGAGCTGCATCATCCTTGCTCGCAGCTCAGGCGGGGCACGCGGGTCGCGCAGCTCATGAAACATACGATCCCCACCCACCACGATCACCACCCTCCACCACCACCGCCCCCCTCCCCGCAAACCCACCACAGCTCGTCGCACGGGAAGTGCCCGGCGCGCAGCAGCAGGTTGAGCGCCTGCAGGAGCTGCTTCATCCGCGCTCGCAGCTCGGGCGGGGCGCGTGTGGCGCGCATCTCACGAAATATACTCTCCCCAACCACCACCGCCCACAGGCCCCTCCCCGCAAACCCACCACAGCTCGTCACATGGCAAGTGCCCGGCACGCAGCAGGGGGGGGGGGGGGTTAGGTTGAGGGACTGCAGGAGTTGCATCACTCGCGCGCGAAGCTCGGGCGGGGCGCGCTTGACGTGCATCTCATTAGCCCCCCCCCCCACACACACACCCACCACCACCCACCACCACCGCACCCTCCCCGCAAACCCACAAGCGATAAGATCCAAGCATAAGAGCCAATCCAACAAACGAGCACAACAGTGCAGCACCACTGAGGCAGCTCCGCTCCGTAATGAGAGCGGAGCATACACAAACAAACGCACCACAGTTTGTCGCATGGGAAGGAAATCCGAACCCCCAAACCCCTAACCCTTAACCCCCAACAAACCCACCACAGCTCGTCGCGCGGAAAGTGCCCGGCACGCAGCAGCAGGTTGAGCGACTGCAGGAGTTGTATCATCCACGCCCGCAGCTCGGGCGGGGCGCGCGCGGCGCGCATCTCATATAATGATGATGATGGATGTTACAGTCAGGGACACCTCTAAAGGCGTATAAGACCGTGCTCGGCGCCATATGGCCCGAGCACCTTACTGAGATGGCTGGCTGTTGGTGGTAGGGAACCCCAACTCTGTAAAGAGCGTGGGCGCACCCCTAGGTCCCCTACCGCAGCGGCAGCAAACGCTTGTTGAAGTCGGTGAGCGCATGTTGGGAAACGGAAAACGCAAGGCAGGTTCGTCGCCAATTGCCAGAAGAGACATCCCCCCGTGGGGAGAAAGGCCAAGACGTGGCCGAAAAGGATATCCAGCCGGGCCGCAACCTCTAACGTGTTAAGGGGTTTTCGAACTGGGATAATACACTCTCCCAACCACCACCACCACCACCGCCCTCCCTGCAGACCCACCAGAGCTCGTCGCACGGGAAGTGCCCTGCGCGCAGCAGCAGGTTGAGCGACTGCAGGAGTAGCATCATCCGCGCGCGCAGCTCGGGCGGGGCGCGCTTGGCGTGCGGCTTCATTTCAAAGCGAGATGAAACTTTTCAAAGTTGGATTTCGATTGGATTTCGAAAACCATTTGCTGTGTTTCTGCCATTCATTCACGACCAATTCACGAGCCTTCCTTCAATTGCATCAGCATTCACACCCACATACATCATCAGATGGCAAAGACATGGTTAAAGCTGTGGTCATGCTGTTAGGACGCTCCCCACCAATGTCGGCACAGCACCCCCTTGACCAATGCCTGCAGCCTGACACAAGCGCCGGCAGCCTGAAGCGCCTGCAGCCTGCAGCCTGGCACACGGACATGGCACAACCTGCTGTGTGTCCACTGGCAAGTCCGGCAGCTCCCCATCAAGGAGGCACCGCCACGAGTCGGCACTGCCGTGCACAGGCGCAACACCATCAAGGAGGCACAGCGCGCCCCTGGACCAGCGCCTGGCACAAGCGCATGCCGTGCCTTCAGCATGGTGCTTGGCGCCTGCAGCCTGGCGCCCGTAGCCAGGCCCTTGCAGTGTCCCAAGTCTGGCAAGTCTGGCAGCGCCCAATCTGGGCGCTCCCCATCAGGGGGGCACAGCGCCCCCCTCGACCAGCGCATGCAGCCTGGCACAAGGGCAGCAGCCTGGCGCAAGCGCATGCAAAGCCTTCAGCATGGACCAAGCGCCTGCGGCGCATGCAGCCTGCAGCCTGGCACAAGAACATGGACAAGGTGCTGTGTCCACTCGCAAGTCCGGCAGCTCCCAATTTGAGCGCTCCCCATCACGGGGGCACAGCGCCCTTGACCAGCGCCTGCAGCCTGGACCACGTGGCGTACCCTGGGCCGTACCTGTGTGTGTGTGCGTGCTCATGTGTGCGTGTGCTCGTGTGTGTGTGTGTGTGTGTGCGTGTGTGTGCGTGTGTGTGTGTGAGTGTGTGTGTGCTTTTTTGCATCGTGGCCTGCTTGCCCCTCCCCTAGATGAATCCGAGGCTGTCCACCTCAACCCCCTCGAACTTAAACCCCAACCACACTACACACGCGGGGCATGAAACGAGGCTGTTTCGCGATGTTGGTGTGGATGGTTTGTGGCCCACGCGTGGGTGAGGGCGGCCAACCACTGTCAACAACCAAGGGATGGTGCTGCGGCACTCCGGGCCATCTGGGACCCCGGGGGTGGCGGAGGAGTTGAGGTGGGAATGACACGGAGCAGTGTCAACAACTAGGAGCCCACACTGAGGCGTGTTCTCGTGACACTAGAGCCCACACTAGAGCCCACACTGAGGCGTGTTCTCGTGACAAGGAGTGAGTTAGGGGCGTGCCGCCTCAGTGATTGTTGAGTGTCGAAATCGGCTTGCGTGCCCATGGCTGGCTCGCTGAACCGTGTGGGGTAGTTCTTTGCGGTTCGTCACAACGGGGGACTGGGGGGCTGGGGGGCTACCGTCAGTTCTAGGCGCTACCGTTGTGTTGCGCTTTCGACGACGACGAACAACCTCAACCACCCTAAAACCCCTCAACCACCCCAACCCCCCCAACGTACCCTTCAAACTTGGGCGTGCCCGCGGGGAAGGTTCCCTGGAACGCCATGCGGCGCGGGACTGCAGCGGTTGCGCACCTGCGCGGGGCAAACAATGTGTGTGTGTGTGTGTGTGCACTTGCATGTGTATGGGTGCGTGTGTGTGTGTGTGGGGGGGGTGTTTGTGCACGCGTGTGTGTGCGTCCGCGCGTGTATGTGCACGCGCGTGTGTGTGTGTGTGTGTGTGTGTGAGTGCGTGTACACGCGCCCGTGTGTGTGTGTGTGTGTGTGTGCGCGTGTGTGCATGTGCGCGATGCTGTGCGCGTGTGCATGCGTGAGTGTGCTCCGCTGCTGCTACTGCTGCTGCTGCTCAATGGCGCCCGTGCAGACCCGCGCACGTGCGTGCGCGTGCGTGTGCGTGCGTGTGTGTGCACACTCATCACAATAGCAGCGGCGCCTTGGACCTCGCCACCCTGCCCTACCACATTCCCAACGCCTCAGGCGGCGCCTTCACTTGCGCGGATCAGGCGGCGCCTCAGGCGACCTTCGCCCTCGCCACTCTGCCCTACCACATTTCCAACGCCTCAGGCGGCGCTTTCACTTGCGCGGATCAGGCGGCGCCTCAGGCGACCTTCGCCCTCGCCACCCTGCCCTACCACATTCCAAACGCCTCAGGCGGCGCTTTCACTTGCGCGGATCAGGCGGCGCCTCAGGCGACGCCTCAGGCGGTCGGGGCGCCTTAGAGGCGCTGCCTCAGGCGTCACCCCGACCACTTCAGGCGCCACCCCACCCGCCTTAGGCGCCCACCATCACCTGAGGCACACTCCCGACCGCCTCAGGCGGTACGGCCGCCTTCACTTGCGCGCCTCAGACTTGGGATTTTGGCAGGGCTGTTTGTGGGACTCCGGGGCCCGAATGAGGCCCAGGCTAGGAGGGTTGAGGCCCAGGCTAGAAGGGGTCACTTCTGGGTCCCTAGTTATCGTTAAATCCTGAACCCTAAGCCCTCGCCACGCACCCGGCCGCGCAGCCCGCCTCTGCGACGCCCGTGCTGCTCGCGACCAGAAGCACGCGCGCGGTCCGCACGCCGAGAGTCAGGGTTGCTAAACCCTAGTACTGCACCCTATCAACCCTAATCTAACACTATAATTTTACAGCATTCTCACACCATTCTAACACTCCAACATTCTAACCTCCTGTCACCCACCCGGCCGCACAGCCCGCCTCTGCGACGCCCGCGCCGCTCGCAACCAGCAGCACGCATGCGGTCCGCACGCCGAGCCCTGCCGCGAGCGCGGCAAGCCACCTGCGTGAGTCGGGACACAGCCGGGGCGGCGCGGGCGTGGTGGTCGATGTTACAGCCCGTTGGACGCCTTTGATGGCGCACTAGACCCAGGTGTGGTGTGTGTGTGTTTGAGGCAGGGGTTTCCTTGGGGGCTGCCAGGCTGTCGGGCTTCCTGGAGAGAGCCTCCCGGACTCTCCAGGTTCCTAGAGGTTCCCAGAGGCAGAGCTCCCCGTGCGCTCTCCAGGCTGACATACTTTTCCGGGGTCTGCGCCCCCGGAACCCTGCCTCTTCTCCGGCTTTCCCGAACTCCTCCCTCGCTCCCCATCGGCAAACCACCCTTCGGGCAGTCTCCTCATCGGAATCCGATTGGCTAGGAGACTCCTGGTGTGAGGTGTGTGTGTGTGTGTGTGTGGGGGGGGGCAATCCGAAATGTGCAACAGGAACGTGCGCGACGTGGGGCGGGGCAGGGCGAGACACCCTGGTGCTCCATGCTGCCACTTGAAGGCCCCCCCCATCTTGATGGGGGGGGGGGGGGAGGAGATGAGGTGATGAGGAGATCTCCTCATCACACACACACACACACACACACCCCTATCCCCTAATCCCTCATCTCCCCCCCCCCATCCCCTCATCAGCCCCCGCTGCCCCCCCCCCCCCCCCGTTCAAACCCTAAACCCTAAACATCATCCCCTCACCCCCCCCCTAACCCTACAAAACCCTTAACCCTCCATGCCAGTGTCTCACTCTGGCGTGACGCCACTAAATCTTTAACCCTAAACATGTCAGTGTCTCACTCTGGCGTGACCCCACTAAACCTTAAAACCCTCAACATTTCAGTGTCTCTCGGACGTGACCCTTCAAAAACCTTAACCGTAAACCCTAAACACGTCAGTGTCTCGCTCGGGCATGACGCGCAGGCGGTTCCTAAACTTCACCCCCTCATCACCCCCCCCCCTTTAACCCTACTCAACCACAAGCCCCCATGCCAGTGTCTCACTCAGGCGTGACGCGCAGGCGGTTGGCGTTGGCAAGGATCTGGTTGCCGAGGGCGATTGGCGGCATTGCATGGGCGCAGTCGGGCGCGCCCGTGTCGGCCTGGTGTGTGTGTGTGTGCGTGTGTGCGCGTGTGTGTGCGTGTGTGATGTTGTGTGTGATGGTGTGTGTGTGCGTGTGCTGGTGTGTGTGTGTGTGTGTGTGTGTGTGCTGGTGTTGCCAAGGGCGATTGGCGGCATGGCATTGGCGCCGTCTGGCGCGGTCGTGTCGGCCTGGTGTGTGTGTGTGTGCGTGTGTGTGTGTGTGTGCATGTGTGTGTGTGCATGTGTGTGCGTGTGTGTGTGTGTGCGTATGCTAAAGTTGCCGAGGGCGATTGGCGGCATGGCATGGGCACTGCCGGGCGCGCCCGTGTCGGCCTGGTGTGTGTGTGGGTATGTGTGTGTGTGTGTGCGCGTGTGTGTGTGTGTGTGTGTGCGTGTGTGTGTGTGCGTGTGTGTGTCAGTGTGTGTGCGTGTGTGTGTGTGTGCGGCCCACCTGACACACACACACACGCACACACACTGACACACACGCACACACACACACACACACACACACAGAGAGAGAGAGAGAGAGAGAGAGAATCGTTACAGATCCCACCGCTAGGCATCCTGGTTTACGGCTCTTGCCTGTGCTAAAGCACATACCCCGGCAATCGTTTCAGAAGTAAAAAACACCCATGGATCTTAGGTTCGTTCGCTGGCAGGTGACCAGCCATATGCGCTAGTACGAGAGGATATCCTTGGGCTCGGGGATTTTGGTAGCATCATCATCAGCATCATCGTCATCTTCAGGGGACACGGGGACAGGTAGTGCGGCGGCGATTCTTGGCTTCATGGGGAGAAACAGATCGGCGGAGGTCGACTGATAGTAGGTGGTAGGCGGTGGATGTCGCAGTCTCTCTGTGCATGGGAGGGGGGGTTGCAGGAGTGGGGGCAGTGACCATGGGGCGGTGACTGCATGGCACCTGGAGCGCATGCATGCATGGGGTGCGGGCCATGCATGGGTGTGGTGGTGGGCTCCAGTAGGGCGCGTGAGCGGGAAGTCGACGTCAGGGCGTCAACCGCGGGGGAGGGTGGACTCTGTAGTTGTGGTGGTGTCGAGGGCGGAGGCGCTGGTGGTAGGCGCTCCATGAGGTGGCGGCGGCGGCGGCGATCTCTGTGTTGAACCGGAGGCTCGCTCCGGCGCCAGGTAGAGGGGGTCCCTGTGCATTCGAGGTGAGGCTGAGCTCGACGCGTGGGCGTTCGAGGTGCCACAAACGGGGGCCGACGGAGGTGCCCTCGAAGCGGTACAAGACGGGCCTGTCTGGCGTCGGTAGCGAAGAAAGAGGCAGGGGCAGACAATCGACGTCGTACAGGGGGGCGACGGCGGTGGCGGAGAGTCGGGGCGGAGGGGGGTGAGTCGATTGTGCCGCCATGCACGGCCTCAATCGGGTCGGCTCGGCCGACCAGCGGTCCCTCCCCTGTGGGGGAGGACTGGAGGAGGAGGACTGGACACACAGGACACACACGCACACACACACACACACACACGCACACACACACACACACACGCACACACACACACACACGCACACCCACACGCACACACACACATGCACACACACACGCACACACACATCCGCACACACCCACACCCACACCCACACACCTTGAGCGACGCCACAAACTCCGCGGCCGACCGTGCCTTCTCCCGCGCGGCCGCGTTCCGGAGCGCTTCGCTGAACGACGCTGGCGGCGCCTCTTCCCCGTCGGCCGCGCCGCCTCGCGCCTTCGTTAAAATTGTCGACGCAAGCATGAAGGGTCGTGGGATTCAGGCAGGGTTTGGGGTTGTAGGTCTTAGGGGTGGAGGCTTAGGGTTTAGGGTTGGGGGCTTTATGTTACAGGTTTCTGTGCTTGGGGTTTTGTGTTTAGGGTTTGGGGTGTGGTGTCAGCAGGGGGGGGGGGGGCAACAGTTTCGCCGCAACACAGCACAGCGCAGCACAGCACAGCACAGCACAGCGCAGCGCAGCAACCAAACGAGTAAGAAAGCAGCTCTTTGAGTCTCGTATCAGCCAGAGAGGAAATCCCACACCATCGTCGCGGTGTCACCTTGATCACAGTGAACACCTTCACAGACTCCGCAACCTCGTCACCCAGCTGCCGCAGGCATGAGTCGACGACCTGCGTGTGCATGGGACGGCGTTGAGGTGGTGTGCATGGGGTGGTGCGCATGAGGTGGTGTGCATTTCTCAACCCCACACCTCACCTGAGCCGCCCGGAACGCGTCCCGGTGATGAGATCGCACACAACTAATTTCTTCGCGCACATTATCCCTCCCACACACACACACACCAGCCCCCCCTCACACACACACACCAGCCCCCCCACATAGCCCCCCCCACACCAGCCCCCCCCCCCACAACACACCTCGCTCGCGCTGTCTGACTGCGTCCCGGCGATAAAAGCGACGCCGACGCCGCTCGACTGCGCTCCGGTGATGACGCCGGCCACGTCAGCTCGCAGCTTCACCTGAATGGAGCACAGCGCAGCACAGCACAGCACAGGGAGGGTTTGAGTTTGACATGCTGAAGGGCCTCGTAAGTTTGGTGAGCTTTGGAGGGGGCCGATCGACTGCACTCTGGTGATCACGCCGGCCACGTCGGCGCGGAGCTTGACCCCTATAGGTGAATGGAGCAGGGGGGACCGAGTAATTTCTGCAGGGTTGAGCCTGGGTTGGGTCAGGTTGGTGTGATGATCAGGGGCCGCTCGACCGCGCTCCGGTGACCACGCCGGCCACGTCGGCGCGGAGCTTCACCGGAATTGAGCACAGCACAGCACAGCACAGCACAGCACAGCACAGCACAGGAGCACAGCACAGCACAGGTGGCGAGTTTGAGGTTCTGTGGGAGGCGGTTGGCGCGCGCACGTGGTCACGCAGGCCACGTCAGCGCGCAGCTTCACCCGAGGGAATGGAGGGAGTTTTTTGACTTGGGGATACACGCACGCGCACGCACGCGCGGTGCACGAGCGGCGTCTGCACACAAACACAAAGCCACACGCACACGCGCACGCGCACACAGACGCGCAATCGCAGACACACGCACGCACGTATGCACACGCGCACGCACACACACACATGCACGCACACACACACACGTGCAATCGCACACGTACACACACAAATCGCACACACGCCCGCACCCCCCCACACACACACGCATGCACCTTGTCCCTCTTGTGCATGCGCGTCATCATCGTGCACTTGAGCTCGCAGATCTTCATGCACACACACACACATGCACGCACACACACACACACACGCACACATACGCACACACACACGCGCACACATGCACACTCGCACACACACACACACACACCCCACACACGCGCACCTCGTCCCTATTGAGCGTGCGTGCCATCATCATGCCCTTGATCTTGTAGATCTTGCACACGCACGCACGCACACGCACACACACACACACACACACACACAAAGACTCTTGCATACACACACACATCAACACGTACACGCACACACAAACACGCACACGCACACACACACACGCACACACACGCGCACGCGCCCCCACACGCCCACACACTCACGCACCTCGTCCTTTTTGAGCATGCGCGTCATCATCATGCACTTGAGCTCGCAGATCTTGCATGCACACACACACCCACACACACACACACACGAAGACTCTTGCATGCACACACATCAACTCGTACACACACTCACAAACACGCATATGCATACACACACACACACACACACGCGCGCACACACGCACACACACGCGCACACGTGCAAACACGCCCACACACGCATGCACCTCGTCCTTCTTGAGCATGCGCGTCATCATGGTGCACTTGAGCTCGCAGATCTTGCGCGTGAACAGGTCGCGCTCGGTCGTGGGAATAAACTCTGGCCAGCCCATGCAGTTGAAGTAAGCTTTGACCATTCCCCTGAGAGCGTGCGTGCGGGGGGGGGGGCTTCAGGTCCAGGTTTTGAACGGCAGAACAGGCCGAGCGCGTTGGCAGGAATAAAATCTGGCCAGCCCATGCACTTAAAGTTAACCTTGACCATCCCTCTGCATGTGTGCGGGGAATAAAGGGTGTAGACCCCAGGTTTTGAACAGCAGAAGAGGCAGTGCGCGTCGGCGGGCAGCTTTCAAACTCCGGCCAGCCCTGTGCAGTTGAAAGTAAGCCTTGACCACCCCCTGTGCGCGCGCGGGGCTGCAGGGTGTAGTAGGGTCTCAGTAGGAGAGAGGGAGGAGTAGGGGTAGGGAGGAAGGGAGGGGAGGGGGGAGGGGAGAGGGAGGGGCAATGGCAGAAAGGGCCGCGAGAGAGTTCTCCTAGGATGTGTTCCCACTCGGACTCTTAGAAGTTTTCTAGAAAGGTTTTCTAGTCGCGCTAGAGGGCCCCTGAGCGCCCCCCTAAGCAATCTAGAAGAAGTTTTGTTTTCTTCTAGTCACAGCCGACGCTCAGTCAACGTCGCTAGCGTCTCCGATGTGGAGAACGCTCCACTCAAAGTCACAGTCGCTCCCCACCCTGCTTTCAGGCTAGAAGGAACTTCTAGGTTGTGCGTGGGAACACACCCCTAGTAACGCTTTCCAGCCTACTGAACATCGTAGCCAGTCATTTCGTTTTAGGCTCATGGGAGCCATTAGGAGCCATTTGGCTACTGACGATCGCATCAGATAGAGCTCAGCCAACCAAGTTGCGTGATGGTCTGACGATCCCATCAGATAGAGCACGTCAAAAGCTTGAAAATTACCTATATTTGATGGTCAACGGTCAACAATACGGCAGCGGTCAAGGCGGTCAACAGCACTTTGGTCCGCGCGCCGGCTACCAGAAAATAACCACAAAAACTGAAAACAAAAGCACTGATCGTAGCGGTGACACGAGTGCAGTGTAGTGGTGTCATTAGCGCCCCCGCAGACCCCGAAGCGGGGGCGGACCGGGAAATTTGGGGGGAAACCGCGGGGGGGGCGAATCGCGGGAGTTTCGCTCCAGAATAGGGTGAAATTTGACGATTTTCAGACTTTTTCACGAAAAAACGCCGCATGTGGGGGCAATTTGGCAAGTTCCTTCCTGTGTTGCAGGGGCAAACACGAAATTCTCGATGTCCTTAATGGGTTTAGGGTTTAGAGTTTAGGGTTTAGGGTTTTAGGGTTTAGGGTTTAGGGTAAATGACACCTCTAGTGCAGTGCCACGAACACAAACGGAAATAGCTGCAAAAGTCGAGAGCAGATGCACCCTCAAGGAGCTCCCCCAAGAAGGGAGTACATACGTGCTCATGATGCCATGGCGCCCATCCCACTGCAGCCCACGGCCCCTGCTCCCACTCACTCTGCGGTTCCGTCGCCCGACTGCAGCAGGTCATTGTAGATGGGCGGCGTGAATTGAGCGCACTGCAGGCAGCAGCAGCAGCAGCAGCAGCAGCAGCAGGAAGGCAGTGCGTGTGTGTGCGTGTGTGTGTGTGTGGCATGGCTGCATCAGGTCAGTTGTAGATGGGCGGCGTGAATTGAGCGCACTGCAGGCAGCAACAGCAGCAGCAGGGGGGCAGTGTGTGTGTGTGTGTGTGTGTGTGTGTGTGTGTGCCATGACTGAAGCAGGCCGTTTTATATGGGCGGCGTGACTTTAGCGCACTGCACGGAGAGGGGGGGGGCGTTGAGGAGGCGAGTTGTGCTTGGTGTGTGTGGTGGTGGGAAGGTGCGTGTCGTGGCTGGGTGTGGGAGGGAGGCCGCGTGGGACGTTTACGCAGCTGCAGCTGAGAAGGGGGCACACACACACACACACACACACACGCGCGCACACACTCACAGCTGCAGTTTAGAAGGACACACACACACACACACACACACACAGCTGCAGTTGAGAAGGGGACACACACACACACACACACACACACAGACAGTCGAGCTGCACGGCCCAGGCCCCAGTATCCGAGTGCTTATTTGCCCATGTGCGAATGCGCCACTGCCACCCACGCACCTCGTAGCCGAGGTCGTTGAACGCTTTGTTGAACGCGACACGGTGGCCGTCCATGTGAAGGTCCTGCATGCGCGGCGGGGGGGGGGGGGGGGGCGTCGGGGTTTAGAGGTTTTACGCGTACGCACCCGGAGGACCCCGGGGCGTGGTTTAAGGCCTAGCTATAGGCGACACGTCTAGGGGAGCTCTACTGGGGGGGTTGGGTTTGGGGCAGGTGTCACACAGGCTGCAAAACCCATCGTCACTAGGAGAGCCCGCAAGGCCGCGCAGTTGCGCCAGCCAACCAAGATGGGGGCGGCGGCAGCAGAGATCCCGCAAGGCCACGTAGTGCGCCAGCCTACCAGGATGGGGGCGTTGGCAGCCTACCAAGATTGGGCGTCGGCAGCCTGCCAAGATGAGGGCGTCGGCAGCAGAGATCCCGTAAGGCCATGCAGTGCGCCAGTCTACCAGGATGGGGGCGTTGGTAGCAGGTGGCCAATGTGTGTGCGCACATGCACACACACACACACACAGACGCACGCACACACACACACACACACGCACGCACACACACACACACACACACGCACACTCTCACACGCGCACACATGTGCACACACACACGCACGCACACAAGCGCGCGCACACATACACACACACACACACACACACACACACATACAGGGGGGTGGCACTTACACGCACATGCACACACACACACACACACTCACACACAACACAACACATGGACGCAACACACGGACATATGCATGCACACACACATACACGCACACACACACACACGCACACATACACATACACACACAGGCGCGCGCACACACGCACACGCACACACTTAGGGGCGTCACACACACACACACACACACATGCACACACATACACACACACACGTACACGTACACACACACTTACGTGCATGTACACACACACACACGTGGGTCTAATGCGCCACCAAAGGCGTCCGACGGACTGTAAAATCTACCACGTACATGCATTCATGCATACACACATACACACACACACACACAGACGCACGGTGACAGACGCACCATCACTGCGCCGTCCAGTTCGAACAGCACCCAGGAGGAGGCATGTGCGCGGCAGGACCGACGGGCTGGTGCCTGATCATGTGAGGGTCAAGAGGGGTGGACTTGCGGCATGTGTGCGCTCTGGTCCCTGCATTGTGGTCCGGTATGAACGCACGTGATGCGCGTCCCTTTGTGCGCAGGGCGGAGTAGAAGCAGCAGCGGCATCTGCCGTCATGGGGACAAGTTGCATGGCATGCATGGCTGTGCATGGCGTGCGGCATGCATGGCATGCGCCAGGTCAGACGCTCGTGGCCTCTATCGCCAGGGCCCTATATCGCCAGGGCCCAGAACGCCTGCCGGGTGGCGCTGGCGTCACGTCCAGGACGTGACCCAGGCGCGATTGCTACTTGCAGCTGACTCACTCGCGCTTGCGCATGAGCATTTAACGAGCCTCTCCTGTCGCTCCGACACCCCCCGCACGACGACGACGATGCCCTGCAGAGCTGCATGGTTATGTGTCGTAATAATGATGGGATCAAGGAGTGTACACCCCATGAACCCTTACCACATCGCCCTGCTCAGGAATTTCAAGTCTGCCCCCCCCCCCCCCCCCCTCTCTCTCCATCTCGTCTGTCTCTCTGACCCTGTCCCACAGTATATTTCACACACACACGCACACACGCACAGACGCACGCGCAGGCAATTGAGTCCGCTCCTGGCGCTCGTCCGCATTGCTCGGCTTGACCCCCCCCCCTCCACACACACACCGCCCGACCCCCGCCCCCCAAATATTTGTTCATGCTGGTGCTAATTTTGGCTGGAGAGGTTCTGGCACGCATGCATGCGGACGCGCCACGCGGAAGATTTGCGGGCGAGGGGCTGTCGAGAGGCTGTCGCTGCAACCGGCACAGGACACAGGACACAGGAGCCAATCCATCTGGTGTTTACAACGACAATTTGTGCAATACTCAATGGTACACCTGATTTGCTAGAAAAAAATCAGGCATTGTTGGCTGTTGATGATGAGAGTTTTACAAAAATAATATTGATAAAAAAAATAAGCTTGCGCGCTTCCGACGCTGCTGGCCAAACACGAGGGTGGTGGTACATGCATTCTATTGTGTTGGCTGTTCATCACACATGGGGTATCTTCTGAGTCATGAGTCAGTTGTTGGCGCGACTGTGCCAAACTGAACTTCACAGCTGGCAGAGCTTGTGCCCTATTGTTTCATCTCTCGAGGAGCACACGATGGGAAGCTCTGATGTGGTACGCTTCTCTCTGTCGTAGTACGGTGCGCTGAAGCGCAGTGTGGTGCAAGGGGGGGGCGTGGAGTCGGTTGTGTGTGGCGTCAGTGGCCAGCGTAGTGGCTCCGCGAGCTCTCCGCCTCCGCGCCACGGTGCCTCGTAGAAACAGCTCTGCAGATGCGCCTACCCGCTCTTGAGCATAGCGCAAATGCGTAGCAGTGCAGCCATAAAAGAGAGCAACCAACTTGGCTCCTGCCACGACAGCCACGAGCGCATGATGATAGCGTGGCGCACGAGCATTCTTCGTGAACGGGGGAGGGGGGGCGTATGGCAGGGGATGAATGACACGAGGGACAACTGATATGGAGGTTAACCATTCCACACATGCGCCACCAACCTGCCCTCCGTATCCCCCGCCTCTGGCGCATCGCGCACCACGTATTCTGATTCAATGTCCGCCTCCTGGGGAATGGGCTACTCGAGAGAGTTCACACATGTGAAGGATGTGTGAAGCGCAGCACTCTTCTCTGCTGTTGCTATGGATATGTAAGCTGGCCCGCGTGGTGCGGACGGCGCTGCTTGCTGCTGACAGGGGGCCGCACAGCACACAGCACCACCAGCTTCCGCCAGCTACTCTGGGCCCAGGATCAGATCAGATATTGTCATGTCGCATGACAACTTTGTCGCCCATGCCCCCCTGGATGGTGGGACTTGGCCATGCATGAGGCATGGGGCGCCGGCATGAGCTCCATGCAAACGAGAGCTGGACAGCCATGCATGCAAACGTGAGCTGGACAGCCATGCACTGTCAGGCGGGGACCGTTCCAGTCAGCGCCAGTCGGCTATGCCGGCTTGACCGGCCACAAGGCCAGTACTGTGACCCTGAGGAAGGTCCTCCCCTATATGCTCCTTGCTAGACATGCCTCTCAGAGACCGCTGTTTGGGGTAGTCTGGCCGGCGGGAGCGGTAGTCTATCGGCCGGGAGCCGGCGGTACTCTAGTACTTCAGTCAAGAGAATAGTGTTCCACATCCACTGCCGGCGGTCACAATCAGTTTCAAAGTTCCAGTGGGACTATCAGGCACGAGGCCCACCAAAAGGTCAAGCTACAAAAGTAGCCCACAGTAGCGCCACCCACACTAGGTGGTGGGCGCCAAGTAGCAGCACAGGCCACAGGCACCTCACCCAAGCCCCTCCGGTGGGTGGAGGGCAGCCCAAGGTATAAAGCATAAGGGATCAGGGGCCGTCCCCCAAACCACCAGAAGCGGGGCTGGTAGCACACTTGCCGCAGCGCTCTACCCAGCGACCACACTGCACCCGCCACCGCGCGCGTGTGGCGCCACCTCCCCTTCAAACACACCCCCAGAGGGGGTGCAACTAGCAAGCAGGTGCAGCCACCCGCTCGCCGTCGACCACGAGGCGTGCGCGGTGGAACTGTGTACTTCAGTGTGCTGGAGTATCGGCGGGTGTCTCTAGTAGAAGAGTGGCCTGCTTAGCTGGAAACCCCGTGTTACTTGTTACTTGTCCCAGGCTGTCAACACAAATTGCGCTAATATAACCCAATTATATCTCAAGTGGAGTTACAATGATTGCCTTCAGAAACCCCGAGCAAAAACACAAGTCCCGGAGGGAGGGGGTGGCGATCGCTGGGGCGGCATGCTGCGTGTGCTCTTCACTGTGGCGTCTGACCCCGTGGCCGACACCGTCGTGCGCTGGCGCCACGCGCTGCGCCGCTGCGTGGACCCATCGGCTGCGGTCTTCAACGTCCTCAGTGACCGCGAGGAGGCGCGTCACCAGGCGCTGTCGTGGCCCACTTTCCTCGCCGCCAAGGCTGCGGGCAAGCGGGCGCAGTTCCACCGCGCGCCTCGTGGTTGACGGCGAGCGGGTGGCTGTACCTGTTTGCTAAGTTGCATCCCCTATGGGGGGTGTTTGAAGGGGAGGTGGCGCCACACGTGTGCGGGGGCGGGTGCGGTGTGGTTGCTGAGTAGCGTGCTGCGGCGGGTGTGCTACCAGCCCCGCTTCCAGTGGTTTGAGGGAGGGCTTTATGGTCCCTTTATGGTTTTATACCTTGGGCCCGCCCTCCGGCCACTCGAGGGGTTGGGTGTGGAGCCTGCACTGTGGTGCTGCTTGCTTGGCGCCCGCCACTATGTGGTTGGCGCCACCGTGGGCTACTTTTGTAGCTTGATCTTTTTGGTGGGCCTCGTGCCTGCTCTCTTAAGTCCCGCTGGAGCTTTGGAACCGAACGTGTGACCGCCGGCAGTGGATTGTAAAAACTCTCATCATCATTGCTGGTGGGTCCCGGGAGGTGCACAGAACCTGCTCTCCTGCGCACGCCGCTTAGGCCATGTTGCGCACTGCAATCGCTATGCTCTGCGGTTTGTCACAGGGTCTACGCCTCACCCCGGGGCCCTAGCACTGCCCCAGCACAGTCCCATCTACAAAGCAACCGCATCTAGTTACGTCACACAGTGCTGGCAGCCAAAAAAGGGTACGCAAGGGTACGCAAGCCCATGTCCAGACTTGATCATCATGAGGCATCACGCAGGCAGCACACCCCCTAATACGCACTGAGACAGGATTTGTGTAAAGTGTGTGGGCGCGGCGCTTGTGGGGGTGTGGGGCTCGGCGCCCTCCCCTGGTGCTGCCAGAGCCTCAACCCTACCCTATCACATTCACAATGCCTGAGGCGGCGCCTTACGCTTCCCATTCACTGGCGCGGATCAGACGGCGCCTCAAGCTCTCCGATCGCCTGCGGCGCCGCCTGAGGCGCACCCACGGCCGCCTTAGCCGTCCCACCACCGCCCGCCTCAGGCGCCCCACCCGCGCCCGAGGCTCACCCCGGACCGTCTCAGACGTTATGACCGCACTCACTTGCGCGGATCAGACGTCCGGATTTTGGTAGGGCCTCCCTTGGCGCG
>VFSX01000616.1:0-7500 GCA_016618255.1 Chlamydomonas sp. UWO 241 | reverse complement strand
GTTGGTTGATGTGGTCCTCTGGATGGTTGGATGGATGGGTGATGATGCAGGAGCGGAGCTCCTGTAGCAGGTGACTGTGGGGAGGGGTGTGGTAGGCCTATAGACCCTATAACTATAGGGTAGGGGGAAAATGGCAACTTCATTCGGGGTGTTCGCCGGCGGCGGCGGCGCGTACGCGTACGCGTGCAGAACCACGTGGTTGTTGTGGTCCTGGTCAGGGGTCCTCCTGGCCAGGGGTCCCCTGGTCCTGTTTGTCGTGTATGTATGGGGTGTGTCCCCATAAATGGGCCTGGGGCCTGGGGCCTTAACCTGTTGTAGGGTGTTGCGTGGTGCTAATGTTGGGGTTGTGTTGACACTGTGTGCCATTGTTGTCGAATGTCGATTCAGCAGCAAAAAACAGCCGCCAATACTTCTGAGCATTACTAAGTTATCAACAGCTGAGCGAGAGGCTTGCCGGCTTGCGGGTCACGTGTCGGCTTTTTTGCGGGGCGGTAAGTGCTTCATCTCTCCCCTCCACTGCCCCACCCCGCGTGCACATGCATGCGTTGTGCACCGCAGCGTACGTGCATGCATGCAGCTGCCTAGGCAGGCCTGCAGACTGTGTACACGTGACGAACACGTACGCGCGCACATGCACGCATGCACCACGCACGCGCACGTACTGCGTGCGCGCGGGTTGGAATGCGGATGTGCATGCCTGTGTGTGGTGTGTGTGCGGGGATTGTTGAAAGAGGCTGTTCACGTTTGCCTGCCCAAATCGTGACAGCTGAAGTGCGCACGCAGGCGCTCGTAAGATCTTACTCCCCAATCCACGTCACCATGCGTGCTGCCGCAGGCTGACAGCGAGATGCGGCCCTTGGTGCAGCCTACCCTGGCGCGTGTACCATGCCCAGGCTGGCTGAGGCTCATGGACGCTGCGATCATGGCAGCGGGCGTGTGCTGGGGCTGCTGGGCTGCCGTCTCGTTCCGCACAGCAGACACCATCGCGCTGTGTCTGGAAAGCGCTGTGGGCCTCGCCCTCACGCTCTCCCCCCGGTTCTCGCTTCAGGCGCATTGCCTGCTCCCGTCAGCGTGGGCTATGTGCGCCCTTGCTGTGGCTTTCGCAGCAGAGCTCGCATGGTCGAGGCTGAAGACGGGCGCATTCACACTCGCCCCCAAGCCCGCGATGATCTCGTTCGTACAGTTCTCTGGTAGCAAAATGGCGCTCTTGCACCACGTCGCACAAGTGCAGCTCATCCTCGCAGCTTACAAGGTGTGTCGCGACCTCCGTGCGGGTGCAAGGGGGGGCACGCTGGCCCGGGGTGGGTGGGTGGGCAGGAGCACGCGTACGCGCGCGTCCTTGTTGCCCAGCTGGGGCTCACGTCCCCCCCCCCCCGCATCCCTGATCCCCGCGCACACACACAGCCTGTGAGGCATACATCGTGACCTCGCACCTCACATGCTGCATTGCGTGCGCAGATCGTGACCATCCTGCTCAGCACCGAGCGCGGGCCCTCTAGGCGTGCGATATCAGGCCTCCAGATCTGGGCGAGCATTGCCAGCCACGTGCTCCTACACGCCGTGCTCGAGGGCCAGACTGCATTTTGTCCTGGCTTCCACATCGACGCGGCTCTGCGGACTGAACTGGCGATCGTTGCTGCGATCGAGGTTTCCGCGCTGCTGCTGCTGCTGCTCACGCCCAGGGCCGCCCCTACTGGCGCGAGGGGCGGCAAGGCAGCGTCAGACACACAGGCGACCCCGCCCGTCGCTGCCCCCACCAACGCAGCGCAGTCCGGCGCCGATGCCCATGCCTATGCTCCCGCCAACGACGCCGCCAATGATCCCCCCGGCACTCCCGCTGCAGCCACTGACTCCCGTGTCGACACCGAACCCACCATGGCAGCCGTGCCTGTGGCGCCCAGCTCAGCCACGCCTGGTGGTGCCGCACTGCAGTACACCTCCGTCCTCACGAGTCACTCGGTGCCCTTCACCGCCAAGTTCCCCTCGCTGCACCTGGCCGACCACCCGCACCTCGCCACGCCTGCGGGTCTGGCGGCCCTGCGCGAACGGGTTGAGCGCAAGGTCAGTGAGCGGGCGTCTGTGCTGGCCGGAGCGCCGGTGTCGCTGCGATTCGTGACGCTGTTTGTGGGCGCCGGCTGCGTCGTGGTGCACGGAAGAGTGATTGTGGACGGCGGCGCGTTTGACGAGGCGGATGCCAAGATGATTCGGGCGGCGCTCGCGTCCGAGCTGCTAATGGAGCTGATGCCCAAAGGCGCACGCGTGCTCGATGGCGACACTGCGGCGCTGCAGCTCGGCGGCAGCGCGGCCCCGGCGGAGCTGGCGTTCATCGCAGCGGGCGGGCGTTTCTTGGAGGCTCCTCCACGTTCTGTGCCCACGCCCCCGTCGGGCGTGCCGCTGCTGTCTGCCACGTGCCCGCTGCTGGCGCTGCCGGCCGGCGGCAGCGGCCACGTGCACCTGCAGGTAAAGGACGCGCCCAGCCGATCATGCTTGCATGGCGCGCCCTCGACCATGCGGTCCTCTCCACTCAACCACTCGTCTCCCCCCACACCTGCAGTTTGCAACGGCTCTTCTCGCACGCGCGCTTGGAGACGACCCGGAGCTCGTGGTGAGCTGGGCGCCCTCGGGCGCATCCGCGCCGTACACCCCACTCGCACGTGTGGGCGTAGCTGCATTGCAGGCAGCTGCACGCGCACGCGGCAACCCCCCAGGCCTGATTGACATCGACGTTGACCTTGGGCCGCGCCCGTCCCATGGCCTGTTCATCGCCCAGCTGGTAGACGGCGACGCCCTGCTTGCCCTGCACTCCGTGGCGCTCCTACCGGCGCATGCAAAGGTGGTGGTGGCGGAGCTGCTGCGTGCGCGCCTGCCAGCGGACGCCCTCAACGCTGTGGCACACGACCTGGGCGTGCTCCTGTGTGGCCCGTGCGTACGTTCAACTGGCGATGCTGCGGTGTCGCGCCGTGTCGTGCTCGCCCTGATGGCGGCAGAGAGCGCGAGCCGCCCAGCCCTGCCAGCCCTGCGAGCGCTGCTGGATGTTTTGCTGTGTGAGCTGGATGCTGGCGAGGCAGTGCTGGAGGCCTCGCCGAGCAGCAGCAGAAGCCCTGCCACCACCGCGGCGGATGCGGCCGCGGCTGCGGACTGCCCGCCCTACAACCGCCTACCGCCGCTGTGGTGCCGGGCCGCCTTTGTGATTTTTGCCGTCAAGGTGGCAGGGTTTCTCATCGAGGGCGAGGGAGTCGCTGCGCTTGGCACGGCGCTGGTTGGCGTGCCGTACGGCCTCAACATCCTGGCGGACAACACGCGAGTCTTTTCGCGCCGGCCACGTGTGCTGCGCAGCCTCGATGTCTGCGCCATCGGCCGCATCTACAGGGTGCTGCTCTACATTGCAGCGGCCGCGAGTGGCATCAACCTTATTCCCAGGGCACCGCATCACCTCAAGCACGGGGGAGACATTGCCTTGCTGCTTGCCTGGTCTTGGTTTGAGCGGCCGCGGTCGTCAGCGCTGGGTGCCGTGTTCGCGCTGCTCGTCGAGGTGCCAAGCATTTGCCTGACCTGTTGGCATGCGCTCGCGTGTTGCGGCCAGGCGACGAGCGCTGGCCAGGCGCTGGCCCAAGTCTGTCTGCGCATGACTCTTCTCATCGCTGTCCACGTCGCCGTTTGGTGGGCCACGTCTACGCCCCCTGCTGGGACGCGCGCCAGCCGTGCCACCAAGCTCAAAGTGGCGTGAATCAAAGTGTGTGGCGGCCTCGCTGTGCGGCTCGCTCCCTCGTCCACAAGCGTTTGGAGATGTTGGGGAGCCGTTGCATAGGTGTGCATGTGGCATGACTGTTGTCGACTGCCCTGGAAAATGAGGTTCAGTTGTTTGCTTTCAGGTCACGGTTTACGGTACGCACCCTCGGCGCGATGGATTGAGGGAGCTGCCTACCGAGCAGTGTTTTTGGAGGGTTCTGATTTCATTTCCTGAAGCTGGAAAGTGTGGAACATTCACACTTTTGGCGCACTGAATCCTGCTGGGGTATCCGCGCTTCAGGTAACATGTTAGCACCAGGGATGGGTATTACGGCGGTTGGGGACCATTAGTTCGCGTATTATGCGCCAAACGGTCCAATTTGATTAGTACGGCAATTATTAATGCGAGAAATACGCCGACCCAGGAGTGCCATTTGTCATCCACGCACTTCACTCTCTCTCTGTTTCTCTGCCTCGACATGCACATGCACATGCAGTGCACATCTCGGAAGGCTATAAGTAACAGTAACACGGGGTTTCCAGCTAAGCAGGCTACTCTTCTACTAGAGACACCCGCCGATACTCCAGCACATTTCAGTACTAGAGCACCGCCGGCTCCCGGCCGATAGACTACCGCTCCCGCCGGCTAGACTACCCCAACAGCGGTTTCTGAGAGACATGTCTGGCAAGGAGCATATAGGAGAGGACCTTCCTCAGGGTCACAGTAGTTGCCTTGTGGCCAGTCAAGCCGGCAGAGCCGACTGGCGCTGACTGGAACGGTCCCCGCCTGGCAGTGCATGGCTGTCCAGCTCTCGTTTGCATGGGGCTCAGCCGGCGCCCCATGCCTCATGCATGCCCAGGTCCCACCCTCCAGGGGTGCATGGACGACAGAGTTGTCATGGAGGCTGCCTGAAGACCTTCCAACGCCAGTCACCGGCAGACGAGCGACCCCGAGGATGAGCGCGGTGACGAACGCTGCGGTTGGTGAAGCGGATTTACTCTGTGTTGCCTCGGCGGTCGCCACCGCTGAAGCCGTGATGGTAGCCGCCTCCACGGGAGCCATTCTTGACCAATGGCCAGCATGCATTTGACCGAGGCGCCAGCGCCGCACGCTCCGTCGAGCAAAGCGCCCAGACCGCCGATGTGCCGCATTGGCGTCTTTGCATGTGGGAGGAGGGTCCGAGTCTAGTGCCCGCAGCACGGCCGCGCGCGCAGGCGGCGCCGGGCCTACCGCAACCAGGCCCAAGCCCCGCCAACCCGCCTAAAGGATAACACCGGAGGGGCAGGGGCGAGCCAGACCGGACCCGCCCCAGTCGTGGCGCCTCTGATGATATTTGGGCAGTGGGGGGCGGAGCTGAAGCGACACAGCAACCTGAAGGTGCGGTGGAATTCGAAGAGTCGCTTCACGCTGTGCAGCACGCACATGGGGTGCGCTTGTCGTGACGCCGCCGACAATCCTCGAGCAGTGGGGGGCGGAGCTGAAGTGGCACGGTAATCCGAAGGTGCGGTAGAATTCAAAGAGCCGCTTCACGCTGCGCAGCACGCACATGGGGTGCACACGCCGGTGAGCCTCTCACTGTCCTCGGGCGGTGGGAGGCGGAGCTGAAGCGGCACGGCAACCTGAAGGTGCGTATGTGTACACCGGCCTTCTGGTGTATCAGCAGAAACAGGGAAGAGGGGGGTCCAGAATCCCCAAAACCCATAGAAGAAAACTGACCCCTGCTCACAGGTGTATGTATACACCCGCCATCTGGCGTACCATCAAGAAGAGAGAAGAGGGGGCCCGAAATCCCCCCCCCAAAAAACCAAACGAACCCTGCCCACAGGTGTATGTGTACAACAGCCTTCTGGCGTATCAGCAGAAAGAGAGAAAAGGGGGGTCCAGAATCCCCCCCCCAAAAAACTGAACCCTGCTCACAGGTGTATGTATACATACGCCTTCTGGCGTGCCAGCAGAAAGAGAGGAGAGGGGGGCCCAGAATCCCCAAAACCCATATAAAAAAAACCTGCCCACAGGTGTATGTGTACAACGGCCTTCGGGCGTACCAGCAGAAAGGGAGAAAAAGGGGGCCAAGAATCTCCTACACCCTAAAACAAAATGAACCCTGCCCACAGGTGTATGTGTACAACGGCCTGCGGGCGTACCAGCAGGAGGTGGAGCACAAGCGCCACATGGAGGCAAAGGTGAAAGCTGTGCTGTGCTGTGCCGTGCCGTGCCGTGCCGTGCCGTGCCGTGCCGTGCCGTGCCGTGCTGTGCCGTGCCGTGCCGTGCCGTGCCGTGCCGTGCCGTGCCGTCCTGTGCCGTGCCGTGCTGTGCTGTGCTGTGCTGTGCTGTGCTGTGCTGTGCTGTGCTTTGATTATGTACTGCCTCCGCTCTCTCTTCCTCTCTCCCTCTCTCCCTCTCTCCCTCTCTCCCTCTCTCCCTCTCTCCCTCTCTCCCTCTCTCCTCTCTCCCTCCTCTCCCTCTCTCCCTCTCCCTCTCTCCCTCTCTTCTCCCTCTCTTCCCCTCATCTCCCTCTCTCCCCTCTCTCCCCCTTCTCCCGCCTCTCCCTCTCTCACCCTCTCTCCCTCTCATCCCCTTCTCTCGCCTCCTCCCTCCCTCTCCACCTCTCTCACCTCTCTCCTCTCTCTCCCTCTCTCCTCTCTCCCTCTCTCTCCCTCTCTCCCTCTCTCCCTTCTCTCCCCCCTCGTCTCCCTTCTCCCTCTCTCCCTACTCCTCCCTTCTCCCTCTCTCCATCTCTCGCCCTTCTCTCCCTCTCCTCCCCTCTCTTCTCCCTCTTCTCCCTCTTCTCCCTCTCTCCTTTCTCCTCTCTCCCTCTCTCCCGCTTTGGCTCCCCCCTCTCTCCCCCTCTCTGCCCCCCTCCTCCCCTCTCCCCTCCTCCTCTCCCTTCTTCCCCCTCCTCCCCCCTCTCTCCCCCTCCGTCCCCCTCTCCCCCTGCTTCTCCCCCTCTCTCCCCCTATCTCCCCCTCTTGCGCCCTCTCGCGCGCCCTCGCGCCCTCTCGCGCCCTCTCGCGCCCTCTCGCGCCCTCTCTGTCCCTCTCTGTCCCTCTCTCTCCCTCTCTCTCCCTCTCTCTCCCTCTCTCTCCCTCTCTCCCCCTCTCGCCCTCTCGCCCTCTCGCCCTCGCGCCCTCGCGCGCCCTCGCGCGCCCTCGCGCGCCCTCGCGCGCCCTCGCGCCCTCTCGCGCCCTCTCGCGCCCTCTCGCGCCCTCTCGCGCCCTCTCGCCCTCTCGCGCCGTCACGCCCTCTCGCGCCCTCTCGCCCTCTCGCCCTCTCGCCCTCTCGCCTTCCCTCACCCTCTCTCTCCCCCGCACACACAACCAACCAACCAGCAAGCGCCACATGGCGACAAAGGTCGATGTAGCCTGCCGCGCTCACCCTCTCTGCCTCTCTCTGTCTCTCTCTCTCTCTCTCTCTCTCTCTCTCTCTCCCTCTCTCCCTCTCTTTCTCTCTGTCTCTCTCTCTCCCCCTCTCTCACCCACCCACACAACCAACCAGCCAACAAGCGACACGGCGAGGGGCAAAGGTTGGTCATGCGCCTCTCCTTCTCTCTCTGTCCCTCTCCCACACACTCTGTCTCTCTTCCACACAAACAACCAACCAACAATCGACAAATACGTGCATGAGTGTGAGCCTGCATACACGCACATGACGCACACAAACACCCCACCACGCGCACCAACATGGCATCTTAATGAGCCTTACGTGCATGTCAGCACATATGAGGATCTCTCTCTCTCTCCCTCTCTCTCTCTCTCTCTCTCTCTCTCTCT
>VFSX01000098.1:412291-511872 GCA_016618255.1 Chlamydomonas sp. UWO 241 | reverse complement strand
CCCCTCCCCCTCCCCCTGTGCGCGCCGCTGGGCGATCCATATGGCGCGTGTCATCGACTGTGTTCAGGTCGGCAATGCCGCGTGTTACGTGTGCTCTGCAACTCTCTCTCTCTCTCTCTTGCTCTCTCACACACACACACACACACAGCATGCACCCACGTGATGCATGACATCCATCAACTGTGTGTTCAGGTGGGGGATGCTGCATGTCACACACAGATAAAAAGGGGGAGAGATCGTTAGAGAGAGGGAGGGGGTGAGGGAGAGAGGGACAGAGAGAGAGGGAGAGAGACATAAAGACAGGTATACAGGGAGGGATGGCAGACCTGGTAGGCTGGCGCGCTGCGTGGCCTTGCGGGCTCTCTTAGTAGAGCCCCCCTAGACATGTAGTCTCGGCCTTAACTCACGCCCCGGGGTCCTCCGGGGACAACAACTTCTTTACACCTCACAATAGCTAACGCGTACGTGTAAAACCTGTACAACCCCTGGAGGGAGGGATGTCATTCCGGAGACGAGCTCTCACTCACGCACGGCGTGCACGCACGCAGCCACATCGCAAGTGACAATCTCCTCGAGCCGCTCGGGCCGTTTGCGGCGTCGCCTGCTGCGGCACTCTACCCACCGACCACTGCCAGGGCACAGGTGACTGCAGAGCTCGAGCAGCAGGGGCGCGGCGCTGTGACTGACTGGATGATCGGTTAGTCGGGGCAATCACAGGCGCCCCCTTTTGAGGTACCGAATGACTGATGACAGACGATGGATCGACTGGCGATGTTTTACAGTGTGCACCCACGGGGCACCGACCAACTGACTCTGACCGATGATTAATTTTTTCGACCAACAGATGATGAGTAGATGTGAGCGGTGGAAGCTGGTCTGTGGTGTTCGAGTGTGAGGTCCCAGACACGAGCTGCCGTGGAGTGCATCCATTGCCCATTCAAATCGCCATGTAAGATTCAGCGGGAGCCAGCGCCGACATGTCTTATGCAGTGCTGGTGCATACGGTCATACGCGTACGTGCGTATAAACCGTATACACGTACGTACGTGCGTGAGCCCTGGAGCGTATATATGTTGGACGTTTGCGCAAGGAAAAGGCGTACAAGCTGTAACTCACGCAATCCATGCAAAACTAGGGAGGGAGTTGGGGCCGTTTCGGTGTGGCAAGTAAAAGGCGTGCTGTGCTGCGCAGTCCACCTGGCGCCAGGCCGCCTGCACGCCGCCTGCACGTGCACGCACCACCCACCTGGCGCAGGGCCAGCCGCGTATGGCCTGCCAGCGACGTCGTGGCGAGCGGCGCCAGCGTGGAGGCGCTGCTCAGGTTGAGCAGGATCAGGCCACGGACGCGCGGCCAACGCACGAGGGCGCGTCTGAGCTCGCTCGCTGGTTCAGGTCCAGCGTCGGCGTGTGCCGAGGAAGCCACGACCTCGATGGAGCCCTGCGCTTGATTGGCACCTCACAATAGCTAACGCGTATGTGTAAAACCTGTAAAATTTTCTGGAGGAAACAGATTGCGCCGTGTTTGCGGCAGCCCACCAAGCCACCACAAGCACGGTTAATCGGGGACATCGCACAACCAACCAACAGCGGAGCGGTTACAAAAGGCAATGTTTTGTCTCTGCGCAGCCGACACATGTCCGCATGGCTGCCCGCCTCCCTAAACATGCACACAACGAGCGTCTTTCAACTCCCTTCCTCCCCACCAAAAATGCTCGGCGCCACCTGCAGCGCGAGACAACAACGTTACTGGCCGAGTCTTTCTCGCCCCGCCCCCCCCCCCCAATCTCCCTGATGACCCTGCAGCCCTCCTGCAGCCGACTGCCCGCTCCCCAAAGTCTCTCCGTTCCCTCTGCGCCCCGCTCAGACCCGTAACCGTACGAGCCAGTTCATCACTGCCCCCCCCCCTTTCCCCCTCGCGTGCCGAAATGGACCGCGTCTTGTGCGTTGGCCACTTCCCCCCGCCCCCTCTCACGTGCCGCAACAGACCGGATCTTGTGCGTTGGACACCCAAAAAAGGATTGGCAAACGTGGACAACTTGCCCCTCACAGCCCCTTGCACACACTTGCAAGCAGCTCCGCGTCTATTCGCCAATCGCAGAGGGCACAGGGGCTGGAAGGACCCAACGTGGCCCATGCCCATGTGCATGCACGTTGACCGCCACCGTGGCCACTACACAATCTCGAGGTCGGCAATGCAGAACCTGGCATCGAGGTCCGCGATGTTCTCGAACGACAGGTTGTCCATCGACTTGGCATCGTAGCAGCTGCGCCGGGGGGGGGGAGGTGCGGCGGTGTGTGGGGTGAGGTGAGGTGAAGACGGACGGGTGCTCCATCGCGTGCGGGAGTTTACAGGACCCCCCCTCCCCTCCTCTAACACACGTGAACGTTTGTGCGCGTGCGCACATGAGCGGGAGCGGGAGCGGGAGCGGGAGCGGGAGCGGGAGCGGGAGCGGGAGCGGGAGCGGGAGCGGGAGCGGGAGCGGGAGCGGGAGCGGGAGCGGGAGCGGGAGCGGGAGCGGGAGCGGGAGCGGGAGCGGGAGCGGGAGCGGAGCGGGAGCGGGAGCGGGAGCGGGAGCGGGAGCGGGAGCGGGAGCGGGAGCGGGAGCGGGAGCGGGCGGGAGCGGGAGCGGGAGCGGGAGCGGGAGCGGGAGCGGGAGCGGGAGCGGGAGCGGGAGCGGGAGCGGCAGCGGGAGCGGGAGCGGGAGCGGGAGCGGGAGCGGGAGCGGGAGCGGGAGCGGGAGCGGGAGCGGGAGCGGGAGCGGGAGCCGGAGCGGGAGCGGGAGCGGGAGCGGGAGCGGGAGCGGGAGCGGGAGCGGGAGCGGGAGCGGGAGCGGGAGCGGGAGCGGGAGCGGGAGCGGGAGGGAGCGGAGCGGAGCGGGAGCGGGAGCGGAGCGGGAGCGCGGGACGGGAAGCGGGAGCGGGAGCGGGAGCGCGGAGCGGGAGCGGGAGCGGGAGCGGGAGCGGAGCGGAGCGGGAGCGGGAGCGGGAGCGGGAGCGGGAGCGGGAGCGGGAGCCGGGAGCGGGAGCGGGAGCGGAGCGGGAGCGGGAGCGGGAGCGGGAGCGGGAGCGGGAGCGGGAGCGGGAGCGGGAGCGGGAGCGGGAGCGGGAGCGGGAGCGGGAGCGGGAGCGGGAGCGGGAGCGGGAGCGGGAGCGGGAGCGGGAGCGGGAGCGGGAGCGGGAGCGGGAGCGGGAGCGGGAGCGGGAGCGGGAGCGGGAGCGGGAGCGGGAGCGGGAGCGGGAGCGGGAGCGGGAGCGGGAGCGGGAGCGGGAGCGGGAGCGGGAGCGGGAGCGGGAGCGGGAGCGGGAGCGGGAGCGGGAGCGGGAGCGGGAGCGGGAGCGGGAGCGGGAGCGGGAGCGGGAGCGGGAGACATGCACGCACGCACCCAGCACTCACTTGAACGCGCCAAACGGCACCGTGACCTTGAACCATTCGCCGCTCGTCGAATCCGGCTTGACATCAACGCCCAGCACGGGCTCCGCACCGCAGTACTGCTTGTTCTCCTCATTCAATAGGTATATCTTCAGGCCGGGAATCTGCGTGTGCATGTGTGTATGTGTATGTGCGTGTGTGTGTGTGTGTGTGTGTGTTGGCCCACATCCACCGACTTGAAGTAACCCACAACCGTTTCCTCCGCCTCATCAAGGCATCCCTCCTCACACCACAGAGCACACCTCCATCACCACGATGCATGCCTCCCCCCCTGTACGTTCCCCATCATTGACACGATCAACAAGCACCGTGCTACGTTCATCGGCTCCCTCATCCGCCGCCTCCCACCTCCCCCGTCCCCCCGCCCCTCCATCTCCACACACCCGCCCGTCCCTTCTCCCCCCCACTCCCTCCCGACATCATATACCCCCCCACTGCCGCCCTTTTCACGTACCGCCGGCCGGACATGACTTCGCTCTATATGCCGGCGGCGCCATCACATCCTACCGGCTCAGCGCCGGCGACTTTTTCGCCCACTCCGACAAGTTCCGTTCCTCCGCAAACACCCACTTTTCCAACTTCAAACGCGACATCTCCAAGCACCCCGAGTTCATGGACCTCGTGTCCAAGCGATTCACCCCCGAGTGGATCCTCTTAGTGAGATTTCCACAACTGTGGATGTCAATCTGCCGAGACCTAGTTTAAACTCAGTCGAAGCGGAGTGACGAACACAGCCGTCAGCGACCCGCATTTTGCCTTTATCCCCCACTGCATTTTGAATGAGGTTATTCACCCTCTTGTTCGTACGGTTGGTCACCCGCCTCCAAATGGAATCTCCTCAATGATGACCAGAAACAGCCTATCTAGGTCTGCCGTGCAGAGTTCTCTGTAACGATATCTCTCTCTCTGTGTGTGTGTGTGTGTGTGTGTGTGTGTGTTCAGAAGGTACATCTTCAGGCCGGGAATCTGTGCGTGTGTGTGTGTGTGTGTGTGCTTAGCAGTATTCCTTGCGCTCCTCGTCCAGCAGGTACATCTGCAGGCAGGGAATCTGCGCGGCGGGGCGGGCGCAAGTGCATGTGTGCACGCACGTGTGTATGCATGTGTATGCGTGTGTATGTGTGTATGCGTGTGTATGCGTGTGTATGTGTGCATGTGTGTATGTGTGTGTATGCATGTGTATGCGTGTGTATGTGTGTATGTGTGTGTGTGTGTGTGTGTGTGTGTGTGTGCTAGCCTATTTAGGCAGCTCCTTCAATCCCACGCCCCAAGGGTGCGTACAGTGAACTATAAATTGTGTTTGTGTGTGTGTGTGTGTGTGTGTGCTTAGCAGTACTCCTTGCGCTCCTCGTCCAGCAGGTACATCTTGAAGCAGGAAATCTGCGCGGCGGGGCGGGCATACGTGTGTGTGTGCCCGCAGGTGTGTGCACACATGTGTGTGTGCGCGCGCACTTGAGTCATGCAGTACGTGAGTCATGCACGTCTGTTTTAAGGGGCGAGAGCATCCAACCCCAACTCCTCCACTCCCACACTCCTGCACTCCCACACTCCCACACTCCAACACTTCCCCCCCTCCTCCCTCCTCCTCCCGCACTGTCATATTTTCTGGGGACGGCACTCCCAGCCAACATGCTGCTTCCGTCAGGAGGTGAGCGAGGTAGAGATAGAGATAGAGAGAGAGAGAGAGAGAGAGGGAGAGAGGGCGCGCACCTTCCCATTGGGCGTGGACGAACGACATGCAGCTGATGTGAGGAGGTCAGCGAGGTGGAGGGAGAGGAGACAAGAAATGCTGCAGCTGAGAGAGAGAGAGAGGGCATAAAGAGGGAGAGAGAGAGAGAGGGAGAGAGAGAGAGGGAACGAGAGAGGGAGAAGGAGAGAAGGAGAGGAAGAGAGAGTGAGAGAAAGGGAGGGAGAGGGCGCGCACCTTCCCATTGGGAGTGGACGAACGACATGCCACTGGTGTGAGGAGGTAAGCAAGGTGGGGAGACAAGAGGAGAGATGCAGAATCAGAGAGAGAGAGAGAGGGGGAGAGAATGCGAGAGAACAAGAAAGAGAGGGGGGGAAGGAGAGAGAGCACGAGAGAGAGAGAGTGAGAGAAAGGGGGAGAGAGAGAGAGAGAGAGAGGGAGAGAAAAAGGGACAGCATCTGTGGGAGCGGGTGCGCACCTTCCCATTGGGTGTGGACGAGGCGTCAGGGTCGGAGCTGCCGCTGTTGGGCTTGATCCACATGCTCTCCCGCCCCGACCCCACTCCTGCCCTCCTCCCATGGGATGGCACCCCTGGCTGCTATGCCGCTGTTGATATAGAGAGGGGGAGACGGCAAGGCAGAAGCAGAGAGAGAGAGGGAGAGAAAGGGAGAGAGTGTGCACCTTCCCATCAGGCGTGGACGAACATGCCTCTAATTTGAGGAGGTCAGCGAGGGGGGGGGAGAGGGGGAGGCGAGAGAGACAGAAGCATCTCGTTCTCTCTCCCTCTCTGCCTATCTATCGCTCCCTCTCTCGTTCTCTCTTCCTCTCTCTCTCTTCTGCACCTTCCCATCAGGCGTGGGAGAGAGGGAGAGAGGGAGAGAGGGAGAGAGGGAGAGAGGGAGAGAGAGGAGAGAGAGGGAGGCGAGAGAGGAGAGTGGAGAGAGAGGGAGAGAGGAGAGTGGAGAGTGGAGAGGAGAGAGAGGAGAGGAGAGAGAGAGAGGGAGAGAGGAAGAGAGGCGAGGAGAGGGGAGAGAGAGAGGGAGAGAGGCGAGAGAAGGGAGAGAGGGGAGGGAGAGAGAGAGGAGAGAGGAGAGAGGGAGAGAGGAGAGAGGGAGAGAGGGAGAGAGGGAGAGAGAGAGAGAGAGAGAGAGAGAGAGAGGAGAGAGAGAGGAGAGAGAGAGGGAGAGAGGGAGAGAGGGAGAGAGGGAGAGAGGGAGAGAGGGAGAGAGAGAGAGAAAGGGAGAGAGAGAGAGAGAGAGAGAGAGAGAGAGAGAGAGAAAGGGACAGAATCTGTGGGAGCGGGAGCACACCTTCCCGTCGGGTGTGGACGAGGCATACGGGTCGGAGCCACCACTGTTTGGCTTGATCCACATGCGCACTCCGGTCGCGTCGGCAAATGGCTGGTAGCCCTCGCGGTCGCACTCGCGGCAGCGGAAGGAGAGGCCGCCGCCCGGGGCGATGGAAACGCACGCGGCGCCGTTTCCGCTGGGGGCGATGCCTGCAGGTCGAAACATTCGTGCATGCATGGGGGGTAGGTGGGGAGACGGTGTGTGTGTGTGTGTCTTTGTGTGTGTGTGTGTGTGGGTGGGGGGGGAGGGGGGGGGCACGGCAGCGCTGTGGCAGGTGTGGCAGCGGAAGGAGAGGCCGCCGCCCGGGGCGATTGAGATGCACGCGGCGCCGTTTCCGCAGGGGGCGATGCCTGACGGGCGGTGGTGCGCAGTGGGACACACGCATGCGGTGGTGGGCAGTGCGCATGCACGGGAGGGGGGGGGAGGTGGATAAACTGTGTATGTGTGTGTGTGCTTGTTTGGGGGGGGGGCAGCGGGGGGGGGGGTCAGTAGACCACACGCGTGCAGTGGTGGGCAGTGCGCACGCGCTGGAGGGAGAAAGGAGACGATGTATGCGTGGGTGCGTGTATGTGTGTGTGTGTGTGTGTGTGTGTGTGTGTGTGTGTGTGTTGCGGGGTGGGGTGGGGTCACGGCAGAGGGGGGTGAGTCGACGACACGCGTGCAGTGGTGGGCAGTGCACACGCGCGGAAAAGAGTGGGAGGGGTGCCTGGGGGGGTGCTGGGGGGCATGGCAGTGCGGTGGCAGGGTAGGGGGCACATGCACATGCCATCTGCTGAACAGCAGCAGCAGCAGCAATACGGGCAGCAGGGGCAGCAGGGGCAGTAGGGGCAGCAAGGGCAGCAAGGGGCACCAGGGGCAGCAGGGCAGCACCGTCACCGCCCATGAGCACGCGTCCACCTGGCACCGACACACAAAGCACACACGCACACACACACACACGCACACATACACACACACGCACATACACAAACACATGGCTGACCTCCTTGTCACCTGTTTTCAGACACACACCACGTGCACAGCAATCAGGATGGCAGATGACATGCTAGGGGTCTAATTTTGACAGCTGCCGGCCTCTTTCCTACTAGGGTCTAATGCACCATCAAAGGCGTCCAACGGACTGTAAAATCGACCACACCTTGGTCAGCAGGTCGAGCATCGCTGCACACACAAACACACACACACACACACATGCACACACACACACACACACACACAAACACACCTGGCACTGACACCGTGTACTGTTGTGCCTCCAGCGGATAGAAAGACCACCTGAGTGCGTGCGTGGACGTGTGTGCATGCGTGTGTGTGTGTGTTTGTGTGTGTGTGCACGTGTGTGCGTGTGTGTGGGTGTGTGGGTGTGTTGTGTGGGTGTGGGTGCGTGTGTTGTGTGTGTGTGTGCGTGTGTGCGATCTGGGGTGGGTGGCGTGGGGTAGGTAGAAGAGAGGAAGGGGAGGAGGGCACAAGAACAGCACCAGCATGGGTGCAATTGCACGCGGGATTGCGCGCCCGCACCGTGTTCTTGTTTTTAGGCTTCTTTAATTATTAATTATTAATTATTAATTAATGTGCTGGAGCCATTCGACTGAAAATCCAGCTCCAAACGCCGAAAATGGCAGGCCTCCGGCTGGTGGCTACCGCCCCTCACAAGTAATTGTGAGGGCCAGAACTAGACTTGGGTCTAGGCGGTGGTACTAGGACTTGAAGGTAATCTTCGCTGGAAAGCCGATGTTACTGTAACTGTTGAACGCCGAAAACAGGAACACTGCGCCCAAGTGATTTTCTTTTCAGGATTTTTAAATTCATTCTCCCACAGCCGGATTATGCTTTGACCGCGTTGACCGTTGACCGTTGACCGTTGACCGTTGACCGTTTGTCCTCATATAAAGGTCACTTGAAAGCTCTAAACGAGATCTGTCTGGCGAGCTCGGCAGACTTCCGAGCCACAGAGTGGGTTGAGCTTTGTTCGAGGTCAAAAGTTCAGCCGGAATACAGCCAGATGGCTGTGGAGAGCCGAAAAGGAAATCACTGCTGCCCCCACACGTACCCGGGCTGGGGCACGTCGCGGTAGATGGCCTTGCTGATGTAACCAGGCGTGAGCGGCAGCTCAGCTCCGCTGTAGCCTGCGTATGTGCGTGTGCGGGGGGGTTACAGGTTTGATATAAGCGTGAGCGGCAGTTAAGCCCCGCTATCGCCTGCGTGTGTGCGTGCGCGGGGGGTTATGTAGGTTTTACAGGCGTGAGTGGCAGTTCAGCTGCGCTGTAGCATGCGGGTGTGCGTGCGTGCGCGAGGGGAGGTGGTGTGAGCAGCAGTTCAGCTCCACTGTAGCCTGCGTGTGTGCGTGCGCGGGGGTTTTACAGATTTTTGCACGTATGCGCCCGGAGGGCCCCGGGGCGTGAGTTGTGGTCTAGACTCCACGTCTAAGGGGGTCTCTACTAGGAGAGCCCGCAAAGCCACGCAGCGCACCAGCCTATCGTTGGAAGGGGGGGGGGCGTGGCGGGGGGGGGTGCACACGCACCAGACCAAACGTTGCCCGCTGATATCAGGAGCTACGCAACGCCTACTGGGTCGTGCAGCATGAATCCAGATGCGCCTTGGCAACGGGCACATGCATATGAAGCGACGCTCCCATTGACCACAGAAACGCACGCCCGTGGCAGCCCATTGTCCGTTGGCAAGCCAAAAGTGCCTCACCTGGCCCTGTAGCGCATGAGGCGCTCCTGCTCACATGCGTGCTGGTGCGTGTGCAGCGCGCACACCCGTGCCCATCTCCTCAGCTTCCCACTCCCAACTCAGCACCCCTCACGCCCTCCCCCCCCAACCCCCTCCCCGCCATCTCCTCGACTCCCACTCCCACCTCAACACCCTCCCACCCTCCCCCCACCCCGCCCCCCTCCCCCGCCCACAGTCAAGGCCCACGTACAGTCGATTGGGCGGTACTCGATCATCATGACGCCTGCGCGGAGTACACAGGCATGCATGCATGTAGGCAGGCAGGCGGGCTGTGTAAGCGCAAAAAGTCGTGCGGGTGGGTGTCCATGTCTGTGGCGGGATGCTGCAGCGCGCTGCACGCATCGCGCAGCATGCCATGACGCCTGCGAGGAGTACACAGGCAGGCAGGCAGGCAGGCAGGCAGGCAGGCAGGCAGGCAGGCAGGCAGGCAGGCAGGCAGGCAGGCAGGCAGGCAGGCAGGCAGGCAGGCAGGCAGGCAGGCAGGCAGGCAGGCAGGCAGGCAGGCAGGCAGGCAGGCAGGCAGGCAGGCAGGCAGGCAGGCAGGCGGTGTGAGCACAAGAAGGTGTGCGGGTGGGTGTCCGTGTCTGTGGCGGGGGGGGGGGGGGGGGCTGCGGCGTGCGGTACTCGATCATCATGACACCTGCGAGGAGTACACAGGCATGCATGCATGCATGCAGGCAGGCGGGCGGTGTGAGCGCAAGAAGTCGCGCGGGTGGCCGTATCTGGCGGGATGCTGCAGCACGCTGCGCCCATCGCTCAGCATGCCCACCGTGCACTGCGAGCATGTCTGGGTGCATGCATGTCTAGGTGATTGTCTGGGTGGGTACTTGGGTGCATGCCTGGGTGCATGTATGCCTTGGTGCGTGCCTGGGCACATATCTGGGTTTATGCATGCATTGGTGCCTGCCTGCGTGCCACCCACCGTACACTGGGTGCGAGAGCTGCTCAAACGCCCAGTAGCTGAGGTCAAAGTGCTGCTCGTTGCCGCAGCACCACTGCTGCGTGCGCGTCTCGCCGCCGGGCTTGACGCCCGGGTCGCCGTCCTTGAGCACCTGAAAAGGTGTGGGAATGGTGTGGACATGTGTGGGCAGGGTGTGGACATGTGTGGGCAGGGTGTGGACATGTGTGGGCATGGTGTGGACATGTGTGGGTATGGTGTGGACATGTGTGGGCGCGGTTGGGGATCCACACTGGTATTCTTAGTTAGTGACATACTGGCGTCTCGCTGCCGGGCCTGACGCCTGGGTCAACTTCCTTAAGCACCTGAGTGGGCGTGGTCCGCAAAGGGGGGGGGGGGGGGAGGAGGTGCATTCCCGACTCGTGCAGTCCTCTCGGGCAGGGTGAGGGGGAGGTGTGCGCTGGGGCAAGGGAGACGCAGCATAGGGGGGTTGTGGGAGGGAGACGCAGCATCGTGGGATTGTGGGGGGAGACGCAGCACACACGGTGATAGTGGGGATGTGGGAGAGGGAGATGGGGGGGGGGACGTTGTTGCGGGGAGGGGGGGGGAGGTGCGCGTTGGGGCGAGCGGGTCTCAGCATACACGGTAGGAGGGGGGGTGTTGGAGAGCGGGGAGGAGGGGGGAGACGGAGGGTCACCTGGGTGCATATGCGTGAGCGGGGGTGTCGGTGAGGGGGCAGTTTGAGGGTCACCTGGGTGCATGGGCACGAGTCCGCAATGGCGACGCGGATGACCTTCCCAGCGTCCCAGCACTTGACCGAGAGGCGGCCGTTGGCCTCCGCCGAGTTGCCCGGCCACTCCCTGCAGGGGCAGACGTTTAAGGTTTAGGGTTTAGGGTATTGGGTTTAGGATTTTAGGGTTTAGGGGTAGGGTTTAGGGTTTGGGATGTACGGTTTGAAGGTTTGGGTTGTAGGTTGAGTTCAGGGTTAAGGGTTGATCGGGGTTTAGGGTTCGGGGTTATCGGGACGACGTTTTTGTTTTGACCGAGAGGGCGGTCGCTGACCTCCGCCAAGTCGCCCGGCCACTCCCTGCAAGCGCGCGCGTGCGTTGTTTTGTGTTGTGAAATGGGCTCTCCGCCGTACCAGGAGTGTTCACGTGCGCCGTCTTAACACTCCTCAAGATCACTACTCTCCAATGGTGTCCTTAATGAAATGGATCGTGTCCTGTTTGCCCCCGCAGCACTGGAGGAAACATGCCGAAAAGCCCCCGCAGGATGCGATTTTTTCGGTAAGTGTGAAAATTGCCGATTTTCACACTTTACGGAGCAAACTTCCCGCGATTCGCCCCCGCAGTTTCCCCCAACATTTCCCGGGTTGCCCCCACAGCTCCCGCTGCGGGGGCTGCGGGGGCGCTAAGGACATCACTGCTACTCTCATGCTCTCAAACTGTGGGAGCACAACACACAGTCCACACCACTCGGCAGTACTGCGGCTGTCCCTTCAACTTCCCCACAGCATATCAGTGTGTCCCTGCAGGTCAGCTGACCTGCGTGCGCCACGTACCAGGGGCAGTGAACCCTTAGGAAGGATTTTCGGAATTCACTTATTTCCCGTCTCGAGCAACTGTGACCACTTATAATCACAGGCGCAATTCGTAGCGGGTGTTCACGCAACGTGTGCCATTGTGCTGCTCTCGGCGAGAGATTTCCGGTGCACCCCTCCACGCCCTCTCCCAACAAGTGCGGGGGTGGTAATCTGGGAAATTGGAAATCCGACCCCGAGCGGTATACAGCTCGCGGGGGGATCACTGGCCAGGGGCTCAGGCAGGCCCCTCTTTGATGGGCAAGGGCTTTTTGGGTGGTGTGTGGGGGGGAGGCGTCGCATAATAGCTGTTTTTTGCTCTAGGGCTACGCATAGGCAGGCAGCCGGCTGGTGGCTACCGTCCCCCAATTCTGGCCCTTTTTGTTAGGGCCAGAATTGGACTTTGGTCGGCGGTGGTACTAGGGCTAGAAGGTAGTCTTTGCCAGCTGGAAAGCCGATATTACTGAACAGTACCTAGAACCGCTTTGCCTTGCCGATGACATAACTCCGAGGACGTGCCGGCAAGGTTGACTTCTAAAAATTAATGCCGAAAAAGAAAGAAACAAAGTCAAATGTGGTGTCAAAACGGGAACAAATACAAAAATCCCGCGGCAGGTCGCCCAAGTTCGAAACAATTACCCTTTTTATCGAAGTGGCGGCAAGGCAAAGCGTTAAGTATTACGGTGAACAATCTTGCTGTTGCTGTTAATGAGTGGGCAGGCTCAGTGCGTGCGCTTGCCTGCCGTTTGAGTCGCGGACCCCTTCGCTGATGTTTGCGAGGTACGGCCGCATGGGGTCGCCATTAAAGAGCCCGTCCTCGATGGATACCGGGTTGCCTGGTGACTCGTCCACGAGGCCGTTGATGCAGCGGACCTCGTAGCAGCGCCCGCAGGAGCCTAAGGGGCGGGTGGTCAGGCAGGCAGGAGGGGTTGGGGTTTAAGGGTTTAGAAGTTAGGCTTTAGGGGTTAGGGTTCAGGGTTGAGGGGGTCGAGGTGTGTGCGTGTGTGTGGGGGGGGGGAGGGGGGCTGGGTTGGGCGCAACGCAACGGAAGTGGTATGCAGCAGGAGGGGGAGGGGGGGAATTGGGGCTGGGTTGGGCGCAACGCAAAGGAAATGTGGCAGTCAGCGCGCTGTGCATGGCAGGCAGAACGAGGGGGGGGGGGAATGGCCAGTCGGCGCGCTGTGCATCTTGTGGTACGCAGTAGGAGGGGGGAGGGGGGGTGGGGGGCTGGGTTGGGCGCAATGCAGCGGTGGTGCAACAGTCGGCGCGCTGTGCGTCTCGTGGTATGCAGCAGGAAGGGGGGTGGGTGGGTTGCCTGGCGACTCGCCCACGAGGTCGTTGACGCAGCAGACCTCGTAGCAACGCCCGCAGGAGCCGTAGGGGCGGGCGGTCAGGCAGGAGGGGGTCAGGTTTGGGGTTTTAGGGTTGAGGGTTTAGGGATTAGGGTTTAGGGTTAGGGTGTAAGGTTCAGGGGGTCGAGGTGTGTGCGTGTGTGTGTGTGGGGGGGGGGGGGCTGGGTTGGGCACAACGCAACGGAAGTGCGGCAGTCGACGCGCTGTGCATGGCAGGCAGCACGAGGGGGGGGAGGAGAGGGGCGGCGACGTGGAGACATGTGCCAGTCGGCGCGCTGTGCGTCTCATGGTATGCAGCAGGAGGGGGGGCAGGGGAGGGGGATGGGCTGGGCGCAGCGCGGGAAAGTGCGGCAGTTGACGCGATGTGCATGGCAGGCAGCTCGAGAGGGGGGAGGGGGGGGGGGGGCAACGTGAAGACGTGTGCCAGTCGGCGCACTGTGCGTCTCGTGGTATGCAGCAGGAGGGGGGGCAGGGGAGGGGGATGGGCTGGGCGCAACACGGGAAAGTGCGGCAATCGACGCGATGTGCATGGCAGGCAGCTCGAGGGGGGGAAGGGGGGGGGACAAGTCTGCCAGTCCGCGCACTGTGCGTCTCGTGGTATGCAGCACGGGCGGGGGGGGGGGGGGGATGGGGCTGGGCTGGGCCGCAACACAAAGGAAGTGCGACAGTCAGCGCGCTGTGCATGGCAGGCAGCTCGAGGTGGGAGGGGGGGGAGGGGGGGGGTCAAGGTGGGGACGTGTGCCAGTCGGCACGCTGTGCGCCTCGTGGTATGCACGACGCGGGGAAGTGTGGCAGTCAGCGCGCTGTGCATGGCAGGTAGCACGATGGTGGGAAGAGGGGGGGGGGCGGTCGGCGCGTTGTGCGTCTCGTGGTATGCAGAAGGGGGGTCAGGGGTTGGGGCTAGGTTGGGCGGTATACAGCAGGAGGGTGGGACTGCGTTGGGTGGTATACAGCAGGAGGGGGGGAGGGGGGCTGGGCTGGGCGCAACGCGGGGAAGTATGGGAGTCGGCGTGGAGTGCAGCAGGCGGGTGAGAGGCGTTGGGCTGGGCTAGCCAGCGCTGGGCTGGGCTGGTCGCTAGCGGATAGTGCGACATCCAGAGCACTGTGCATCTAGTGGGCATACCAGGGTAGTCCACGTTCGCGTCAGCTGCGGCTGCGTAGGTTTCTTTCGCGAAGGGCAGGCTGCCATCGCTGTTGGTGTAGCCGCAGCTGCCTGCGCACACGTGGGGCATGCAGCAGCTGTGCGGCCCACCACCAGTCTGCGTGCGTGCATGCGTGCGTGCGTGTGTGCTTGCGTGCGTGCGTACGTGCGTGTGCGTGCGCGTGCATGCGCGTGCGTGGCCGTGCACTGCGAGCACTGCAATCAAGAGCTCCACCCACCGTACGCGAGGATGCCGAAGCTTCCCTCGCCCCTGACGTCATCAAAACGTTGCAGCCCAGAGACTGTGTTCAGCAGGTAGCACGGACAAGTTATGGGGTGCAAAACTCGTAGCGCGCGACTTAAAGGGACGATGCACATGCATGAGTTGTTGGCCACTCACCCGTGTCGCCTCCGAATTCCGTGGCGCTGCCGCCATAATCTGCGCACATGCATAAGGCACACATATGCATGCATTAGGCCTTGCTGCACGCAAGCTGCAAGCGAGTGGGATGTGTTGGGGCGAAGCCGCTGGGTTTGGGTCCTCCACGTCGCACTGCCCGCAGGCAAGCCATGCATATCTTGCCTCGCTTGCATGCTCGTCGAATCGGTTTCGAGACGAGGGGGTGCGGTGCGTGCATGGGGAGAGATGGAGTGAAGGCGCCGGTTTGGCTCACATGTGGCACGCCCCCGGTTCCAGCCAGCGAATGCGGTGGAGAGCGTCGCTAGCAACACGCTGAGCGTGAGAAGAGATAGTGACATCGTGACAAAAAATCGACGGGGGGGATCCAACGAGTGCAACGGTGCCATCAAAAGAAGGCGGTTGGAAACGTGTGGACGCAGGTATGAGAACTTGCTTGCATTTGTGTCTCTCTTCTTCATCCATTGGTAACGCATGCTTCAAGCATGCCATCATCCTGTATCTGCATGCTTGGAAGCAGGGGTAGTGCAGTCCTTACAACAGTACTTTGCTCAAGCACGCACTGTGAAAGTGGATTGTAAAAACTCATCATGTAAGCAGCTCAACGGACTTTGCCGCCTCCTGTCTCTCTTCTTCATCCATTGCTTGAACATTATTCAAGCATGCGTTCATGCCTGCATCTGCAAGCTTGGCAGCAGGGGGGGTGCATTCTTTATTTTGCTCCTTTCACAGGTAGGACCTCACGCCTCTTGTCTCCACCGCTGGCGGCGCCGCTGCGCATCCCCCGTGCCCCTCCCCTTCCCCATGCGTCTGGCTTCCCATCGTGGGGGGTGGTGCGGCCGCGCATCGGCCGTGCCCTGTCTCTTGCCATTCGTCATTCGTCATGGATTCACACCCTGAGTGCTGATGGTGCGACCGCGCAGCGGCCGCCCCCCCCCCCACCACCACCACTGTTCTGGACGTGGTGGTCGTGCCGTTCGATGCGGCCGTGCCTCATTTGTTCTCACGGACTGCCGCTGCATGCATGCTGTCCACCCACCGGCCTGACGCCTTCCGCGGCGCTGCAGCAGCGCGCGGGCAGCGGAAACACGGGCGCACGGGTCGCAAGCAACCGCTGCAGCGGCACACGACTCTGGCCATGGAGTTGGCAGAAAGACGCGGAGACGGCTCGCGAAGCAGCGCACGGGCAGAGGAAACTGGGGCAGTGGGGGCGGGCGCACTGGGAGCAGGCGCGAGCGATGCTGGTGGCCGGACAGCGGCAGCCGGGGGCTGGAGTCAGGGCTGTAGGACATACATGCAGAGGTATGTGCTCGGTGCGTGCGTGGTCACACGCCCGTGGCGGTGACAGCAAGTAATGACCGCAAAGATCGACCGAGTGCTGGCCTTGGGACACTTTGTATCGGAGCCCTCCATGGATGGCTACAAGCTTAACTTGCATGTGTGCCTGGCTATGGCTGGCTTTCCGCCTCCTTAACCTAGAACTCCTCCCAGTCATCGTCTGCCTGCACCTGCCGAGGAGCGCGGCGCCGATGAAGCAGCCACATTCTGGGCGCAGGCTGCTTCAGCTTCACTTGCTCTCCCACGGCTGTTCCTCCCGCTGCCCGGGCTCTGGCTCCGGCTCATCCTCCCCACCCACTGAGCACCCTAACATTCACAGACACTTGTTCCTGGCCGGCGAGGAAGTTGGGCTTGCTGCCGGGCATGCCTGGTTTCAACACCTTCACCCCGTGGCAAGGGCGGTTATGTCATGATGACCGGTGTCATGCTGAGCCGGTGATGGGCTCATCTGGGAAGTTACGCCTGGGCCAGTCTGGGCCATGCAGCTTCACAGCCGCGCAGTCGTACGCCCTGACTGCGTCCTCCTCACAGGCATAGCGCCCAACAGTCTGCTGGCGCTGGGTCTGTGGGTCCCACAGCGCACCCTCCAGAGCGGCTCTTGTCATAGCTGACGCCGATGTAGTGCGAGGTCTTGCGCTCCTTGCGCTCGTCGCCCAGTGACACAGGCGGCTCGCTGAAGACCTCGCCCGGGAAGTTGCGCCCCTTGAACGCTGGCCCATGCAGCTTGACAGCCGCGCAGTCGTACGCCCTGGCTACGTCCTCCTCGGAGGTGTGGTACCCGATGTGCTGCGTGCGCTGGGCCTGCTGCAACTGCACCCTCCATGCTGAGCGGCTGTTGTGCCAGCTGACGCCTTTGAAGCGCGAGCTCTTGCTCTCCCCCCGCTTGTCTCCCACTGTCGTAGGCGGCTCGCTGATGTTCTGGCCCGGGAAGTTGAGCTTCTTGCAGTCTGCACCGTGCAGCTTCACAGCTGCCCAGTCGTACGCCCTGGCTGCGTCCTCCGGAGGCGTAGCGCCCGAGGTGTTGCAGGCGACTGGTCTCACGGTCCCACAGCCGCACCTGCCATGCTGACGAGCGCTTGTCCCAGTAGACCCCTGTGTACCTACTGCTCTTGTTGCGAACAGGCCCGCCCTCCGCCTGCCCGTCCGTGGCCGCCGTGACGACGGACGGACGTAGCCATGCGAGCGGCTGCATGGGCGCAACGCTGCTGGACGGCCGCTTCCTGGCCTGCATGGAGACGCCTGATATGGAGTGCCGGGTGCCCGCATGTGCCGCTGTTTCTTCCAGGGGCTTGCGGGGTGCGCAGATGGAGAAGCCAGACGGGCGGCACGACGCCGCGCGACGGGCCATCATTGTGCGCACGGTGCTCCCTTGCTGCTGATGCACACGGCGCCTCAAAGCTTCTCGTCTGTACGCAGTGATTGAGTGTGTGAATGGCGACTATCGAAAATGTTTGACCGGCCTATCAGATTTCAGGTGTGGGGGTCGGATCTCACGTCGACGCCCTGCTTGCGCATCACAGGACGCCCCGAGCGCGCTGATGCAACCGGTTCATGCAACATAAACGCAGCCCCGGGCCGCAGGATCTTAAATTGTCCTCACATGGAGAATGGGGTGTCATGAATGGAAATGACATGGCGATGAGAGCGCTGCCTCGAAGCGGGGATATGCGGCCGCGGACGGCTGGTTAACATGTTTTATCATCCCTGATGGAGCACGCGGTCGACGACTTGCTGTGTCGACTGCACCGTTCGTGTCGCCAATGGCACGACCTATCGACCCATCCGGACGCAGGCACTCAAGTCGCCAGGCGGGAGCCGAGTAGGGTAGACAGGAGCTGGGCTAGATCGGCCGACTTCCAAGCGTTGTTACGAGCAAATGGTGTACGGTGTGGGCGGATGTCGACAAATCTTGAGGGGAGTCTGTTGGAATTCTTCCCGCTGCTCAGGTGAACCGCCATTACGCAATACAGCCTTTGCCGAGTTCAACTCCCCAGACACTCAGCGCGTCGATTATATGGACGGTACGCGACAATCAACACAGCCCAGTCAGCACGCACTTTGTAAGAAGCCCAGCGGACCTCCCCCCCCTCCCCGGGTCCCTGCGCTCCACTGCTTCAACAACAACATTTGAAGAATCTTGTGACACGAATACTCTCCCTCCATCTACTGAGGAGGCTGTGGCAGGCTCCCCGGCAGCGCCCGCCGCAGCGCCAGCGACACGAGCACGCCGCTCCCCGGACCGCCCTTGCCCGTGAGGTGCGCCGACGCGCCCAACACCTGCTCGATGTCGGCACCGCGCGAGACCGCGCCTGCATTGGCCCACAGCGCCCGCGCGCACGCCTCCCACGCGGACAAGTCCCCGCCTGCAGAGCGGGGCGGGGCGGGGCGGGGCGGGGCCGGGGGCGGCGGCGCACGCGTGACGGCGACAGCGGGCTTGCGATTTGCGGTGCACGCACGACCCCAGCAGTGCTGGCAGTGCTCCCTGTTGGTTAGTGCACCCGACCTACCAAGCATCCATCCATCCATCCATCCATCCATCCATCCACTCATCCATCCATCCATCCATCCATCCATCCATCCATCCATCCATCCATCCATCCATCCATCCATCCATCCATCCATCCATCCATCCATCCATCTTCAAACGCCCACCCACATGCACCCCTCCCACCCACAGGCGCCCACCCACCCACGCCTCTTTGGCAGCGCTTTCATCAGCTGGTGGTACTGCCTCGCGATCACCGCCGCCAGGCTCGCGTGCGCCCTCACGCCTGCGCCGGCCTCGCCCCCCCCCCCCCCCAGACCCCCCTGCCCCCCCTCCCCACCCACCCCTGTTTGGCAGTGCTGTCATCAGCTGGTGGTACTGCCACGCGATCACCGCCGCCAGGCTCGCGTGAGCCCTCACGCCTGCGCCGACCTCGGGCCTGCCCGGCTCCAGCCGCACCAGCTTGGCGCATTCGCGGTACAGGCCCTCTGCAAACACGACGCGCGCGGTGCGCGCGTACACCTTTCCGAGGCACAGCAGCACGGGCGCGAGGCGGGGGTGCTGCTCGGTGCTCACTTCTGCAGGTCGAGTGTGTGTGTGCGTGTGTGTGGGGGGTGACAGGGTGTGCGGTGCGCGTGTACACCTTTCCGAGGCACAGGAGCACGGGCGCGAGGCGAGGGTGCTGCTTGGTGCTCACTTCTGCAGGTCGAGTGTGTGTGTGTGTGGGGGGGGGTGAGGGCGTGCGGTGCGCGCGTAGACCTTTCCGAGGCACAGGAGCACGGGCGCGAGGCGGGGGTGCTGCTCGGTGCTCACGACTGCAAATGAAGAAGAGGAGGGAGGGGGGGGGGGGGTGAGGGGGAAGGGTGTGTGCAAATGGGAGGGGAGCTGCTTGCAGGTGGATAGGGTGAGGCGGGATGGCAGGGCGCGCCGTGTGCGCGTGGCACGCGGTGCGCGCGCAGGCCTTTCTGAGGCACATCAGCACGGGCGCGTGGCGGGGGTGCTGCTCAGTGCTCACGCTGCAGGTGGAGGGGGGGGGGCAGTAAGGGGCAGGCGTGAATGGGATGGAGGGGAAGGGTGAGAGGGAAAGGAGTGAGAGGGAGGGCGAGTGGGAGGGGTGTCGGCCGGTCGAGCTTGACACGCCAAGCGGTGCCGTTGGCAGTCGGCAGGCCATGCCCGACCACAGCCCCATCGTCTGATCCGCGCTAGTGAATGCGGACGTAACGCCCGAGGCTGTCGGGGGTGCGCCTCGGGCGGTGGTGGGCGCTTAAGGCGGTCGGGGTGGCGCCTGAGGCGGTTGGGATGACGCCTAAGGCGGCGCCTGAGGCGATCAGGGGTGCGTCTCAGGCGGCGCCTCAGGCGGTCGGAGCGCCTGAGGCGCCGCCTGATCCGCGCCATGGAATGGGACGCTTGAGGCGCCGCCCCAGGCGTTGTGAATGTGGTAGGGCTGGCTGGGAGAGGGGGGTGGACACAAGGTGCGAGGCCTGGGTCGCTGCTTGCAGAGAGAGAGGCCTGGCTAGCAGCCTAGCTAGCAGAGAGAGGGGCGAGGAGTTGGGAATGTGATAGGGATGCAGGCCTTGCTGTTACCGCATGGACTTGCACACTGCGTGCACGCGCGTGCGCACATGCACGTATTACACACGCACCCAGGCACGCATACACGCACACCGCACGCACACCACACGCACACATGCACGCAACATCACGCACGCACGCACACATGCACGCACACACACGTCCGGCACGCATATGCATGCACGCACACCGCACGCACACATGCACGCAGCATTACGCACGCACGGACACGTGCACGCACACGCACGCCCGACACCCATATGCATCCACGCACACCGCACGCACACATGCACACAGCATTACGCACGCACACATGCCCGTACCCGCACCCGCACCCGCACCCGCACGCTCGGCACACATATGCACGCACGCACACTGCACGCACACATGCACGCAACATCACGCACGCACGCACACATGCACGCATCCGCACCCGCACGCCCGGCACACATATGCATGCACGCACACCGCACGCACACATGCACGCAACATCACGCACGCACACATGCACACATGCACGCACCCGCACCCGCACGCCCGGCACACATCCGCCCGTGCGCCACGCCACGCACACGCAACACGCACACTCTTCCGCCTTGAGCGCACACACCCACCCACACACACACGCAACACGCACCCTCGGCCGCCTTGAGCGCACGCACGCACACACACACATACACATATAAACACACACGTACCCCCCCACATACAAACACACACACCATCTGCCGCCTTGAGCACACGCACGCACACACACACATACACACACACCCTCTGCCGCCTTGAGCGCCCGCCCGAGCACCTCCTCTGCACCGGCCCACTCCTCACGCGCCACGTCCACCTGCAAGTGCACGCGTGTTGTCGATTTTACAGTCCGTCGGACGCCGTTGATGGCGTTCTAGACTCGTGACGTGACCTGTCGAAAGTGTCCTGATGATGATGGTCTGATAGGCCGCGTGTGTGACCTATCGAGTGCGTGATCTAAACCAGCAATCTGATCCTTATATCTAGAGATCTGATCATAATGTCTAGAAACGCTGCCAACGCCACCGCGCGTGTGTGTGGCGTGACGAGCCGCGTGCGTGACCTATCGCGTGCGACCTGTCGAGTGCGTGATCTGATCCAGTCATCTGGTCCTGATATATAGATATCTGATCATGATGTCTAGAAACGCCGCCAACGCCACCGCGCGTGTGTGTGGCGTGACCTATCGCGTGTGCCCTGTCGAGTGCGACCTGATTCAGGAATCTGATTCTGATAACTAGATATCTGATCATGATGTCGAGAAACGTCACCAACGCCACCGTGTGTGTGTGTGGCGTGACCTGCCGCGTGTGTGACCTATCGCGTGTGACCTGTCGAGTGCGTGATCTGATCCAGCAATCTGATCCTGATATCTAGATATCAGATCATGATGTCTAGAAACGCCGCCAACGCCACCACGCGTGTGTGTGGCGTGACCTGCCGCGTGCGTGACCTATCCTTACCACATTCACAACGCCTGAGGCGGCGCCTCAGGCGTCCCATTCCATGGCGCGGATCAGGCGGCGCCTTGGACGTCGCCTTGGGCGTTATTCAAACCGCCTCAGGCGCCACACCGACCGCCTCAGGCGCCCACCACCGCCTGAGGCGCACCCCGGACCGTCTCAGACGTTATGACCGCATTCCATGGTGCGGATCAGACGTCGGGATTTTGGTAGGATATCGCGTGTGACTTGTCGAGTGCGTGCGATCTGATCCAGTCATATATGCCACCACGCCCACCTGCGCGAGCGACAGCAGCGCGTCGGCCTCGACCTCGGCCCACGCCCCCTCGAACGTGGCCGGGCACGCAGCGCGCGCCGCGTCCGCGCGCGCCACCGTCGCGGCAGACGCCGCACTGTCAAAGTGCGCGCGCGCGCCGTCAGCGTCGCCGTGCGCAAACAACCAGCCTCCGAGTATTTTGTGTGTGTGGGGGGGGGGCGTTTGTGTTTGTGCCCGTTTGCTGGGCCAGAACACACACAGCGGTAGCGACAGCGGCAGCGGCAGCGACGGCAAGGCCCATGCGCGCGGACCTCGACGCAGTTGCCGCCCTCGAAACTGATCGACTCAGTGCCGTGCAGCCGGATGGTGGCCACTGCCCCTCAATTTTTTTTTGGTGTGTGTGTGTGTGTGTTTGTGTGTGCGATTGTGTGTACGTGTGTGTGTTGTGTGTGTATTTAAAGTTGCGTTTGGGGTCGCAGATGAGAAGCTCCCACACCTGGTGTGTGTGTGTGTGTATGTGTGCGTGCAGGTGTGTGTGTGTGCGTACGTGTGTGTGTGCGTGCAGGTGTGTGTGTGTGAACTCTGTGGGCGCCCCACTCTGTGGACGCCCCGCGCAGTCATCGCCGCCGCCTACGTCGACCCCCCTTCACCCATGCCGCCGCCGATTCTCGCCGCCTCTCCTCCTCCGTACGCCCCCTGTTGTCGGGCTGCCAATTCAGCAGCCAGTCGACGCATGCATCCAGGAACTCAGTCCATCCGCACTCTCTCGCACGCCCTCCACATGGCAAAAACACGTGACGCCCTACCGCACAGATTTCCCTCCCCCCGCAGCTCTGCAGCTTCAGACAACGGAGCCCAGGTATCTCAGTGCCATCACCTCGACCGCCATGCGGCCCGAGCCAGCGCTCAGCGCTCAGCGCTCAGCGCTCAGCGCTTGAGCTACCGAGTTCCTCCAGCCGCCACCGTCCCGCCCACCGCCCACTGCCCAGTCGTTCATTCGACCCCACGCCCCACCTCAAGAAACCCACCGCTTATCCCACTGCCGCCCCGTCGACCTCCATACACCCACATGCTCGTCACATGGAGTTGCCCCTCCCCATGCGCCCCATGCGCGCACATGCACCCCATGCACCCCCCCCCCCATGCTACCAGCGCCTATGTATGCGCCATGTGGCCGGGCCACAGTGTGGCTCCCTCCTCTCTCCCCTCTCCTCCCTCCCATCTCCTGTCTTCCACCCCTCCATCCCCGCTGCACCCCACCCCATCTTGTGCCCCTCGCCCCTCCCTAACCCTCCCCTGCGCCTCCCCCTCTCCCTCCGACTACCCTCCCGCTGCCTCCCTCCCACTGCCTCCCACTTGCACGACTACCGCTGTTCGGACACGACTTCGTTCTATGCCGGCAGCGCCACCACCTTCTTCCGGCTCACGCCGGTGACTTATGCGCCCACTCCGTCACGTTCCATGCCCTCCGCAAACATCCATCTCTTCAACTTCACACGCGACATCCCCGAGCGCCCCGATTTCGCCGAGCGAGTCACCACCGAGTGGATCATTTAGCATGATTTCCACAACTGTGGAAGTCCTTCTGCCGACACCTAGTTTAAACTCAGTCAAGGCGGATTGACGAACACAGCCGTCAATGACCCGCCACTGCCCCTTTCCCCCACTGCTTTACGAATGAGGTTGTTCACCCTCTTGCTGGCGCACGGTTGGTCTCCCGCCTTCAAACGGAATCTCCTCAATTGATGACTAGAAACAGCCTATCTAGGTCTGCTGTGCAGAGTTCTCTGTAACGATATCTCTCTCTCTCTGTGTGTGTGTGTGTGTGTGTGTGCGCGTGTGTATGTATGTGTGTGTGTGTGTGTGCGTGTGTACCTCCGAGCGCGTGGTGCAGGCGCGCCGCGTCGCCCGCTCCTCCCCCCGTCCCCGACGCGGCCTCGGCCGCAAGTGCGCCGCGCACCGCGGCCTGCGCGGGGCCGAAGAGCGCCGACGGCGCGCCCGTGGCGAGCGCCGTGCCGAGCAGCAGCGCGTGCGCGCCTGCCGCCGCCGCGGCGCTCGCGCCGCTGCCGCACGCACGCAACACGGCTGCTGCCGCCTCCTCGCACGCGGCCGCGTCGTCGCCGCGGCCGCCCGTCGAGAGCAGCGCGCGCACCGAGAGCATGCTGGCGGCGAGCCGCAGCGGCTCGGACTGCGGCGACGGCGACGCCTCGGGCAGCGCGGACGCGGCGGCCGCCGCGCTGGACTGCGCGTCTCGCAGTCGGATCGCGTCGAGCTGCACCTCGCCGCACGAGAGGTGCAGCCTGCAGTGTGTGTGTGTGTGTGTGTGTGTGTGTGTGTGCAGCAGAGATGCGCGGCTGCACAGGTGTGTGTGCGTGTGCATGTGTGTGTATGCGTGTGTGTGTGTGTGTGTGTGTGCATGTGTGTGTGTGTGTGTGTGTGCGTGTGTCCGCACAGCGCAGGCGCATGGCTGCGCAGGTGTGTGTGAGTGTGCGTGCGTGCTTGTGCATGTCTATGTGTGGGGTGGGTGGGGTGGGGTGGGGGGGCGGGGGGGCAAGGGTGGTGTAGCGAAGGGCATGCACGGCGCTGCAGTGAGACGGACGTGCACCGCTCTGGCGCATGCGTGTGGTACGAGTGCGCCCAACGCGACGTCGCGAGCTGGTCACAGCGCAGTAGCGGGTGGGGTGGGGGAACAGGGTATGAACTCATATATGTTTCCTAGGGATTGCTGCCAACGGAGCGCGTCCTCGTTTCACAACCCGCCCTTGCAGGTGCTGGCTGCAGGTGGGGGTGACCCTGACTGTGGATCCATCATCCCTACAAAGTTGCACTGTGAGATTCAAAGTGTGGGGCCTGTACTGTGGAAGTAAGTTGGGTATAGACACCGCTATCCCTAGCGCTGGCTGCACCAGCCCTAGTCGCACCACCTTGGCCCCACCTGGCGCTGTCCAGCCCGCTCATGCCCAGCGTTGAACCCTGCGTGACTTTTTTTTATCAAACGAAAACTACTGAAAGGCTGAGACAGAAGGTACAATTGAGGCGCTGGCTGCTGACCCAGCCCTAGTCGCACCACCCCTTGGCCCCACCTGGCGCTGTCCAGCCCGCTGATGCCCGGCGTTGAACCCTGCGTGAATGTTTTATCAAACTAAAACTACTAAAAGGACGAGACAGAAAGTACAAGTGAGGCGCTGGCTGCTGCACCAGCCTTAGCCCCACCTGGCGCAGTCCAGCCCGCTCATGCCCGGCGTTGAACCCTGCGTGACTTTTTTCTATCAAACGAAAACTACTGAAAGGCTGAGACAGAAGGTACAAGTGAGGCGCTGGCTGCTGACCCAGCCCTAGTCGCACCACCTTGGCCCCACCTGGCGCTGTCCAGCCCGCTGATGCCCGGCGTTGAACCCTGCGTGAATGTTTTTTTTATCACACTATAACTACTGAAAGGTTCATTTTATTTAATAGGTTTTGACCCAGCCCTAGCCGCACCACCTTGGCCCCACCTGGTGCAGTCAAGCCCGCTGATGCCCGGCGTCGTGAGGCCCGTCCTCAGGATGTCGACGGCCTCGTCGTGCTTGCCCTGTGGCGTGTGTAGACACGGAGCCGTGCTATCTAGCATGAGGCTGGTGCATGCGTGCGCGCTGCACACGCACACACACGCGCACACACGCAGGTACGCAGAAGCCAGCGCATGGGCTTGCATGGGGCGCGCACACACACACGCACACACACACACCCAGCTCCAGGTGCATCAGTCGCTGTGGACTGCGTGCCATTCTGCCCATGGAGGCAGCAACAGCCCCACCTTGCACTGCCGCAGCGCGTAAGCGATGAACTGATCAACCGGGGAGGGCGCTGAAGTGGACAGGCCACGAGCCAGCCTCGGCGTTGCCGGCACAGCAGAGGACAGGAGTGACAAGATGCGGGCCGCCATCCTGCCAGGGGAGGGGTATGCGTGCTCCGGCATCAATGCCAATTTTATACAAGTGTGGGCCGCTCAGATCGCGCGACTTGAGCTGCCTGACTTTGTACAACCTGCATCGTCGCGATGGTGAGCAAGATCAAGTACCAGAAGCAGTTCGGTGGCAAGCACGTCCTGATCACAGGAGGGAGTGAGGGCATCGGCCTTGCGTTGGCGCAGAGCTTCGTGCGCGCGCACGCGCACGTGACGGTGGTGGCACGCAGCCAGGCCAAGCTGGACGCAGCCAAGTCGTCTCTGGAGGGGCTGGCCACGGAGGTGGCCTCAACGTCGCGCATCAACATTGAGAGCGCAGACGTGACCAATCCCCAGCAGGTGTGTGCGCATGCGTGTGTGTGCATGCAGCAGTGTGCATGCATGCACGCATGCATGAACACTGCAGTCAGTGGGTGTACCAGAGAGCAGCGGGGGACGCATACGCATGGCATGGTCCGTCCATGCGCGAGTGCATGGTCCATGCACACGCATGCAGGTCTCCGACGCCGTGAGGAGCGCACAGCAGGCCATCGGCCCCATCGACGTCCTGGTGTGCAACGCAGGCATGGCGCTGCCGGGTGAGGCGGCAGGGGGTGCTCGTGAGGCTGCGTGCGTACGTGCGTGCGTGGATCTCTCTGTGTGCCCCGCGTGCCGCAGCTCTGCTACACTCTCTAACATACCAAATGTACTGCTGCTGTGTGTGTGTGTGTGTGTGTGTGTGTTGCTGAGCTTGTGGAACACGCGCACCTTGGCTCACACACACACACCCCACGCACACAGGCTATTACCATGAGCAGGGCCTCGGCGTGGTCTGCCAGCACATGGACACACACACACACACACACACACACGGACATATACACAAACAAAACATTGCAGATACAAACAAACACACACACACACACACACACAAAAAGGCGACCGACTGTGAAATCGTCAAACAAAACACACACACACAACAGGCTATTTCCACGAGCAGAGCCTCGATGTGTTTCGTCAGCACATGGACGTCAACTACTTTGGCTGCGTGAACACCGTCAAGGCTGTGTACGACGGCATGGTCGCTCGCAACGCTGGGCGAATCTGCCTCATGTCGTCCACACTGGGGCTCATGGGTGGGTGGGTGGGTGGGGTGGAGGGTGCGTGTGTGTATGAGTGCGCATGCGTGTGTGTGTGTGTGTATGTGTGTGTGTGTGTGTGTGTGCATGCATGCATGTGTGTGTGTGTGTGCATGTGCGTGCGGCATGCTCGCTCGCAACGCCGGGCGAATCTGCTTCGTATCGTCCACACTGGGGCTCATGGGTGGGTGGGTGGGTGGGTGGGTGGGTGTATGGGTGGGGTGGGTGGGGTGGAGGGTGCGTGTGTGTGTGTGTGTGTATGCATTCATGTGCGTGTTTGTGTGTATGTGTGTGCGGGTGCGTATGTGCGTGTGTGTATGTGTGTGTGTGTGCGTGTGTGTGTGCGTTAACTGGGTGTGCGTGCAGCATCGTCGCGCGCAAAGCTGGGTGAATCTACCTCGTGTCGATCACACTAGGGCTCATGGGTGTGTGTGTGGGTGCATGGTGGGTGGGGTGGAGTGTGTGTGTGTGTATGTGTGTGTGTTCGTGTGTGTGTGTGTGCGTGAGGTGTGTGTGTGGGGTGTGCGCGTGTGTGTGTGTGTGTGGGTGCGTGCGTCTCGTATGCCACCAGAGGCGTCCAACGGACTGTGAAACCGACACACACACACACACACACACATACATACATACATACATGCATACACACACACACTTTTGCGCGCAGGCATTGTCGGCTGCACCGACACACGCTGCACAACACACACACACACACACACACACACACAGATATCGTTACAGAGAATCCTGCGCGGCAGACCTAGATAGGCTGTGTCTAGTCATCAATTGAGGGGATTCCGTTTGAAGGCGGGAGACCAACCGTGCGCCAGAAAGAGGGTGAACAACCTTACACACACACACACACACACATGTTTGCGCGCAGGCATCATCGGCTGCACCGACACACGCTGAACCAACACACACACACATACACACACACTGAAAGATCGGAAATGACTCGAGTCGTCTGACGGGATGTCAACTCGCGCACACAACACACACACACACACACACACATGCTCGCAGGCATCGTCGGCTACACTGGGTACTGCGGGAGCAAGTACGCAGTTAGGGGATTCGCAGACGCGCTGCGGAACGAGGTGTGTGTGTGTGTTTGTGTGTGTGTGTGTGTGTGTGTGTGTGTGTGTGTGTGAGCAAGTATCTGGTCCAGGGATTTGTAGACGCGCTGCGGAACGAGGTGTGTGTGTATGTGTGTGTGTGTGTGTGTGGATGTGGATGTTTGTGTGTGTGCGTGTGTGTGTGTGAGAGAGCAAGTACCTGGTCCAGGAATTTGCAGATGCGCTGCGGAACGAGGTGTGGGTGTGGGTGTAGGTGTGTGCGCGTGTGTGTGTATTTGAGTGTGCGTGTGTGTGTGTGCATGTGTGTGTGCATGCATGTGTGTGTCGGGGGGGGAGCAAGTACGCGGTCAAGGGATTCGCAGACGCGCTACGGAACGAGGAGTGTGTGTGTGTGTGTACGCGGTCAGGGGATTTGCAGACGCGCTGCAAAACGAGGTGTGTGTGGGGGGACACACACACACACACACACACACACACACACATGCACAGCTCGTCGGCACAGAGGTGTCTGTGTCGATCATGTTCCCGCCCGACACAAATACGCCCGGCTGCGAGCACACACACGCACGCACACACACACACACACACACACAAACAGACGCGCATGCCCCCCCAGCCCCACCACCACACAGCTCGTCGGGACAGTGGTGTCCGTGTCCACCATGCTCCCGCCCGATGACCACACACACACACACACACACACACACACACGCACGCAGCTCGTCGGAACAGAGGTGTCCGTGTCAATCATGTTCCCGCCCGACGACCACACACACACACACACACACACACACACGTGCCCCCCCCCCGGCCCCACACATACAGCTCGTCGGAACAGAGGTGTCCGTGTCAATCATGTTCCCGCCTGACACCAAGACGCCCGGCTTTGAGCACGAGAACACGATGAAGCCGCCAGAGACTGCGGAGATCAGCGCCGGTGCCGACCTGGTCTCGCCAGAAAAGGTGGGTTGGAGGTTTTAGGGTTTAGGATTTCGGATTTAGGGTTTGCAGCTGGGTGGCAGGTGGCAGGTGGCTGCTAAAAAACACGTTCAATAACAGAAAAACAAGGCCGCCAGAGACTGCGGAGATCAGCGCTGGGGCGGACCTGGTGTGTCAGACAAGGTGGGCTTTAGGTCTTCATGTTTGAAGGGTTGGGGTTGGGCCAGGTGGCTGTTGAAAAAACTTGGAGAAAAACAGAAACAAAACAAAGCCGCCAGAGACTGTGGAGATCAGCGCCGTTGACGACCTGGTCTCGCCAGAGAAGGTAGGCTTGATGGCTTTGTGTTTTCGGGGTTACGGATTTAGGGTTTGGGTTGTAGGGTTTAGCGTGTGTGGGCTATTCATGTAGCTATTCGAACCACGCGGGAAGAAACAGAAAACGATGAAGCCGCCAGAGACTGCAGAGATCAGCGTCGGTGCCGACCTGGTCTCGCCAGAAAAGGTGGGTTCGGGGTTTTAGGGTTTAGGATTTACGGGTTGTAGATGGGTGGCAGGTGGCTGCTAAAACAAGGTGCTCAAAGACAGAAAAACAAAGCCGCCAGAGGCTGCGGAGATCAGCGCCGGTGCCGACCTGGTGTCGCCAGGGAAGGTGGGGTTTGGGGGTTTTAGGGTTCGGGGTGCAAGGTCTGTGGGTGGCTGAACCGCGCGCTAAAAATTGCCGTGATTAGTCCCATATGTGTGTGATGCATCTTGTGAAATGGAAACACGATGACGCCGCCAGAGTCTGCAGAGATCAGCGCTGGGGCGGACATGGTGTCGCCAGGGAAGGTGGGCTTCGGGGCTGTAGGCCTTCATGTTTGAGGGGTTTGGGGTTGGGCCAGGTGGCTGCTTAATCTCAACACACACACACCACAGACACAGGTGGCAGACTACATGATCAGTGGCATTGCGGCAGGGCGCCACATGCTGGGCACGCACACACACGCATACACACACACACGCACACACACACACGCACACACATGTGCGCACGCACACACGCACACACACACACACACACAGACACATGCACACACACATACACACACACACACACACACACACACACACACACCACACACACACACACACCACACACACACACACACATTCCATTCCATTCCAGATCGTTACAAAGATAACGGCGATATCGTTCCAGAGGTCGGCGAAAGGGCGTCTGTCAATAGCGGGAGACCACTCGTCGCTATGAGGGGATATAATGCCACTCTGCTGCGGGGGGGCTGCCTCTGAGGCACTGCATCTAAGTACGCTGTGTTGTACGCTGACTAAACTGACTGTGATCACTCTCACTCTCTCTGACGGCGTCTCGAAACCGTTGGGATGTGAAAATGTCACCTGCATTTTGCCGGTACGACGTGATGGCCCCTCCCGCTTGGAGGCCATCCGCGTCCGGTCGACGGCACATGAAAAGTGCGGCGGTGGCTGGGAAGATGGGGTGTGGAGGGTGAAGGGGCTGGGGGGGGGGAGGGGAGGGGAAGATGGCGGGGCTGGGGTGGGAAGGGTGGAGGGGCTGAGGAGATGGAGAGGGGGGGAGGTGGCGGATGAGGGGACCGATGAACGCAGCTCGGTGTGTGTTGATGGTGTCGATGATGGGCGCTGTGGGTGGGTCCTTGGCGTGCATCTCGATGGTGGAGGTGTGAGGGGAGGAAGGGGAAAGGTTGTGGGGGATCTGCTTAAGGCGGCGTAGGAATCGGTTGTGAGTAACCTCGAGGCGGTGGATGTGGGCTTTGTTCAGTGTCCATGCTTGGCATCCATAAAGGAGTGCGGAAACAACATAGGCATTGTACAGACGGATCTTAGTAGAGTCAGAGATGACTTCAGGGGGGCGTCCCAGAACCGTAGGGTAAGGCGTTTGTAGGCAAACCAGGCAGAGCCAATGCGGCGTGAGATCTCGGCATCGAGTATCCCGGCGTCTGAGTGGGAGACAGGGTGTGCATCGGAGGGGGAGGGGCCGCGGGTGTGGAATAAATACTGCCGAGGTATTTGAACTTGTCTGTGGTGTGGACGAGGTGGAGGTTAGAGGAGGAAGTGGAAGGGATGGAGATCGGTGCTGGGGTGTCGGTGTGGGAAGACGGGTGACCCAGGGTTTGGTGCACGGTCTTGGCGTAGTTGATCTCGAGTGCGAGGTCGGAGCAGATCTGGTCGAGGCGGGCGAGCATGTCTTTGAGGGCATCGATGTCGAGTGCCATCAGAGCTATTTCGTCCGCGTAGAGGAGGAGGGGGAGTAGGGTAGAGTCGAAACCGTGGCGCGGGAGGGGTGTGTGGAGAGTGCCGTTCACCACGTAGCCGATTTGGATGCCTGCGTTGGGGAGCTGGGCTATCAGGGATCGGATGACGGTGTCGATGAAGATGTTGAAGAGGAGGGGGAGAGGGGGCAGCCTTGCTTGACTCCAGCTTCGAGGGGAAAGGAGGCAGAGTAGGCGCCGCCTACACGGACTCTGGCGGTGGCACCAGAGTAGAGGCTCTCGAGGCGGTAGAGGAGGTCGGGGTGTACGCCTCGACGGAGGAGGGTGTGCCAGAGGGCGGTGTGGTTGACTCGGTCAAAAGCCTTGGAGAGGTCGACGTAAGCCACGTGAAGAAGGGCTTGGGCGCGGTGAGACTCCTCTTGGAGGCGGCGTAGGGTAAAGATGGGGGCGGTGGTGCCTCGGCTGGGCCGGAAGCCGAATTGGTAGGTGGAGAGGTAGTCATCCAGGTGTCTTCCGAGGCGGGTGAGGAGGACGTGGGTGAAGACTTTGCCCGTGACGGGAAGGAGGGAGATGCCGCGGTAGGATTTGACGGCTGTGGTCGGGCCGGATGATGCGCCCTTGTAGAGGGGGCAGATGTCCGCCTGCTTCCACGCGGTAGGGATGGTTCTGGTGTTCCAACACGAGATGATGAGACGGTGGAGGGCTCCGGTGACAATGTCGCCGCCGTGCTTGATGAGCGGGGCGGTGATGTTGTCGTAACCGAGGGCGGAGTTTTTGAGGGTTTTGATCGCGGTCTCCACCTCGCCCTGTGAGGGTGGAGGCATCAACGGCGGGGGAGGAGGGGAGGGGGCATGGGCCAGGTGTGAGTCCAGCGTGGCAAGGCATACGGTTGAGGTGAGGTCGTGGAGTTGTTTGAAGTGTTCTCCAAACGCGTCGGCCACGGCTTGAACGCCGAAGCACAAGTGGTCGCCAGAGCGGACGGCGGGGCAGAGGCGGCGTGGGGGCGGTCGACGAGGCGGGACAGTGTGCGGTGGGCGGTGTGGGGTTTGTTGTTGTCGAAATCGTTCTGCACGTGCTTGGCGGCGGCGCTCCAGTGGGAGTCGGAGTCGTCACGGATGGAGGATTTGAGGTCGGACTCCAGGTGCTTGGACTGCTCCCGGGGGGCGCCCTCAGCGCGGGCAGCTTGCAGGTTTCTGGCGATCTCGAGCGAACGGTCAGAGAGGGTGAAGTCGATGGGGACCTCGGGTGGGCGGGGGCCTAGGACCTCGCTGGACACACACACACACACACACACACACACACACACACACACCGGTGGCGGACTACATGATCAGTGGCATCGCGGCAGGGCGCTACATGCTGGGCACGCCCACACACACGCATACACACACACAAACGCACACGCACGCACACACACATGTGCACACACACACATATGTGCGCACGCACACACACACGCACACACACACACACATACACACACACACACACACACATGCACACACACACACACATACACACACACACACACACACACACCCCACACACACCACACTCAGGTGGCAGACTACATGATGAGTGGCATCGCGGCCGGGCGCTACATGCTGGGCAACCCCGACCTCGGCATCGCGGCACACGCAATCGGCGTCCAGGGCATGGTGCGTAATGGTGACATTGGCATCACTTACAGTCTCTGCTTGTGATCCCCCGCCGGGCACGACCCCATCTGCCCAGTGCTTCTGCAATTGATTTCAATTAATTAATTTGTTCACCCCCAAATCGGCAAAAATCGGCAAAACGACAACAAAAAAACCCGGCAAAATCGGCCAAAATCGGGCGGTGCACCCTAAAAAATCAATATATTATTCCCGCCCAGAAGCCGCCGTGGGCGGTTAACCGCCCAATCGAAGAAGCACTGCATGTGCCCCCCCCCCCTGCATGTTTGCCATGTGCCGCAGCTCCCGCGCCGCTTCCCGCACGTGCTGCTCGAGATGCTCCTTGGCTGCATCCTCTCGGTCGTCCACCCACCCCCACACTACTTAACCGCAACCAACCTCTGCCTGATTAACCTGCTTAACCTGATGTAAACCGGAACCTCAACATCTCAACTCCTGTCGCCATGCGCCGCAGCTCCCGCGCCGCTTCCCGCACGTGATGCTCGACATATGCTGCCTGCACCCCCCGCCCCACACCACGCTGCCATACTTCGTGAAAGCCCACCGCCAGTCCCTCTCTGCTTGTGACACTGCGCCGGGCACCGACCCCATCTGCCCCCCCCCCCCCTGCATGTTTGCCATGCGCCGCAGCTCCCGCGCCGCTTCCCGCACGTGCTGCTCTGCTTCATCTTCCCCACCACCCACCCACCCACCCCACACACTTCCAATCTTACCTTAACCTCTTAACCCTGACCATACGCCAGACGCCGCAGCTGCCGCGCCGCTTCCCGCACGTGCCGCAGATTCTTCTCGGCTGCACCCTCCCGGTCGTCCACATGGTCTGCGCCGGCATCTTTGACCGCATCTCACAATCTTAACCCCAGCCTAGACCTACAAACCTCAACCTCCTAACTCCAACCTGTGTCGCCATGCACACGCAGCTCCCGCATGTGCTGCTCGAGATGCTCCTCGGCTGCATCCTCCTCCCCCCCCCCCCCCTCCCCACACACACGCTACTATTCTCGGAAAAAACACGATTAACCCCAACCTCCCCTATACACCCCAATCATGCACGCAGCTCCAGCGCCGCTTCCCACACGTGCTGTTCGAGATGCTCCTCGGCTGCATCCTCCCCACCCCCCACCACCACCACACACACGCTACTATTCTCGGGGGAAAAAACGATTTAACCCCAACCTCCCCTTAACACCCAATCATACACGCAGCTCCCGCGCCGCTTCCCACACGTGCTGCTCGAGATGCTCCTCGGCTGCATCCTCCCGGTCGTCCACATGGTCTACGCCGGCATCTTTGACCGCATCGCGCGCAAGGGGGCGAGCAAGCGGTTCGCAAAGCTGTGGTCGACGTCCGCTCCTAAAGACGGGGCGTCGTGATTTCCAACACAGTCCACATGGTGCACGCCAGCATCTTTCTCTCCACACCGCATCACGCGCCAGGGGGTGGGCAAGCGTTCGTCAAGCTGTGGACGACGTCCGCGCCCAAAGACGGGCCGTCGTGCCTTCCGAAACAGTCCACATGGTGCACGCACGCCATCTTTGACCACATTGCGCGCAAGGGCGCGAGCAAGCGGTTCGCAAAGCTGTGGTCGACGTCCACACCTTGCGACGGAACGTAAGAACCGGGCGTCGTGGTGCTTGGCGGGGTAGGGCAACTGGATACCCACACGCAGGTCGCTGGCAGTGGCACGCCGCATGCCAACGGGGCGCTACCCTGGAAGCACATCATACAGGCAGTTGCATTTCATTCCTCGTGGTTGTTTCCACGAGGAAGGAAATTCGCGATAGTCTGCGGGGTGACACCTGCATTTGACACCTGCATTTGATGGCGTTTGCACCCGCCACACCACACCACCCAGGTTGACGACACAAACCACTGTACTTTTCTCCTTGGCACAAAGCGCGCAGCGAAGATGAAGTTCTACGGTCGATTCTAGAAGACATCTCTGCTGACTTCTGGACCCACACCAATGCGTGGATAATGCACCTTTACGTCTCCCACCGTATGGGGACAGTAGACGCGACCCAGCAGCACTAGAACTTATGGCCCCATGTAATCCCGCGCTGCCCTTGCATTCGATTCGGATTCCTCGTGATGCCTAGAATGAGCCCCGCCCCTGCTGCACTCGTCTGCACGTAGGCTGCAGAGTCATGCCCTAGCAGCCGCACGATGGAAGCCCTTGAGGTTTGGTGGAGATGTGCTGCAGCTAGTCACTCACGCCCTCTCTCAACCGAAATTACAGGGCCCCAGTGCGAAGAAAAGTCTACTAAGAGACCCCACTCCCCCCCCTGCCGGCGACGGAGATGGAGAGAGGGCAGAGACCCCCCTACAGAGCTGCTTGCTCCTAGGTTGCGGCTGCCCGCCACACCGTCCAGCTGCCGCGGCGCAACAGCTTGGCCACAGCTTGGCCACACGCCCGCCCGACCATGCGCCTCAGAACCCGCGCATGCGAGACTCCCTCCTACAGGGCGTGTGTTCCTAGGTTGTAGCTGCCACCCGCCCGCCCACCCAACAGTCAGGCTGCTGCGGCAGCCACAGCTGCTAGGCCATGCGCCCTCCCAGAACCCGCGCATGGGCCACAGCTCGGACACAGCTGAGCCATGCGCCCTCTCAGAGCTGTGCATGAGCCACAGCTTGGCCACGGCTGGGCCTCGGGTAGGCTGGCGTGCTGCGTGGCCTTGCGATTTCTCCTAGGAGAGCCCCCCCTAGACGTGTAGTCTAGGCCTTCACTCACGACCCGGGGTCCTCCAGGCGCGTACATGTAAAACCTGTAACCCCCACGCGCTCTGCCATGCACCCCCAGAACCCGCGCATGAGCGACAGCGGGGCCTCAGCCAGGGCACAGCAGGCTACAACAGCCACAGCTTGGGCACAGGTTGACCACAGCTTGGCCACGGCCACGAGGCGACGCGCCTGCCGTGCGCCCTCCCAGAACCCGCGCATGGGCCACAGCTTGGCCACGGCTTGGCCACAACAGGCCACAGCTTGGCCACAGGGCCGCCACAGCTTGGCCACAGCTTCACCACAGCTGCTGGGCCACGCCCGGGCGAGCGCCCTCTCAGAACCCACGCATGAGCCCCCCGAGCGCCTTGGACGCCATGTCCCTGACTGCCTGCATGTCCTGCTGCGCCTGCGTGTGTGTGTGTGTGTGCGTGCATGTGTGTGCGTGTGTGTGCGTGTGTGCAGGCGAACGCCGTGTCCCTGACTGCCTGCATGTCCTGCTGCGCCTGCGTGTGTGCGTGCGCGTGTGTGTGCATGTGCGTGTGTGTTTGTGTGCAGGCGGACGCCATGTCCTTGCCTGCCTGCATGTCCTGCTGTGCCTGCGTGTGTGCGTGCGCGTGTGTGCATGTGTGTGTGCGTGTATGAGTGTGTGTGTGTGTGTGCAGGCGGACGCCATGTCCTCGACTGCCTGCATGTCCTGCTGCGCCTGCGTGTGTGCGTGTGTGCTTACGCGCGCGCGCGCGTGTGTGTGTGTGTGTGCATGTGTGCAAGCGATGCTACACGCAAATGGGGGAGGGAGGTGTGCGTGTGTGTGTGGGGGGGGGGCACACACGCAAAAATGCACGCGCGCACACACACGCACGTGCACATACACACGCAGCGCACACATGCACGCGCAAACACGCACGCATGCACCTATACTTCAACACACACACACACGCACACACACACACGCACCATGCGCACACACCATGCATGCACGCATGCACATGTGCAATGCACCCCCCACCCCCACCCCCACACACCCACCTGCACTGAAAGCCGGTTGACCAGGTCTGTAGCACTCAGGTTACACACACACACTCACACACTCACACACACTCACACTCTCACACACACACTCACACACACGTCCCTACAATCCCCCCCCCCACACACACACACCAGCACAGACAGCCGGTCCACCAGGTCTGCAGCGCTCAGGTCGCACACACACTCGCACACACACACACTCACAAACGTCCCCCCCCACACACACGCAGCGCACACCTGCACCGTCAGCCGATTCACCAGGTCAGCAGCGCTCAGGTCACACACACACACACACACATCTGCACCAAGAGCCGCTTAACCAGGTCTGCAGCACTCTGGTCACACACACCCTCCCACGCACCCTCCCACACACACACACTCACACACCTGCACTGACAGCCGGTTGACCAGGTCAGCAGCGCTCAGGTCCAGGTCGCCACTCTCGCCGCGGCGGCCACCACCGGGGCCGGAGCCAGAGCCGCCCTGAGTGTGTGTGTGTGTGTGCGTAGGTGTGTGTGTGTGTGTGCCACCGGGTTGTCGCGAGCCTCTGGGGCGGGTAAAACAGTGCTGACGAGGCATGCCCTGGCCATCTGGCAGCCTCTCCTCTCCACCAGACCAGAAAGTGGCATCAAGACATCCGATTCATGCGCGGTCCTAAGTTTTGCGGAGAAAACCGCCTCGAGAATTGGGACATTCATGTGGGGGCCAATGTTGCTGTTCACCCCCCAACACTAACCACCACCGCCGCCACGCCCCCGAAACCCCGGGCACCACAACATTTATGTTCACGATGCGGTCGAGCCTGCAAAGCGCCGCCACCACCATCGACATGACCTCGCCACCACCAACCACCACACCCCAGACACCACCGCCACCCCCGACACCGCAGCCACACCTGCGCTGACAACCTCCACACTTTGTCCCCCACACTTTGTCCGTCACACTTTGCCCCCCACACCCACCGTTCCGTCGCCAAAGTAGTCCGAGGACGAGATTGCGGTCGAGCCTGCAAAGCGCTCGTTGCGCGCCTTGGTCTCGTAGTTGGTCTCTGACGAGTTGGGCGCAAAGTCCTTTGACGAGATGTGCTTTGCGTTGCCAAACTGCGCCGTGGCGTATGGGTTTATTGTTTGTTGTTGTTTGTTGTTGTTGCTGTTGTTGGTGGTGAAGGTGGGGAGGCCTTGGTCTCGTAGTTGGTCTCGGACAAGTTGGGCGTAAAGACCTTTGACGAGATGTGCTTCGAGTTGCCAAACTGCGGGTTGGATTTGTTGTTTGTTTGCTGTTGTTGCTGCTGTTGCTGCTGTTGCTGTTGTTGTTGTGGCTTCAACAGTCGTTGCTGCTCTCTGACAAGTTGGGCGCAAAGTCCTTTGACGAGTTGTGCTTTGTGTTGCGAAACTGCGCTGTGGCGTAAATATTTGTTGTTTGTTGTTGTTATTGCTGTTGTTGTGGTTGTTGCTGCTGTTGTCGTTGGTGGTGGAAAGGCCTTGGTCTCATAGCTGCTCTATGTCGAGTTGGGCACAAAGACCTTTGACGAGACGTGCTTCGCGTTGCCAAACTGCGCGTTGGATTTGTTGTTTGTTTGCTGTTGTTGCTGCTGTTGTTGCTGCTGTTTTTGTTTTTGTTGTTTTTGTGGCGTCCACGGTCGTTGCTGCTCTCTGACGAGTTGGGCGCAAAGTCCTTTGACAAGATGTGCTTTGAGTTGCCAAACTGCGGGTTGGATTTTTTTTTTGCTTTTTTTTTATTGCCTTTTTTTGTTGTTGTTATAGTTTTTGTTTCGTTTTTGTTTCGTTGTCGTTGTCGTCGTTTCTGTTGTTGCTGCTGTTGTCGTTGTTGTTGTGGCGTGCGGGGTGTTGGTGCTTGGTGGTTGCTGTTTGGTTGTTGTTGTTGCTGTTGGTTTTGTTGTCGTTTTTGTTTTTGTTGTTGATGTTTGTTGTTGTTGTTGGTAGGAAGGAATGCAGTGGCCACATGAGAGCGACCAGATAAGAACAGACCCCCCCCCCTTCCCCCCCCTCCCCCCCCACCCCAGAAAAAACTTTGACTGAGCAACCGCCGATGTTGATGGCGCCTGTGGCTTGGCCACCTCTGTCTGCAACGCCTTGCGGCCGAGGCACTCATGCATTCGCACACACACGCACACACACGCGCATGCGCACATGCCCCCCCTCTCTTCAACACACACACACTCACACACTCACACACACACACACACCATTAAAGGCGTCCAACAAGACTGTAAACTCGACCACACACATACACACACACACCTTTGACTGGGCGACCGTCGACGCCGCTGGCGCCTGCGGCTTGGCCACCTGTGGCTTGCGGCCCATGCTGCCGATGCTGTCGATGCACACACACACACACACACAAACACACACCTTTGACTGCGCGACCGTCGACGCTGCGGGCGCCTGTGGCTTGGCCACTTCTGGCTTGCGGCCCGTGCTGCCCATCCCCCCTGAGCTGAAGAAGTCTCCGCCACCCGAGTTAAGCGTGAGGTGGCCGTCCTTGCCGCGCTGCGCTGCTGCTGCTGTGGGGGGCTCCTGTGTGTGTGTGCATGTGTGTGTGTGTGTGTGTTGCTGAAGAAGTCTCCGCCGCCTGAGTTGAGCGTGAGGTGGCCGTCCTTGCCGCGCTGCGCTGCTGCTGCTGTGGGGGGCTCCTGTGTGTGTGTGCGTGTGTGTGTGTGTGTGTGTGTGTGTTGCTGAAGAAGTCTCCGCCGCCTGAGTTGAGCGTGAGGTGGCCGTCCTTGCCGCGCTGCGCTGCTGCTGCTGTGGGGGGGCTCCTGCGTGTGCGTGTGTGTGTGCGTGTGTGTGGGGGGGTGTTTAAGAGAGAATCCGCGAGAGCGAGAGCGATAAAGAAAGCGAGGAGTAACTGTGTGTGTGTGTGTGTTGGTGGGTGGGGGTGGGGTGGGGGTGGGGGGGCAGGTAGCCGTCCTAATTGCGCTGCGGCTGTGGGGGGCTTCTGCGCACAAATAAGGGGGGGGATGCAAGCGTGTGTGTGAGGGGGAGAGAGGGAGACAGAGGGAGGGAGAAAGGGAGCGGGAGAGAGAGATGGAGAGATGGAGAGAGGGGGGAGGGAGAGAGGGAGAGGGGGAGGGGGAGAGGGGGAGAGGGGGAGAGGGAGAGAGGGAGAGAGGGGAGAGGGGAGAGAGGAGGGAGAGGGGGAGGGGGAGGGGGAGAGGGAGGGAGAGAGGGAGAGGGAGAGGGAGAGGGATCAGGAGAGGGAGAGAGGGAGAGAGGGAGAGAGGGAGAGAGGGAGAGAGGGAGAGGCAGAGAGTGAGGGCCGCTGCGCTGCCGCAAAGATCCCATGGGGGCCTCCTACGAGTGTGCAAGAGAAGTGGCCGTCCTTGCCGCACACCTCGGGGTGCCACGCACGCACACACGCAAACACACACACACACACACACACACACACACACACAGAGTCTAATGCGTCACCTAAGGCGTCCGAAGGACTGTAAATTCGACCATAGACACACCTCGGGATTCAGCGTGTCGTACGCGAACCGCGACACCCGGTATCCCAAGGCTGTCTCACACACACACACACACACGCACTCTCACACACACACTAACACACACGCGTACACGCGCAAGCACCGCGAGGTTCAGCGTGACACCCCCCCACACCCACACACACTTCGAGCGTGTCGTACGCGAACCGCGAGCCTGGCTTCCCGGGGGCTGCCACGCCTGCCGCTGCCGCGTTCTCGAGGGGGTCACACACACGCACACACACACACACACACACACACACACAAACAAACGCACCTCGGGGTTGAGCGTGTCGTACGCGAACCGCGACCCCGGCTTCCCGGCGGGTGTCACGCCTGCCACACCGCGTTCTCGAGGGGTGTCACGCCTGCCACGCCGCGTTCTCGAGGGGTGCGCACACACGCACACACACACACACACAGCACACGCGTGAGCAAAACCTCACGCACGCACACACACACACACAAACGCACCTCGGGGTTCAGCGTGTCGTACGCGAACCGCGAACCCGGCTTCCCAGGGGCTGCCACGCCTGCCGATGCCGCGTTCTTGAGGGGGTCGCTGATCGCTGCGTTGGGCGCTGCGGGCGGAGGGGGCGCCTCTGCCGGGGCCTGGTCGAACAGTGACTCGTCGATGTTGCTGGCGTCCAGCTGTGTTTTGGGGGGGGGGGGGGGGGGCGTGTGTGTGTGCGTGTGTGTGTGCACACACGCGCGTGTGTGTGTGTGTGTGTGTGTGTGTGTGCGGAGGGGGTGCCTCGCGGGTGCCTGGTCAAAGAGTGACACGTAGATGGTGCTGGCGCCCAGCTGCGTTTTTTGGGGGGGGGGGAGGGTGCAGCAGGCTTTGCAGCAGGCTTCTCCATGGCTGACTGCCATCCTCACTCATATTCCTGCCCCCTCCTCCCCTCCAACCCCACGCCACTTCGGGGCTTCTTGTATCAATTTCGGAACACCCAGCCGTGGGGTGCCCCCCCCCCCTTCCCTTTGCACTCCCCCTTCAGCTCTGGTAGGCTGGCGCGCTGCGTGGCCTTGCGGGCTCTACTAGTAGAGCTCCCCTAGACGTGTAGTCTCGGGGTCCTCTGGGCGCGTAGATGTAAAAACTAAAAAAAAACTTCAGCTCCTCCCCCTCCTGCCGCCTCTTTCATCTCCACGCTGCATCCCTCCCTGCCCCCCCCCCTCCCCACCACCGATACACCCTGCACCAACCTTCTTGACCAGCCCCAGCTTGCCCCCCGCCTTCTTAGCCACAGACTTCTTCGCAGTGGCCGACGCCACCGGGCGCGCGGCAGGCTTCGCCGCCACCGCCGCCGCCGCCACCGGCGCGGCCGCCTCTGGGGGCGGCGATGTCGCCTCTGCGGGGGTCTCTGGGTGGAAGTCTGACATCTCTCCGGCCACCTGTCAGGGCAGCCGTGTGTGCGTGGTTGAGTTTGTATGGTGGCGTATTAGATGAAACGTGTGTGTGTGTTGGGGGGGGAGGGCAGGCGGGGGGGGATGATGTCGCCTGGGCGGGCGTCTCCGGGTGGAAGTCTGACATCTCTCCGGCCACCTGTCAGGGCAGCCGTGTGTGCGTGGTTGAGTTGGTATGGTGGCGTATACGACCAAGTGTGTGTGTGTGTGTGTGTGTGTGTTGGGGGGGAGGATGACGCTTCGGCGTGCGTCTCCGGGTGGAAGTCGACCCTCGACCTGTATGCGCACGTGTGTGCGTGGTCGAGTTAACAGTCTGCCGGACGCCCCCTCTGTTGGCGTGTTGGGCCTTGCGTGTGTGCGGGGTGGGGATGTGGGTCGTTGGGTATTGGGCGATGTCGCCTCTGCGGGAGTCTCCGAGGAGAAGTCTGACATCCCGCCAGAGACCGGTACGCGCACGTGTGTGCGTGGTCGAGTTAACAGTCTGCCGGACGCCCCCTCTGTTGGCGTGTTGGGCCTTGAGTGTGTGCGGGGTGGGGATGTGGGTAGGTGGGTGGGTGGGTGTTGGGTATTGCTGCGGAGGCGGTCTCTGGGTGGAAGTGTGACATCTCTCCGGCCACCTGTGAGGGCAGCTGTGTGTGCGTGGTTTGAGTTGGTATGTTGGCGTATAATACCAAGTGTGTGTGTGTTGGGGTGGGGGAGGGCGGGGGGGTGGGGGGGGGACGCCTCAGCGTGCGTCTCGAGGTGGAAGTCTGACATCTCTCCGGCCACCTGTGAGGGCAGCCGTGTGTGCGTGGTCGAGTTTGTACGGTGGCGCATTAGACAAAAAGTGTGTGTGTGTGTGTGTTTGGGGGGGGTAGGGGGGCGGGTGGGGGTGGGGAATGACGCTTCGGCGTGCGTCTCTGGGTGGAAATCTGACATCTCTCCGTCCACCTGTGAGGGCAGCCGTGTGTGCGTGGTTTGAGTTGGTATGGCGGTGTATTAGAACATATGTGTGTGTGTGCGCATCACACACACACACGCACACACACACGCACACGCGCACACACACGCACGCACACACGGACACAAGACACGGCGCGGCTGCGCATGCCCGCTCAGCTTGGGTACATCATGCCCCACTACATCATGCCCCACTGCCCAACCTCCGCCCAGCCACCGCGCAGCCGCCCAGCCAGCCGCGACCCAACCAGCCAGCCAACCGCCGCCCAACCACCGCCCAGCAAGCCGCCAAACCAGCGCCCAGCCAGCCAGCCAGACAGCCAGCCACCGCCCAGCTAGCCAGCCAGTGACACAGCCAGCCAGCCAACCGCCGCTCAACCACCACCCAGCAAGCTGCCAAACCAGCGCCCAGCCAGCCACCGCCCAGGTAGCCACCCACCCACCCAGCCAGCCACCGCCCAGCCGCCCAGCCAGCCACCCGCCAGCCAGCCAGCCAGCCAAACCACCGCCAAGCTAGCCGCAGCCCAGCCGCCCAGCCGACTCACCGCACAGCCAACCAGCCGACCCGCGCGGTCACCGCCAAAATCAGCCACCACCGCCAAGGCAGCCACAGCCAAACCAGTTAGCCAAGCTTAACCCTAAAACCCTCCACCCTAAAGAACCAACCCACCGCATGCGCGTGAGACGCTGCCGCCGCGGCCATTACGGCGTCGTCGCTAAGCTTGGCGGCCTCGCGCTCGAGCATGGCACGGTACAGCTGCGCTGCACGCGACGTGTACTGCGCAACAACAACAGCAACAACAGGTCGGCGTCAACAACAACATTAGCAGACAGGTAGGCACAACAGACAGACGGCATGGTGAGGTGGTCACACGGCGATGCCGCCCGATGCAGCCATGCGTGTGTGCGAGCATGGCGCGGTACAGCTGTGCTGCGCACGAGGTGATATGCGCAACAACGGGAGCAACAACAGACGGGCGGCATGGTGAGGCGGTCTCGCGGCAGTGCCCAAGGCAGCCATGCATGTGTGTGTGCGTGTGTGCATGGAGCGGTACAGCTGCGCTGCGCGCGACGTGTACTGCGCAACAACAACAGCAACAACAGGTAGGCAGGCGTCAACAACAACAATAGCAGACAGGTAGCAGCAACAGACAGACGGCATGGTGAGGTGGTCGCACAGTGATGCCACCGATGCAGCTATGCGTGTGTGTGCGTGCATGGCGCGGTACAGCTGTGCTGCGCACGACGTGATATGCGCAACAACGGGAGCAACAACAGACGGACGGCATGGTGAGGCGGTCTCGTGGCAGTGCCCAAGGCAGCCATGCATGTGTGTGTGTGTGTGTGTGTGTATGCCTGTGTGCGAGCATGGCGCGGTACAGCTGTGCTGCGCACGACGTGATATGCGCAACAACGGGAGCAACAACAGACGGGCGGCATGGTGAGGCGGTCTCGCGGCAGTGCCCAAGGCAGCCATGCATGTGTGTGTGTGTATGCGTGTGTGCGTGCATGGCGCGGTACAGCTGTGCGGCGCACGACGTGATATGCGCAACAACGGGAGCAACAACAGACGGGCGGCATGGTGAGGCGGTCTCGCGGCAGTGCCCAAGGCAGCCATGCATGTGTGTGTGTGTATGCGTGTGTGCGTGCATGGCGCGGTACAGCTGTGCGGCGCACGACGTGATATGCGCAACAACAGGAGCAACAACAGACGGGCGGCATGGTGAGGCGGTCTCGCGGCAGAGCCCAAGGCAGCCATGCATGTGTGTGTGCGTGTATGCGTGTGTGAGTGCATGGCGCGGTACAGCTGTGCGGCGCACGACGTGACATGCGCAACAACGGGAGCAACAATAGAAGGGCGGCATGGTGAGGCGGTCTCGCGGCAGAGCCCAAGGCAGCCATGCATGTGTGTGTGCGTGTATGCGTACATGGCACGGTACAGCTGCGCAGCGCGCGACGTGTACTGCGCAACAACAACAGCAACAACAGGTCGGCGTCAACAACAACATTATCAGACAGGTAGGCACAACAGACAGACGACATGGTGAGGTGGTCGCACGGTGATGCCGCCCGATGCAGCCACGTGTGTGCGCGAGCATGGCGCAGCTGTGCTGCGCACGGAGTGAACTGCGCGAAAACAGCATCAGCAGCAACAGCAAAAGAGGGGCGATGATAACATGCATGCATGGCGGCGGCAGTCGAGGCCGTGCCGGATGCAGCTATGTGTGCTTGTGTGTGTGTGTGTGTGCGTGCGTGTGTTTGCGTGCGTGCGTGTGTGTGTGTGTGTGTGTGTGTGTGTGTGTGTGTGTGTGTGTGTGTGCATGGAGCGGCAAAGCTGCGCGGCACGGGACGTGCACTGCGCAACAACATACAGGTGGCAACGGGCGGCATGGCGGCCGCAGCAGTCGGTTTGAGGTGGTACCGATCACGCGGCTGTGGCCAGGCAGCGCGAGGGCCGCACCCTGCCCTGCTATGCCCTGCGAGTGTGTGCCCTGCGCGTGTGTGTGCCCTGCTGTGCCCTGTGCTCGTGTGTGTGTGCCGTGGGGAAGGATGGAGCGTACCGCGTGCGAGACGCACCCACCTGCCTTGCCCTCAACACAGAACACAACAGAGCAAGCGCAGGAGTCATCACACCACACCACGGCGCAGCACAGCACACGCACGCCCCCCCTCCTTCCCCGCACTGCCTCTCGCGCAGTAAAATCACCACCATCCTGCATGCCTCTTGCTGCCATCACAACACCCTTGAGACCCCCCCTCCCTCTCCCTCCCCTTGCCTCCCTCCCTCGCCACTTGCCTTTGCCTCAATCTTGTCCGCGCCGAGCTCGTCCCAGCCGTGCTGCTTGAAGAAGAGGCGCGCGCGGCCGTTGCCGCCGATCGCAAAAAGCTGTTGGCGCGGAGCAGGGGACAGCGGTCGGGGGTCGGCGGCACGTGCATGCGCTCCCCAAAGCAGGCCATGCACATGCATGGCGCGCATGGCAATGCACATGCACATGCACATCCCCACGCACGCCACGCAGGCCACGCCAGAACCATGCAGATGGTAATGCACGCCCTGCTCGCACCTTGAGCTGCTCCGGGGTCCATCCGTCAAGGGTGGTGGACCTACGATGGACAGGGGGCACACAAACGCAAGCTGGTGGGCGTGCGGCCTCTGCTCGTGGTGCGTGGCCCCAACAAGGACCGTTGCACGCCCTCTGCCGCGCACCTGACGAAGCTGATGTGCACGCCCAGGCTGCGGTGCACGCCCGAGCAGGAGAGGCAGAGGAAGATCCCTGCGGGTGCACGGAGCGTGTGTGCAGCCCGGTCAGCTCCCGTGCGCCCCCTTGTATGTGGTTTTGTGATCTTCGTGGCCACCCATGGGACAGATCGAGGTGATCGCACCATATGGCACCGACGCCCATGTGGGGTTGCGCGCGGGGCAGTCAAAGCACGACTTGTTGTCGTTCTTAGCCCTTAGCTTCCTAAAGAGGGCGTCACGCTCAGCCTCAGCGTGGCCAGCCATCCTGATAACTGCTGAACCTAGGGCTCAACGCGCTGTATTGAACTTGTGTGTGGGGAGTTGCACCTTCCTCCGAACTTGCCCCCCTTCCCTGCCCCTCCCTACCCCCTCTCCTAGTAATTTATTGTTAGGACAAGCTACCAGGGGCAGTTTCGTGAGATCAGCCTCCCTCCAGAGCCCCGCAAAGTTTACGTAGTAGCCTTCGAGGTCGGACTACAATTGTAATAATACGACGTGGGGGTCGTTTTCGTCAATTTCGTCAATTTGGGGGGGTTATGAACAAATCAAAATAAATGGTGGTGTCTTTCAGAGTCTGCCTGGGGAGGGTGTAAACTGTAGTTATTCGCGAAGACCTGCGTACGGTAAGTTTACCGTACCCTAGGGTGTTTACACCCTAGGGTAAACACATATTGATTACGGCTCCAAACGCCGAAAACAAAAAACTTGGAGTCCACCCGCACACGCGGTTTGAACGGTTGATGTTGTTTGCGGAGTTTGAGGCTGCGCCTGCATGTGGCACTTTACAGGGACTGTCCAAGACACTTTAGAGAAACTATCCAACTTGGAAGTCTTGACACTCGTCGAATCAAATTGCTGTGCACCCTCACGGAGTTCGACTTGTTTGCGCTATGGGGTCCCAATCCGTGTCTGTCCGTTGTAGCGCTGAAAAGGGTCGGCACACCAAGGCAGGCACGCGCCTGGCTCCGCCTTTTTTTGTGGCGCCGCAGCGCTACTCTCCTAACTTGTCTGCAAGCTAAGGGCTAAGAACGACAACAAGTCGTGCTTGCCTGTGCGCAACCTCACATGGGCGTTGGTGCCATATGGTGGGATCACTCCGATCTGACCCATGAGGATCACAATACCACACACAGGGGGGCGCACGGGAGCTGACCGGGCTGCACACACGCTCCGTGCACCCGCGGGATCTTCCTCTGCCTCTCCTGCTCGGGCGTGCACCGCAGCCTGGGCGTGCACATCAGCTTCGTCAGGTACGTGGCAGAGGGCATGCAACGGTCCTTGTTGGGGCCACGTCGTCCCCGTAGTGCGTGCACGCACCACGCGCAGAGGCCGCACGCCCACGTGGGTACCATCTTGCGTTTTTGTGTCGCAGTCAACGGGCAGTCAACGGTACGTGCCAAACTTGGGTCCCCGACTTCTCCGGAGCTCGGTGACCCTACCCCGGCCAATCGAGGTCGTGGTAGCGTGGTACAAGCTACCCTGCGGACATCTCCCTTAGGAGCAGGGTGATTTGGAGGCAGGCCCTTTCACACTTTCTGCAGCCACACTTCCAAAACGAACTCTCCAATCGCAACCATTGCGGATATTTTCGGAACGCTACCTGTAACTAATATTGCCATAGCGGACGAGAACCTGGGGGAGCTGTCTGGAAACCGCGCTTGACTTGACTTTACAGGACGCAAACACGACAAGGCACAACTCGCCACCTGCGGATAGGACTATCGTTGCATGGGCGCCATATGCACCAGGGAGGCAGTGGAGGTTGCAGCGCCAGCGGTGGGTAAAAAACGCACGACTGCGCTACAAAACTGCATGCTGACATGCGACATGCCTCTCAACGCCGCGTGCCTGCGTGCGCCTGACCGCAGGGGAGGTACGGCATACGCACACAGGCTTCGGAGCCGCTAGTGGTGGCGCTGGAGGTGAACATACCATGCGCGCATGCATGGGGACATGGGGGCGGTTATTAGGAAATAACGGTGCCTGCAGCTGCAGTAGTGAGCAGCAGAAGTGGGGGTTGCTGTAGGGGGTGCGGGGGAGGGGGGCGGGGGGACATGGTGTTCGCAGCTCCATGTGCCTCAGGCGTCGTGTGTGCACGACTGCCACGCCTTTACACGCACCTCGCCTGCCACACACCCGCAGGCGGTGAGCGCCTCAGTCTTTTTGGAGGAGCCAGACGATATCGGCAGGCATGATGATGCACGCGCACAAGCCCGGGGAGAGGAGGAGGAGGCGCCTGAGGAGCCCGGCAGCGTGCCCGGGAGCGTGCCTGGCCTGACTGACGAGGAAGCAGCCGCGATCTTGGCCGCGGCAGTGGCTGCAGCGCAGCGCGCAAGAGAGAGCAGCCCAGGGTGGGACGCTGCTGCCGCGCCCGTGCCGCGCACACGCAGGCACACGCAGAGCCGGCTCAGCGACGCTGGCAGCACGCAGAGCGCCAGTAGTGTAGCGCTGAGCGCCAGGGCGGTGCAGGCAAGCGTTGGGCCGTTGGGCGTCCCGCCAGGCGCGCGGCTCCGTCGCAACACTACAGACGCGCAGGCAGCCGGCGCAAGGGGGAGGAAACACCGAGCGAGCCAGCGTGACTCCGTCGCAGCCGCGACCGGCTTTGCTGCCAAGGCGATCATCGGCGGCCCGGGGTGGGGCCCGCGGTACCCCACCACGTCCACCACGGTGCAGCAGCAGAGCCTGGGAGCCGGCCCCCTCTCCCTGGATTCGACGGGGACGGTCTACCTGGACGACGGCGTTGACGTGCCGGGCCCGTGCGACTGGTCGCTCGAGCTGTCCGCCTCGCTGCCGCCGTCCGCGTTTGCCACCGCGTACCACTCGCGCGTCAGCTCGCGCGTGTTCGACCTGTCAGAGCTGGCCGACATGACGTGCGAGCCCGGTGTTCTGGCGCTCGCTGCCGGCCGGCTGGGCGAGGACCTGGACTGCAGCAGCCGCACCTCGAGCGCGAGCCTCCATCGCAACGCGGGGCGCGGCAGCACGCCGTCCGCATCCCCCGGCGGCGTCCTGCAGGTGCCACTGCTTGAGGCGCGCCCGTCACAGCTGCTGTCGCCGCTGCTTGAGGAGGCGGACCCGGAGGATGAGCCACTGCGCGACACGCGGCATACGAGTGGGCGCGGGCCACATGGGCCAGCGACGCAACACGTGCAGCTGGACCACGGCGGGCTCGACCAGAGCAGCGCGCGGCAGTGGGTCAGCAGCGGGCCGGTGGGCCAGCAGTGGGCGAAGGCGCTGCGCAATATGCGCTCCCCACGCAGCGAAGCGCAGCTCGTGTCAGCCAGCGTGGTCTGAGTGCAGCGTGGTCTGAGTGCAGTGTGGTCTGGGCGCAGCGCACTAGCGCAGCGCGTCGGTCGTATGGAGCGCACACTGATATCGAGCTAGCAGAGAGGCACCAGGCGGCTGCAGGAAGAAGAATGAATGCTTACACGTGTTTTCTGTTTCAACATTCTTGGCAGGTGGTGTAAGGGCCACCGTCGAGACGGGAATGTGGGACGCCGATGGGACCGTATCATTTTGTGTGTGCAGCGTTTGTGTGTGCAGCGAGTCGGAGCGTTGCTAGCCCTGTAGCTAGCGCGTGAGTACTGCGTCAAGTCAATCAACTCCCCTCTGCATGGCGGGTTCGAAAGCAGGTGTTAAGTCACTGGTGGTAGTGCGCCGCAGCCGCACGCAATTGTCGCAGCCACACGTGTTGCGCATAGATACGAGGGAGCGGCGCGTCATTCTACTGTGTTGGCGCGGCGCCCCTCCTCCATGAGGGAGCTCTCCGTTGGCGGCGTGCCGCGCGAAACACGCGCCATCGGGGCACCCTCTGCCGGCGGCGTGCCGCGCGCCATTGCCCGCGGCCCGATTGAGCGCGCGCCGGTGGCGCTCATCGAGCGTATCTCTTGCGAGAGCGCCTGCGCGTCGAGCAGCAGCAGCTGCTCGTCCAAGTTGCCTGCCTCGTGCGCGTACGACAAGGGCACCTGCAGTGCGTGTGCGTGTGTGTGTGTCGTCGATTCTCTCTGTCTGTCCAACATGGAGCACATCGATTCTGTCTGTCTGTCTGTCTGTCTGTCTGTCTGTCTGTCTGTCCGACAAACATGTTGCGTATTATACCTGTGTTGAGCATCAGTTGAGCATGACAAATAGGGATGTGATTAAATAGGTGACACGTGTTGGGCCACTGGCTGGTTCTAACCAAGCCAAGCCAGGCCAGGCCTGGTCAGGTCAGAACAACGACTACTCGCCTGCGCCGGGCACCCGAGCCGTCCGATGCGCGGCGTGAAGGCGCCCGCGTTGAGCATGATGCGCAGGCGCGGCGGCAGCGACCCCGTGTTTGCGCCGCCGACGCGGTTGGTCTGCAGGTTGTCTACATACATGTCGGTCTCGTCGACTATCTCCTCCTGCGTGAGCGCGTGCGCGTGTGTGAGTGTGCGTGTGTGTGTGTGTGTGTGTGCGTGTGTGTGTGTGCGTGTGTTTGCCCTCTCTCCCTCTCCCCCTCTCTTCCTCTTCGTCTCCCTCCCCTCCCCCCCCCCCCCCCCCCCTGCAGCAGCTCCTCGGTCACGCCTCCATCGTGATGATCCCAGTTGGCTGCACGCTCAGCTCCCCTCCCCCCCCTCCCCCCCCTGTCCCTCCCTGCCCCCCCCCCCCCACCTGCAGCAGCTCCTCGGTTACGCCCTCCATCGTAATGATCCCAATCGGCTGCACGCTCGGCTCCCCCTCTCCCTGTCCCCCCCACACCCACCTGCAGCAGATCCTCGATCACGTCCTCCATGGTGATGATCCCAATCGGCACCCCCCCCCCTCCCCCTCCCCCCACACCCACCTGCAGCAGCTCCTCGATCACGTCCTCCATCGTGATGATCCCAATCGGCTGCTTGCTCGGCTGCCCGCTGCTGTCGGTGCGCTGGTGCCCGCGCGTCCCCATGCGCGGCGCGGCGCGCGTGTGGCTCGCGCGGCCGACAGACGGCGACCGCTGCAGCTGGGGGGAGCAGAGAGGAGCGCGCAGAGGGCATGTGTGAGGTCAAGGGAGGCGGGGTTATAGCAGGCGCGGCGCGGCGCGCATGTGGCTCGCGCGGCCAACGGACGGCGACCGCTGCAGCTGGGGGAGCAGTAAGGAGCGCGCAGGGGCATATGATCCGGGGGGCAGGCTCGAGTGGGCGCCGGGCTTATGCCAGGGGTGCGTGCGCTCGGTGTCCCACCACGCTCTCGCGGCGAGCACTGCATGTCGGGATCAGAAAGAGGGGAGATGGCAGAGGGTTAAGGCTTGGTAAAGGAAAGCAGGTGTATAGCAGTTGTGCGCTCGGTGCCCACAACCGTTGTGTCAGCATTGACGGCCGGTTGCCGCTGCAACAGTGGCGAGCAGGAAGGAGCGCGCAGGGGGCATGCATGGGGTCAAGGTACGCACGTTGACAGGCGCGCGTGTGTGGCTCGCGCGGCCGATGGACGGCGACCGCTGCAGCTGGGGGGGGCAGAGCGGAGCCCGCAGGGGCATGATTCGGGGTGCAGGCTGGAGTGGGAGGCGGGCTTATGCCAGGCTAGGAGCGGCCTTCCTCTAGTCTCCAAATAGTGCCCCAGCGGGATGAGTCACAGCAGGACAGGCAGATAGAGAGAAAGAAGAGAGACCATGCACCTTGGCGTCCGCGGCCGTCCACGTGAGCATCGCCATCGTGAGCAGTGCCACGTGCAACTTTCCGGTGCGGAAAATGGCGCAGCATGCCGCACCATCCATTGCTAGGAGCGGTGCCCCACTCCCAGTGCCCCAGAGCGGGGTCATTCACCGCCCACCCACCCACCGTGGCGTCCGCGGCCGTCCACGTGAGCAGCGCCACGTGTGGCTTTCCCGTGCGGTGTGGTCGTGAGTTGTACCGTCATTGCTAGGAGGTGGTTATAAGACTCCCAGAGCCCCAGAGCGGGATCAGTAACAGCAGGAGCAGCAGCGAGAGAGGGAAGAGAGACCACCCACCTTGGCGTCAGCGGCCGTCCACGGCATCGTGAGCAGCGCCACGTGCGACTTTCCGGTGCGGAAGATGCGCAGCATGTCGTACATGGGCGTGTCGGCGCTGAGGTGCGGCAGCGGGCGCGTGCGCAGCTCGCGCACGCTCACGTTGTCGGCGGGGTTGATGAGCACCTGTGGCATGGGATGTAAGGTAGTGAAGCGGCGGTGGTTTCATTGTGGCAGTGGTACTAGTGGTGGCAGTGCAGCTCGCGTACGCTTACGCTGTCTGCGGGGTTGATGAGCACCTGTGACATGGGGCTCAAAGTTGCGGTGGTGAGTTTAGGGTTCAGGGTTTCGGTGGGTTTCTAAGTGGCGTAGAGCAAGCATTGGGATTGAAGCTAGCGGCTATTTCAAATTGGCAGTGGTACTAGCAGTGGCAGTGCGCAGCTCACGCACGTTTACGTTGTCAGTGGGGTTGATGAGGACCTGAGAAGGTTCGTATCGGTGTGGTGAAGCTAGCGGGGAGCTACTGGTAGCTAGCGGGAAGCTACTAGTAGCTAGCGGCGGTTCCAAAGTGGCAGTGACACTAGCTAGCGCTGGCAGTGTAACCAGCGGTGGCAGTGAATTCGCTACTAGCGGTGCACGCACCGCGGCTTGCTCATCTTGCACCAGGGTTCAGGTGCATGGCAGCATGCTGTTACGGGCCGTGATATGGGTGTGGCACAGAAGGATAGCACATGTAGCGAGGCCAGGCAGCGGCGCCTCCACCACACCCAGTGGCAGTGGAGGCCGACCCGAAAAAGTGTGAAAATTGGCATTTTCACAGGTTGCCCACCAAAATTCGCCTCCGTCGGATTGAGAATGGCGAAATGAGCATGAAGCCCGGGTTGAGCCATCATTTTTTCCAAGATCCTTAACGAAACCACTGCTATACACCCGAACACATGCATACCTCTGTTAGCAGTGGCAGCTGCTGCGCACCAGCTGCTTTGCGTTGATTTGCATGCCAAAGCTAGAGGACTTTGTCAAGGATTCTCAGCAGTCGCGCCAAACTGAGCTGGGTCGTGCGAGGTCAAACACAAGTCGTCGGCACACATCAGCATAACTATGCGCTCGACAACACAGTGCCGACAACCTAGCTGCTGCGCACCAGATCCGTTGCAAGGATGACGCCGACGATGTCGCGGCGGTCGCCCCTAAACCCCTGAGCATGCATAACTGCGGTACCCATAAACAATGACGACGACAAACAGTGACTCCAGTGCGCAAAGGAGCTGCGCACCAGCTCCTTTGCGAGGATGACGCCGACGATGTCGCGGCGGTTGCCGCGCTGGTACACCGGGATGCGCGAGTGGCCTGACAGCAGCACCGCCTACAGGGCAGCAGTGCACACACGAAGGGGTTCGTACGTAGGGTGACGGGTGTACATCCTTGCAGACGGGTGTACACACAGGTGAACAGGCGGGTGCACATACGTAGGGTTACTATGTAGGGTGACGGGTGTACAGCCTTGCAGACGGGTGTGCACACGGGTGTACAGACGGGTGCACACACGTAAGGGTTACTATGTAGGGTGACGGGTGTACAGCCTTGCACACATGCAGGAGCGATTGCGTAGGGGTTACATGTGTGCGTCACCGGCCGCACCGCTGGGATTGCCGCTGCAGCTGCTGGCTGCTGCTGTTGCTGTTGCTGATGATGCTCCCCCCCATTCACCCCCCCCCACACACAAGCTGCTGCCGCTGCCTCTCCTCCCCCCTTCACCCCCCTGTCGCCACACACACATAGTGGGGTGGCACACACGCACACACACACACACAACACAAGCACACGCGCCGTGATGAACTGTTCGTACGCCGCCAACAGGTCAAAACACACCCTAATACCCCACCTGCTTGCATTGCCCGTCCAGTCGGTCTTTCATAAACAGCAAGAAGACCCTGCCGAGCACACACACACACACACACGTGCGCCTCGATACAGGAAATTTAACGCCTCTGGATGGACATCGATTCAGGCACACACACAAAAATGTCTTCTGCTGGTACCCCAACTGGCACCCCAGCTGGTGCTTTGGTACCCCACCTGCTCGCAGCGCTCATCCAATCGGTCTTCCGTCGACAGCATGAAGACCTTGTCGAGCACATACACATACACACGCACACACACACACACACACACAAACAAGTGCATCGTGATAAACCATCCGCATGCCTCCATGGGCCAGGCACGTCCTCTGCTGGTAGGTACCCCACCTGCTTGCAGCGCTCATCCAATCGGCCTTCTGTCGACAGCATGAAGACCTTGTCGAGCACATACACATACACACACACACACACACACACACACAAACACGTGCATCGTGATAAACCGTCCGCCACCTCCATGGGCCAGGCACGTCCTCTGCTGGTAGGTACCCCCACCTGCTTGCAGCGCTCGTCCAATCGGTCCTCCGTCGACAGCATGAAGACCTTGTCGAGCGGCGTCATGCTCTTGGTCGCCGTCTTGCCAGTCAGGTCGAGCGCGCCGCGGATGACGTGGATCTGGTTTAGGGGTTGGGTTTTCGGGTTTTCGGGTTTTCGTTTTAGGGCTTAGGTTCGAGGTTCTAGGTAATATGTTCTAGGTTCTAGGTTTTAGGTTTTAGGTCTTCGGTTTTAAGTTTTAGGGTTTTGTTTCTAGGGTTTATGGGACAGACAGCTTGTCTCCGACACGCCACCCTCTGGACACGCGTCACATCCCCCCCCCTCCCACACACCTGCATGCATGCACGCACACACACACATGCACGCACTCACTCACGCACACACGCACACACACACACACACACACACACACACACACACACACACACACACACACACACACACACACACACACACACGCACCCACCACCCACCCACGCACCCACATGCGTGCACGTATGCACGCACCCACCCACCCACCCACCTACCCACCCACACGCACACACTCACGCGCACACACACGCACCTCCACGGCCGTGAGCGTGTCCCCAAACCCGGCCGTGTCTGCGTGCCCCCCCCCTCCCCGCACACACAAACGCACCTCCTCGGCCGTGAGCGTGTCCCCAAACCCGGCCGTGTCTGCGTGCCCCCCCCCCTCCCCGCACACACACACGCACCTCCTCGGCCGTGAGCGTGCCCCCAAACCCGGCCGTGTCTGCGTGCCCCCTCCCCTTCCTGCACACACACACGCACCTCCTCGGCCGTGAGCGTGCCCCCAAACCCGGCCGTGTCTGCGTGCCCCCCCCCCTTCCTGCACACACACACGCACCTCCTCGGCCGTGAGCGTGCCCCCAAACCCGGCCGTGTCTGCGTGCACGTCGACAAGCGCCTTGAGCTCCGCCCGTCGGAAGAGCGCCGAGTGGTGCGGGCCGAGCACGACGTCGAGCAGCTTTGCGATCGGCAGGCTGATGGGCATCGTGAGCGTCATGAGCAGCGACACAAACCACGAGGAGTAGGCGCCGACGAGCAGGCCGTAGCGGGAGCACACCGCCTGCGGGTAGGGGTCAGCATGATATAACACAGCATACCGTACGCGCCCTGAGCCTTCGCGGGTAACAAATATGACGATTGTTTAATCATCCGCGGGGGTCGTTTTTCGCTGAGTTGGTCCGTTTGACGCCCAAAATCGCGAGTCTCAATCGTGTTGTCCCAAACAACACTGTTAGGTGAAGGCTAAGGGCGCGTACAGTAACATAGCTGTATAACACGTTATAACGTTACAATGGCGTTATAATTTGCCGGCGACATGTTGTAACTCCGGGCCACGGGGGCAGGCCGGGGGCTGGCCGGAGGCAGGCCACAGGCTGTATCTCAGTTCAACCAGCATGAGTTTTGGTGAGACCGGGCTCTCTGGACGGCTCTGGAAAAGAACAGCACAATGACACAGAGATGTAACTTGGGGTCGTTTGGGTGTGGGTTATTCTTGGCCGAGGTTTCATATTGCCGAACCTTACCTGTGTCACACTCAGTACTGGTCAGTGACTGATCAGTAGCCTCTGCTGTCGCTACGGTGGAGGTCTAGGGGACAAGACCCCGCGGGCCTGTGAACCCCGGCCGTGCCCCCACCTGGAGGAGTCAGATCTGGGGGCCAAGTGCCCTTTCTAGGTCCAGCCCCGACCCACAAGCCCCCCACCACCAGTAGCCAGCCACCCATCTGTAGCGCTCGGGCGCTATACGCCGAGCAAGGTCGAACACGCTGCCTGTAGGTGCGTCACACGACCATAAACTCCATCATTATCATGACCTGTGGTCCCAGGCCCAGGACCTCGCCGAACACGAGCACGACTCAGACAATACCCTTATATTGCCGACCCTTATAACCTACATTGCCGACCCTTATAAGGGTATAAATTCATCCTCTTATATTGCCGACCCTTGTACCCTCATATATTGCCGACCTGCGGGAGGACCTCGCCGAACACGAGGACGACTGAGACCGACACGAGCACCGCGGTGAGCGGGTCGGCGAGGCGGTCGAGGAACAGCGGCAGCGCCTCGCTGGCGCACGCGTTGCACAGCAGCAGCGTCACGAGCAGCTTGTTCTGGTTCTGGGGTCGTACACGCAAGGGGAGGAGCGAGAAGCAGCATTTAGAAGCATCAGTTGGAGGCAGCAGTTGGAAACAGCAGTTAGAAGCAGCAGGTGGGAACAGCTGGATGCACAGCCACCAAGGGGTGGGACTTGTGCGCAACACGGCGAGGCCTGCGTGTCTGGCCACACAGCCGCGCACGCAGCCGAGCGCCCGGGGATGCATGTGCAGCCCCTGCCCCCAATAGAAGCAGCAGCGGCGCCACTTGCTAAACCCATGCACCCCTTTAAAACCCATGCCCACCTTGATGACCGGCATGATTGTCGACGCGTAGCGCTTCTCCTCGGCAGTGCCGGTGCGTTTGAGCACCTGGGCAGGAGTGCACATGCGCATGCGTGTATGCGTGAAGGGGGGGCACGTGTGTGTGTGTGTGTGTGGTTGTGCGCGTGTGTGCATGGGTGCGTTGCCATGCATGCATGCATGTCGCGCATGGCGGCACTCCAGAGACACCTCACCTCCAGCTCCACCTGGTCCATCGACATGAGCGCCAGTGTGAGGCCCGACATGAGGCCCGCGACGCAGACCAGCACCATGATGCCCACGCAATACAATGTGAAGAGGAAGGGATCATCGGACCAGGTGATGTGGCCGTCCTCCTCTTCCTTTGGATGCTTGCCCAAGAACCAAGCCAGGACGAGCGCAGCAGCGCTCGAGACTGGCGCCTCCTCAATCATCACTCCACCCGCGCACTAACTACACACGCACCATCGCTGCACCTCGCACACTACTACTTTTCCAGGGACCGCTCAACCATGGGGGGGATCTCGCATCGGCGATGGCTGCAGTATGCGGCGAGGAGCAGAACGCAACATGGTCACAGAGTGTGGCGCATTTACACAAACTCTTGAACACAGATTTACGCACCCCGTGCACTAGTACGTAGCCCGTCGCTTCACTCCAATTTTCGAGAGCAACCGTTGCTCCCACCCCCGCCCGTGTGGCGCGATATCACACTTCGCATGCATCAGCAAAAAAGCTGAGGGTCGGAAATCGTAACTCTTGTCAACAGGGTCCCCGATCGATGATCGTAGTGAGTAGAGAGAGGGATTATCGCGGTGTCTATGTGATACAGCTTACGGAGGAGCTAGCTAGAAGCAGGAGTTGTCCCTCCCTCAATTTGCCATCGTCGCCCTCATTTCTCCGCCAGCTTCGACACATCAAATCGTCGCTACGCGTAGGGCTGCGTAACGCCGGAGTCCATGCAGTGTGCGCGACACGGCGCATGTGACGGGCAAGGTCGCATCAGGGATGCGCCATACCGTCTGTCCGGGAGGTAGCGTACCGGTATGATACCTCCGGAGCCTCATTTTGAAACATACCGATGAATACACGCGACAAATACGGCGTCCTGGTGATCCGGCGAGGGAAAACCTGAACAACTCTGGGGATACTCGACGGAATTCGACGAAAATAGGCTCTCTGGAAAGCCCTTGAGGAGAGGAACAGGGAACAAACAAGAAATCAAGAGGAAATCCCTGTTTGGGCGCCCTCCAGAGCCAGAAGCAGATCCACACTATTGATCAGCGCTGATCAGCGCTAGCTCACGGCCACCTGCGAGCGACAGAGCGCAACCTGGCAATGCTCTGGGGACCAGCTCCCCCCCCCCCTCCCATGCATGTACTTGGAATCGTGAGGACTGATGGGAGCTGAGTTTGGGGGCTGTGGGTCTGTGTGTGCACAAAACGCCTCGACAGCTGAAGGTACGCTTGATGGACTCCTGAGACGAACGCCCCCGCGGGCCTCGTCCAGCCTAGAGGACCGGCACCAGCCCTGCCCGAGGATGAGGGCCTGGGTCTACTGAGGTGTACTGATGGTGTGCTGGGACGAAAGCTGGATGTGTGAGTGGAAAGATGTAAACAAGGAGTTGACAACAGCGGTATTTTTCGCGTGTATGTATCAGCCCAATCGTAGCGTACCTAAATTATACCTAAAAAATACTTCGGCGTATGATACCCTTATGCAATATGGCTCATCCCTGGGTCGCATCACTCTAATCTCTTGGTCGGCACCCTCACTACTTGCTGCGCTGATCATCTCAGCGAGCATCGCAGCACAGCAGCATCGCAGACAGTCGCCAGCGATTCACAAGCATGCATGCATGCAGCGCGCGCATGCATGCATGACGCGTACAGTGGTGGCGAGCGCAATGGGCACATGCAGCTCGCGTGCAGTGGTGACACCGGCTGGCCAACGCATGTGGCACACGCGCACGCGCGCATGTGGCACACGCAAGTGAGCCGACAAGCATGCAACACGCGCGCAGTGGTGCAATTGCAAGCTTGCAAGCGATGATACAACACATGCAGTGCCCACATGCAGTGCTGCTAGGCAGTGTGAGCTAAGAAGCTAGTCAGGTAGGCAACATGCATGCGTGCACGCACGCGTGTGTGCGGCTTACAGCCACTGGCAGGCAGAAGGCGCGCTGCAACGAGGCAGCACGAGCTAGTCAGCGTGTGTGTGTGCGCGCGCGTGCAGCTAACAGCTAGCAGGCAGCGGTGCTGCAGCTAGGCAGCGTGTTGCAGCTAGGGAGCATGCGTGTGTGCATGCATGCGGCTAGCAGCGCGCTGCAGGTAGGCAGCGTGTGTGATAGGTGCTTGTGTGCGCGTGCGGTGAGCATGCTGCAGCTAGGGCCCGTGCAGCTAGGAGCTAGGAGCAAGGGCTTGATTGCTTCAGCCTGATTGCTATAGCTGTTAACAATCAGCTTGTGCTGCAGTTGGGGGGCGGCAGCTAGGTAGGTGTGCTGCAGGTAAGCGGCGTGCGTGCGTTCCTGCGTGCGTACATCAGGCAGCTAAGTGGCGACTACCAGACAGGCTGCAAGCAGCAGGCAACAGCCTCATGAATCGATCGGGACGCGACGCATGAGCCATTTACATCATTTTCTGACACCCAACAGGGTCGGAAATCGTAACTCTTGTCAACAGGGTCATTTTCTGACAGCCCAGTCACAATTTCCCACGATATAAAGTAGTTTTCGGCTTCACGAAGGCTTACCCAACACTGATATGATGCTGGCAAGATGGCATTGCAAACCTGTAGGCCCGTGTGGGGCACCACCAGGCATAATGATAAATGCCCCGCACCGAGATGGGATGTGATGCCCCCTCCTCAGCTCCAACTTGCCTCATATGGAGAAGCTCGCGAGGAGCCCTCCTCCCCCCACACACCACCACCACCATGCACACACACTCCCAGGGCCTGTCACCATGACCTCACTTAGACCATATATAGCCCCCCGTCAACCACGTAAACGGTGAAATACCATCCAAATGCAACAGCCGCAAGCACGCCAGCGCACCACTTGTTTTCGAATAGATGGCCAAGCAGCAGTCGCGATGTAGACAGAGCGTAAGAAACACTCAACAGCTATCAGAGTCACGCATACGCAACACGCGACACGCACACGCACACACAAACACACACACACACACACACACACACAGTCACGGGACGATGAGCCGCAAGCCCCTTAGTCGCTTGTCCTAGCTGTGATAAGGGCCGGCAGGCCTAGGCGCCCTTGTGGTCGTAAGCTATGAGTAGGGAGTCACCCGTGGGCCAGGGACCTACTCGGTAGCTGGAGGAAAGGGGGCGGAGGAGCCGACGCTGCTGCAGGCGTAGGGCACGTGCACGTAGGCGGAGCGGAGGGCAAGCAGTAGAGGCCGTAGACCAGTCTCAACTGGGACGCGCTGAGCGCAGAGGTATTAGGTGTCAGGCGTCGGCTCGGGCTGACGAATGCCTGGCGTACTGACTCGGCGTGGGACGAGGATGGACGTGGTTACAACCGTATCTTTAGTTGTAAGGTGACTGCATGAGCCCAGCCAGCGCTGGCTCTTATAGCATGTGTGGAGGAAGCTTCCCTGGTAATCTGCTGGGCAGCCCCAACCGTTGAATGGACAGCTTCTGCCTACCGAGCAGCGCCAGCCGTCGGATGCCATCCATCAGGCGACGAGGCGAAGGTTCCAATGAGCCTAAACCGTCCGTGCCGGGTTCCACTCAACAAGGAGGCTCCTAGCGCCTCGCCTTGGTCCTAGCGTGCACAGGCGCTTGTGCTTCTCGCACAGAAAACGTCTAGGGAAAACTGATCCGTGTCAGGGCAACTTGTCAATGCCCCTGAGGCGGGGTCTAGATCACCTAGAGGGGGGTCTAGGTGTCCTAGAGGGGGGGGTCTAGGTGTCCTAGAGGGTCGGTCCAATCCTGCGCGCGCTCGCCCTGCCGTCCCGGCATTTTGGCATCTTGGCATTTTGGCACCTAGAGGGGGGTCGAGGTGACTTGGAGGGGGGTCTAGTTGTCCAGGAGGGGGGTGGTGAAGGTGTCCTGGAGGGTCGGTCCAATCTGGCGCGCGCACGCCCCGACGTCCCAGCATTTCGGCATATTGGCATTTTGGCACCTAGAGGGGGGGTCTAGGTGTCCTGGAGGGGGGGTCTAGGTGCCTCGGAGGGTCGATCCAAGCCTGCGCGCGCACGCCCTGCCGTCCCGGCATTTTGGCATCTTGGTATTTTGGCACCTAGAGGGGTGGAGGAGCTGGCGCCCGTCAATGCATGCTGGACATCGGTCAAGATGGCTGCTCGTGGGGGCGAGCTACCATCAGGGCTTCAGCGGTGGTGACCGCCGAGGCAACAACAGAGTTTATCCGCTTCACCATCGCAGCGTTTGTCACCGCGCTCACCCTCGGGGGCACTCGTCTGCCGGTGACTGGCGTCGGCATTGGTCTTCAGGCAGCCTGCCATGACGACTCTGTTTGCCCAGGCCCCCCTGGAGGGTGGGACCTGGCCATGCATGACGCATGGGGCGCAGGCAGAGCCCCATGCATGGAGTTGGACAACCATGCACCATGCCAGGCGGGGACTTTTCTGCTTCAGCGCCGCCAGTTGGCACAGCCGGCGTGGTTGGCCTCAAGGGCCAGGAGGAGGACGGTCCTTTCCTATACGCTCCTTGCCAGACATGTCCCTCGGGGACTTGTTTGGGTCTAAACTAGCCGGCGGGAGCGGTAGTCTAGACGGCAGGTAACCGGCTGGTGGCTATCGTCCTTCACAGGGCGGTGGCACTAGGACTAGTGTTGTCTTAGCTGGAATGCCATGTAACTGTAACTGTAACTGTAGAGGGGTGGGGGGTCTAGGTGTCCTAGAGGGGGTCTAGGTGTCCTAGCGGGTGGGTCCAATCCCGCGCAAGCACCCCCGCCCACCCCGGCATTTTGGCATTTTGGCATTTTGGCACCTAGAGGGGGGTCTAGGTGTCCAGGAGGGGGGTCTCGATCAACTGGAGGGGGGGGGGTCTAGGTGTCCTGGAGGGTCAGTCCAAGCCCGCGCACGCCCGCCCGCCCGCCCCAGCATTTTGGCATCTTGGCATTTGGGCACCTAGAGAGTGGGGGTCTAGGTGTCCTGGAGGGGGGTCTAGGTGTCATGGAGGGGGGGTCTATGCATCCTGGCGGGTTGGTCCAATCCTTCGCGCGCACGCCCCGCCGTCCCGGCATTTTGGCATCTTGGCATTTTTGCAACGGGGGGGGGGGGTCTAGGTGTCTGGGAGGGGAGTCTAGGTGTCCTGGAGGGTTGGTCCAATCCTGCGCGCGCACGCCCCGCCGTCCCGGCATTTGGGCATCTTGGCATTGTGGCACCTAGAGGGGGGGTCTAGGTGTGCTGGAGGGTGGTCTAGGTGTCCTTGAGGGGGGGTCTAGGTGTCTCGGAAGGTCGATCCAAGCCTGCGCGCGCACGCCCGCCCGCCCCAGCATTTTGGCATCTTGGCATTTTGGCACCTAGAGGGGGGGGGGTCTAGGTGTCCTGGAGGGGGGTGTAGGTGTCTTGGAGGGTCAGTCCAAGCCCGTGGCGCACACCCGCCCGCCCCAGCATTTTGGCATCTTGGCATTTTGGCACCTAGAGGGGGGGGGGTCTAGGTGTCCTGGAGGGGGGTGTAGGTGTCTTGGAGGGTCAGTCCAAGCCCGTGGCGCACACCCGCCCGCCCCAGCATTTTGGCATCTTGGCATTTTGGCACCTAGAGGGGGGGTCTAGGTGCCCTGGAGGGTCGGTCCAAGCCCGTGCGTGCACGCCCATAAACCCTAAAACCTCAAACCTCAAACCTAAACCCTTAATCCCACCCTCACCTCTAAAACATAAATACCAGCCGTAGGTTTTCGCGCGACCGACGCCCCAAGTGACTACGCGGCCAAGGCCCTAAGATACTATGTAGCCTTTAGAAACCCTAAACCTCAAACCCTCAACCCTCAACCCTCAACCCTCAACCCTCAACTCCCCACCCCATCCTCCCCTCCCCTCCCCTCCCCTCCCCTCCCCTCCCCTTCCCTCCCCTACACCCTACCCTACACTGAAACCCTGAAACCGATCAAACAAACTTCCCTAAACTCAACCCTTCCCCACACGCTCCACCTTGACGGCTCTCAATACTGAACCACAAATTCCAGCTCTAGGTTCACGCAGCCAAATCCCCAAGCCATTACGCAGCCGAGGACCTAAGTCACTGCGCGGCCGGCTCTAAATAATAAGCCCTAAACCCTAAACCCTAAACCCTAAACCCTAAACCCTACCCTAAACCCTACCCTACCCTTCCCTACCCTACCCTACCCTTCCTTACCCTACCCTACCCTTCCCTACCCTACCCTATAACATGCTTTATCCCTAAAACCTATCCAAACACCTAAACCCCAAACCATACCTGACACACTTCACTTTCACTACCCTCAATACAAAATGCAACATCCCAGCTCTACGTTATCGTGTCGCCGAGGATCGAGGCCAGTGACAAGGTGCAAAAATGCCCAGGCGCATGTCGAACTGCGGTCGATCACGGCGGAAGACGGGCGGGGTCCATGTCATCGGGAGAGGGTCCATGTCACCGGGAGGGGTGTCAAGGTGCTAAGTCGAGGACACCTGGAGCGGGGTCCAGGACACCTGGAAGGGGGATCCTGGTGCCAAGTTGCTAAATGCCCTGGTGCCAGCCGAGCAATGGCGGCGTGCAGGCAGGGCGCATGTGACATACTCGCTTTACAGGCGATTTGTGAGATGTAAGGGCCAACGGCTCTACACCATGGAAAAAGTGTGAAAATTGGCATTTTCACAGGTTGCCCACCAAAATTCGCCTCCGTCGGATTGAGAATGGCGAAATGAGCATGAAGCCCGGGTTGAGCCATCATTTTTTCCAAGATCCTTAACGAAACCACTGCTATACACCCGAACACATGCATACCTCTGTTAGCAGTGGCAGCTGCTGCGCACCAGCTGCTTTGCGTTGATTTGCATGCCAAAGCTAGAGGACTTTGTCAAGGATTCTCAGCAGTCGCGCCAAACTGAGCTGGGTCGTGCGAGGTCAAACACAAGTCGTCGGCACACATCAGCATAACTATGCGCTCGACAACACAGTGCCGACAACCTAGCTGCTGCGCACCAGATCCGTTGCAAGGATGACGCCGACGATGTCGCGGCGGTCGCCCCTAAACCCCTGAGCATGCATAACTGCGGTACCCATAAACAATGACGACGACAAACAGTGACTCCAGTGCGCAAAGGAGCTGCGCACCAGCTCCTTTGCGAGGATGACGCCGACGATGTCGCGGCGGTTGCCGCGCTGGTACACCGGGATGCGCGAGTGGCCTGACAGCAGCACCGCCTACAGGGCAGCAGTGCACACACGAAGGGGTTCGTACGTAGGGTGACGGGTGTACATCCTTGCAGACGGGTGTACACACAGGTGAACAGGCGGGTGCACATACGTAGGGTTACTATGTAGGGTGACGGGTGTACAGCCTTGCAGACGGGTGTGCACACGGGTGTACAGACGGGTGCACACACGTAGGGGTTACTATGTAGGGTGACGGGTGTACAGCCTTGCACACATGCAGGAGCGATTGCGTAGGGGTTACATGTGTGCGTCACCGGCCGCACCGCTGGGATTGCCGCTGCAGCTGCTGGCTGCTGCTGTTGCTGTTGCTGATGATGCTCCCCCCCATTCACCCCCCCCCACACACAAGCTGCTGCCGCTGCCTCTCCTCCCCCCTTCACCCCCCTGTCGCCACACACACATAGTGGGGTGGCACACACGCACACACACACACACAACACAAGCACACGCGCCGTGATGAACTGTTCGTACGCCGCCAACAGGTCAAAACACACCCTAATACCCCACCTGCTTGCATTGCCCGTCCAGTCGGTCTTTCATAAACAGCAAGAAGACCCTGCCGAGCACACACACACACACACACGTGCGCCTCGATACAGGAAATTTAACGCCTCTGGATGGACATCGATTCAGGCACACACACAAAAATGTCTTCTGCTGGTACCCCAACTGGCACCCCAGCTGGTGCTTTGGTACCCCACCTGCTCGCAGCGCTCATCCAATCGGTCTTCCGTCGACAGCATGAAGACCTTGTCGAGCACATACACATACACACGCACACACACACACACACACACAAACAAGTGCATCGTGATAAACCATCCGCATGCCTCCATGGGCCAGGCACGTCCTCTGCTGGTAGGTACCCCACCTGCTTGCAGCGCTCATCCAATCGGCCTTCTGTCGACAGCATGAAGACCTTGTCGAGCACATACACATACACACACACACACACACACACACACAAACACGTGCATCGTGATAAACCGTCCGCCACCTCCATGGGCCAGGCACGTCCTCTGCTGGTAGGTACCCCCACCTGCTTGCAGCGCTCGTCCAATCGGTCCTCCGTCGACAGCATGAAGACCTTGTCGAGCGGCGTCATGCTCTTGGTCGCCGTCTTGCCAGTCAGGTCGAGCGCGCCGCGGATGACGTGGATCTGGTTTAGGGGTTGGGTTTTCGGGTTTTCGGGTTTTCGTTTTAGGGCTTAGGTTCGAGGTTCTAGGTAATATGTTCTAGGTTCTAGGTTTTAGGTTTTAGGTCTTCGGTTTTAAGTTTTAGGGTTTTGTTTCTAGGGTTTATGGGACAGACAGCTTGTCTCCGACACGCCACCCTCTGGACACGCGTCACATCCCCCCCCCTCCCACACACCTGCATGCATGCACGCACACACACACATGCACGCACTCACTCACGCACACACGCACACACACACACACACACACACACACACACACACACACACACACACACGCACGTATGCGTGCACGTATGCGCACCCACCCACCCACCCACCTACCCACCCACACGCACACACTCACGCGCACACACACGCACCTCCACGGCCGTGAGCGTGTCCCCAAACCCGGCCGTGTCTGCGTGCCCCCCCCCTCCCCGCACACACAAACGCACCTCCTCGGCCGTGAGCGTGTCCCCAAACCCGGCCGTGTCTGCGTGCCCCCCCCCCTCCCCGCACACACACACGCACCTCCTCGGCCGTGAGCGTGCCCCCAAACCCGGCCGTGTCTGCGTGCCCCCTCCCCTTCCTGCACACACACACGCCCCTCCTCGGCCGTGAGCGTGCCCCCAAACCCGGCCGTGTCTGCGTGCCCCCCCCCCTTCCTGCACACACACACGCACCTCCTCGGCCGTGAGCGTGCCCCCAAACCCGGCCGTGTCTGCGTGCACGTCGACAAGCGCCTTGAGCTCCGCCCGTCGGAAGAGCGCCGAGTGGTGCGGGCCGAGCACGACGTCGAGCAGCTTTGCGATCGGCAGGCTGATGGGCATCGTGAGCGTCATGAGCAGCGACACAAACCACGAGGAGTAGGCGCCGACGAGCAGGCCGTAGCGGGAGCACACCGCCTGCGGGTAGGGGTCAGCATGATATAACACAGCATACCGTACGCGCCCTGAGCCTTCGCGGGTAACAAATATGACGATTGTTTAATCATCCGCGGGGGTCGTTTTTCGCTGAGTTGGTCCGTTTGACGCCCAAAATCGCGAGTCTCAATCGTGTTGTCCCAAACAACACTGTTAGGTGAAGGCTAAGGGCGCGTACAGTAACATAGCTGTATAACACGTTATAACGTTACAATGGCGTTATAATTTGCCGGCGACATGTTGTAACTCCGGGCCACGGGGGCAGGCCGGGGGCTGGCCGGAGGCAGGCCACAGGCTGTATCTCAGTTCAACCAGCATGAGTTTTGGTGAGACCGGGCTCTCTGGACGGCTCTGGAAAAGAACAGCACAATGACACAGAGATGTAACTTGGGGTCGTTTGGGTGTGGGTTATTCTTGGCCGAGGTTTCATATTGCCGAACCTTACCTGTGTCACACTCAGTACTGGTCAGTGACTGATCAGTAGCCTCTGCTGTCGCTACGGTGGAGGTCTAGGGGACAAGACCCCGCGGGCCTGTGAACCCCGGCCGTGCCCCCACCTGGAGGAGTCAGATCTGGGGGCCAAGTGCCCTTTCTAGGTCCAGCCCCGACCCACAAGCCCCCCACCACCAGTAGCCAGCCACCCATCTGTAGCGCTCGGGCGCTATACGCCGAGCAAGGTCGAACACGCTGCCTGTAGGTGCGTCACACGACCATAAACTCCATCATTATCATGACCTGTGGTCCCAGGCCCAGGACCTCGCCGAACACGAGCACGACTCAGACAATACCCTTATATTGCCGACCCTTATAACCTACATTGCCGACCCTTATAAGGGTATAAATTCATCCTCTTATATTGCCGACCCTTGTACCCTCATATATTGCCGACCTGCGGGAGGACCTCGCCGAACACGAGGACGACTGAGACCGACACGAGCACCGCGGTGAGCGGGTCGGCGAGGCGGTCGAGGAACAGCGGCAGCGCCTCGCTGGCGCACGCGTTGCACAGCAGCAGCGTCACGAGCAGCTTGTTCTGGTTCTGGGGTCGTACACGCAAGGGGAGGAGCGAGAAGCAGCATTTAGAAGCATCAGTTGGAGGCAGCAGTTGGAAACAGCAGTTAGAAGCAGCAGGTGGGAACAGCTGGATGCACAGCCACCAAGGGGTGGGACTTGTGCGCAACACGGCGAGGCCTGCGTGTCTGGCCACACAGCCGCGCACGCAGCCGAGCGCCCGGGGATGCATGTGCAGCCCCTGCCCCCAATAGAAGCAGCAGCGGCGCCACTTGCTAAACCCATGCACCCCTTTAAAACCCATGCCCACCTTGATGACCGGCATGATTGTCGACGCGTAGCGCTTCTCCTCGGCAGTGCCGGTGCGTTTGAGCACCTGGGCAGGAGTGCACATGCGCATGCGTGTATGCGTGAAGGGGGGGCACGTGTGTGTGTGTGTGTGTGTGGTTGTGCGCGTGTGTGCATGGGTGCGTTGCCATGCATGCATGCATGTCGCGCATGGCGGCACTCCAGAGACACCTCACCTCCAGCTCCACCTGGTCCATCGACATGAGCGCCAGTGTGAGGCCCGACATGAGGCCCGCGACGCAGACCAGCACCATGATGCCCACGCAATACAATGTGAAGAGGAAGGGATCATCGGACCAGGTGATGTGGCCGTCCTCCTCTTCCTTTGGATGCTTGCCCAAGAACCAAGCCAGGACGAGCGCAGCAGCGCTCGAGACTGGCGCCTCCTCAATCATCACTCCACCCGCGCACTAACTACACACGCACCATCGCTGCACCTCGCACACTACTACTTTTCCAGGGACCGCTCAACCATGGGGGGGATCTCGCATCGGCGATGGCTGCAGTATGCGGCGAGGAGCAGAACGCAACATGGTCACAGAGTGTGGCGCATTTACACAAACTCTTGAACACAGATTTACGCACCCCGTGCACTAGTACGTAGCCCGTCGCTTCACTCCAATTTTCGAGAGCAACCGTTGCTCCCACCCCCGCCCGTGTGGCGCGATATCACACTTCGCATGCATCAGCAAAAAAGCTGAGGGTCGGAAATCGTAACTCTTGTCAACAGGGTCCCCGATCGATGATCGTAGTGAGTAGAGAGAGGGATTATCGCGGTGTCTATGTGATACAGCTTACGGAGGAGCTAGCTAGAAGCAGGAGTTGTCCCTCCCTCAATTTGCCATCGTCGCCCTCATTTCTCCGCCAGCTTCGACACATCAAATCGTCGCTACGCGTAGGGCTGCGTAACGCCGGAGTCCATGCAGTGTGCGCGACACGGCGCATGTGACGGGCAAGGTCGCATCAGGGATGCGCCATACCGTCTGTCCGGGAGGTAGCGTACCGGTATGATACCTCCGGAGCCTCATTTTGAAACATACCGATGAATACACGCGACAAATACGGCGTCCTGGTGATCCGGCGAGGGAAAACCTGAACAACTCTGGGGATACTCGACGGAATTCGACGAAAATAGGCTCTCTGGAAAGCCCTTGAGGAGAGGAACAGGGAACAAACAAGAAATCAAGAGGAAATCCCTGTTTGGGCGCCCTCCAGAGCCAGAAGCAGATCCACACTATTGATCAGCGCTGATCAGCGCTAGCTCACGGCCACCTGCGAGCGACAGAGCGCAACCTGGCAATGCTCTGGGGACCAGCTCCCCCCCCCCCTCCCATGCATGTACTTGGAATCGTGAGGACTGATGGGAGCTGAGTTTGGGGGCTGTGGGTCTGTGTGTGCACAAAACGCCTCGACAGCTGAAGGTACGCTTGATGGACTCCTGAGACGAACGCCCCCGCGGGCCTCGTCCAGCCTAGAGGACCGGCACCAGCCCTGCCCGAGGATGAGGGCCTGGGTCTACTGAGGTGTACTGATGGTGTGCTGGGACGAAAGCTGGATGTGTGAGTGGAAAGATGTAAACAAGGAGTTGACAACAGCGGTATTTTTCGCGTGTATGTATCAGCCCAATCGTAGCGTACCTAAATTATACCTAAAAAATACTTCGGCGTATGATACCCTTATGCAATATGGCTCATCCCTGGGTCGCATCACTCTAATCTCTTGGTCGGCACCCTCACTACTTGCTGCGCTGATCATCTCAGCGAGCATCGCAGCACAGCAGCATCGCAGACAGTCGCCAGCGATTCACAAGCATGCATGCATGCAGCGCGCGCATGCATGCATGACGCGTACAGTGGTGGCGAGCGCAATGGGCACATGCAGCTCGCGTGCAGTGGTGACACCGGCTGGCCAACGCATGTGGCACACGCGCACGCGCGCATGTGGCACACGCAAGTGAGCCGACAAGCATGCAACACGCGCGCAGTGGTGCAATTGCAAGCTTGCAAGCGATGATACAACACATGCAGTGCCCACATGCAGTGCTGCTAGGCAGTGTGAGCTAAGAAGCTAGTCAGGTAGGCAACATGCATGCGTGCACGCACGCGTGTGTGCGGCTTACAGCCACTGGCAGGCAGAAGGCGCGCTGCAACGAGGCAGCACGAGCTAGTCAGCGTGTGTGTGTGCGCGCGCGTGCAGCTAACAGCTAGCAGGCAGCGGTGCTGCAGCTAGGCAGCGTGTTGCAGCTAGGGAGCATGCGTGTGTGCATGCATGCGGCTAGCAGCGCGCTGCAGGTAGGCAGCGTGTGTGATAGGTGCTTGTGTGCGCGTGCGGTGAGCATGCTGCAGCTAGGGCCCGTGCAGCTAGGAGCTAGGAGCAAGGGCTTGATTGCTTCAGCCTGATTGCTATAGCTGTTAACAATCAGCTTGTGCTGCAGTTGGGGGGCGGCAGCTAGGTAGGTGTGCTGCAGGTAAGCGGCGTGCGTGCGTTCCTGCGTGCGTACATCAGGCAGCTAAGTGGCGACTACCAGACAGGCTGCAAGCAGCAGGCAACAGCCTCATGAATCGATCGGGACGCGACGCATGAGCCATTTACATCATTTTCTGACACCCAACAGGGTCGGAAATCGTAACTCTTGTCAACAGGGTCATTTTCTGACAGCCCAGTCACAATTTCCCACGATATAAAGTAGTTTTCGGCTTCACGAAGGCTTACCCAACACTGATATGATGCTGGCAAGATGGCATTGCAAACCTGTAGGCCCGTGTGGGGCACCACCAGGCATAATGATAAATGCCCCGCACCGAGATGGGATGTGATGCCCCCTCCTCAGCTCCAACTTGCCTCATATGGAGAAGCTCGCGAGGAGCCCTCCTCCCCCCACACACCACCACCACCATGCACACACACTCCCAGGGCCTGTCACCATGACCTCACTTAGACCATATATAGCCCCCCGTCAACCACGTAAACGGTGAAATACCATCCAAATGCAACAGCCGCAAGCACGCCAGCGCACCACTTGTTTTCGAATAGATGGCCAAGCAGCAGTCGCGATGTAGACAGAGCGTAAGAAACACTCAACAGCTATCAGAGTCACGCATACGCAACACGCGACACGCACACGCACACACAAACACACACACACACACACACACACACAGTCACGGGACGATGAGCCGCAAGCCCCTTAGTCGCTTGTCCTAGCTGTGATAAGGGCCGGCAGGCCTAGGCGCCCTTGTGGTCGTAAGCTATGAGTAGGGAGTCACCCGTGGGCCAGGGACCTACTCGGTAGCTGGAGGAAAGGGGGCGGAGGAGCCGACGCTGCTGCAGGCGTAGGGCACGTGCACGTAGGCGGAGCGGAGGGCAAGCAGTAGAGGCCGTAGACCAGTCTCAACTGGGACGCGCTGAGCGCAGAGGTATTAGGTGTCAGGCGTCGGCTCGGGCTGACGAATGCCTGGCGTACTGACTCGGCGTGGGACGAGGATGGACGTGGTTACAACCGTATCTTTAGTTGTAAGGTGACTGCATGAGCCCAGCCAGCGCTGGCTCTTATAGCATGTGTGGAGGAAGCTTCCCTGGTAATCTGCTGGGCAGCCCCAACCGTTGAATGGACAGCTTCTGCCTACCGAGCAGCGCCAGCCGTCGGATGCCATCCATCAGGCGACGAGGCGAAGGTTCCAATGAGCCTAAACCGTCCGTGCCGGGTTCCACTCAACAAGGAGGCTCCTAGCGCCTCGCCTTGGTCCTAGCGTGCACAGGCGCTTGTGCTTCTCGCACAGAAAACGTCTAGGGAAAACTGATCCGTGTCAGGGCAACTTGTCAATGCCCCTGAGGCGGGGTCTAGATCACCTAGAGGGGGGTCTAGGTGTCCTAGAGGGGGGGGTCTAGGTGTCCTAGAGGGTCGGTCCAATCCTGCGCGCGCTCGCCCTGCCGTCCCGGCATTTTGGCATCTTGGCATTTTGGCACCTAGAGGGGGGTCGAGGTGACTTGGAGGGGGGTCTAGTTGTCCAGGAGGGGGGTGGTGAAGGTGTCCTGGAGGGTCGGTCCAATCTGGCGCGCGCACGCCCCGACGTCCCAGCATTTCGGCATATTGGCATTTTGGCACCTAGAGGGGGGGTCTAGGTGTCCTGGAGGGGGGGTCTAGGTGCCTCGGAGGGTCGATCCAAGCCTGCGCGCGCACGCCCTGCCGTCCCGGCATTTTGGCATCTTGGTATTTTGGCACCTAGAGGGGTGGAGGAGCTGGCGCCCGTCAATGCATGCTGGACATCGGTCAAGATGGCTGCTCGTGGGGGCGGGCTACCATCACGGCTTCAGCGGTGGCGACCGCCGAGGCAACACAGAGTTTATCCGCTTCACCATCGCAGCGTTTGTCACCGCGCTCACCCTCGGGGGCACTCGTCTGCCGGTGACTGGCGTCGGCATTGGTCTTCAGGCAGCCTGCCATGACGACTCTGTTTGCCCAGGCCCCCCTGGAGGGTGGGACCTGGCCATGCATGACGCATGGGGCGCAGGCAGAGCCCCATGCATGGAGTTGGACAACCATGCACCATGCCAGGCGGGGACTTTTCTGCTTCAGCGCCGCCAGTTGGCACAGCCGGCGTGGTTGGCCTCAAGGGCCAGGAGGAGGACGGTCCTTTCCTATACGCTCCTTGCCGGACATGTCCCTCGGGGACTTGTTTGGGTCTAAACTAGCCGGCGGGAGCGGTAGTCTAGACGGCAGGTAACCGGCTGGTGGCTATCGTCCTTCACAGGGCGGTGGCACTAGGACTAGTGTTGTCTTAGCTGGAATGCCATGTAACTGTAACTGTAACTGTAGAGGGGTGGGGGGTCTAGGTGTCCTAGAGGGGGTCTAGGTGTCCTAGCGGGTGGGTCCAATCCCGCGCAAGCACCCCCGCCCACCCCGGCATTTTGGCATTTTGGCATTTTGGCACCTAGAGGGGGGTCTAGGTGTCCAGGAGGGGGGTCTCGATCAACTGGAGGGGGGGGGGTCTAGGTGTCCTGGAGGGTCAGTCCAAGCCCGCGCACGCCCGCCCGCCCGCCCCAGCATTTTGGCATCTTGGCATTTGGGCACCTAGAGAGTGGGGGTCTAGGTGTCCTGGAGGGGGGTCTAGGTGTCATGGAGGGGGGGTCTATGCATCCTGGCGGGTTGGTCCAATCCTTCGCGCGCACGCCCCGCCGTCCCGGCATTTTGGCATCTTGGCATTTTTGCAACGGGGGGGGGGGTCTAGGTGTCTGGGAGGGGAGTCTAGGTGTCCTGGAGGGTTGGTCCAATCCTGCGCGCGCACGCCCCGCCGTCCCGGCATTTGGGCATCTTGGCATTGTGGCACCTAGAGGGGGGGTCTAGGTGTGCTGGAGGGTGGTCTAGGTGTCCTTGAGGGGGGGTCTAGGTGTCTCGGAAGGTCGATCCAAGCCTGCGCGCGCACGCCCGCCCGCCCCAGCATTTTGGCATCTTGGCATTTTGGCACCTAGAGGGGGGGGGGTCTAGGTGTCCTGGAGGGGGGTGTAGGTGTCTTGGAGGGTCAGTCCAAGCCCGTGCGCGCACACCCGCCCGCCCCAGCATTTTGGCATCTTGGCATTTTGGCACCTAGAGGGGGGGGGGTCTAGGTGTCCTGGAGGGGGGTGTAGGTGTCTTGGAGGGTCAGTCCAAGCCCGTGGCGCACACCCGCCCGCCCCAGCATTTTGGCATCTTGGCATTTTGGCACCTAGAGGGGGGGTCTAGGTGCCCTGGAGGGTCGGTCCAAGCCCGTGCGTGCACGCCCATAAACCCTAAAACCTCAAACCTCAAACCTAAACCCTTAATCCCACCCTCACCTCTAAAACATAAATACCAGCCGTAGGTTTTCGCGCGACCGACGCCCCAAGTGACTACGCGGCCAAGGCCCTAAGATACTATGTAGCCTTTAGAAACCCTAAACCTCAAACCCTCAACCCTCAACCCTCAACCCTCAACCCTCAACTCCCCACCCCATCCTCCCCTCCCCTCCCCTCCCCTCCTCCTCCCCTCCCCTCCCCTCCCCCCCTCCCTCCCCTCCCCTCCCTCCCTCCCCTCCCCTCCCCTCCCCTCCCCTCCCCTTCCCTCCCCTACACCCTACCCTACACTGAAACCCTGAAACCGATCAAACAAACTTCCCTAAACTCAACCCTTCCCCACACGCTCCACCTTGACGGCTCTCAATACTGAACCACAAATTCCAGCTCTAGGTTCACGCAGCCAAATCCCCAAGCCATTACGCAGCCGAGGACCTAAGTCACTGCGCGGCCGGCTCTAAATAATAAGCCCTAAACCCTAAACCCTAAACCCTAAACCCTAAACCCTACCCTAAACCCTACCCTACCCTTCCCTACCCTACCCTACCCTTCCTTACCCTACCCTACCCTTCCCTACCCTACCCTATAACATGCTTTATCCCTAAAACCTATCCAAACACCTAAACCCCAAACCATACCTGACACACTTCACTTTCACTACCCTCAATACAAAATGCAACATCCCAGCTCTACGTTATCGTGTCGCCGAGGATCGAGGCCAGTGACAAGGTGCAAAAATGCCCAGGCGCATGTCGAACTGCGGTCGATCACGGCGGAAGACGGGCGGGGTCCATGTCATCGGGAGAGGGTCCATGTCACCGGGAGGGGTGTCAAGGTGCTAAGTCGAGGACACCTGGAGCGGGGTCCAGGACACCTGGAAGGGGGATCCTGGTGCCAAGTTGCTAAATGCCCTGGTGCCAGCCGAGCAATGGCGGCGTGCAGGCAGGGCGCATGTGACATACTCGCTTTACAGGCGATTTGTGAGATGTAAGGGCCAACGGCTCTACACCATGGAACCTTTTGGCCTATGTAATAGCGTAGGGTCCAGGACACTTTGAGGAGGGGTCATGGACACCTAGAGGGGGGTCCAGGTGCCAAGGTGCTCAAATGCCCAGATGCCAGCCGTGCAGCGGCGGGGCGCTGGCGGGGCGCAGGGTCCAGGACACCTGGAGCGGGGTCCTGGACACCTGGAGGGGGGGGGTCCAGGACACTTGGAGGGGGTTCCAGGTGCCAAGGTGCCAAAATGCCCAGATGCCAGCCGAGCAGCGGCGAGGCGCTGGCGGGGCGCAGTGTCCAGGACACCTGGAGGGGGGGTGCAGGTCACCTGGAGGGGAGTCCAGGACACCTGAAGGGGGACATCTAGACCCCCCCCCTCTATGTGCGGGCGGCCAAGATGCGAAAATATTTTGGGGCGTTTTGGGGGGGGGTCTAGGTGAATCTACACCCCCCCTTACAGCCTCTTTTCAAGCGGCGTAGTATAGCTGCACTTCACAGTGGGTTTGTGGAGCGGTCATGAGAACGCCTGCTGCGTTTCCCAAGCCCTCCACGCATTCCTGTCAGCCCAATCACTCCTGGGGCTGCGGGTGGATGTTATCGTGAGAGAGGTCGTGGCTGTAGTTGTGGCTCGCGTCCATCAGCTCAGAGGGCATCCAGCGGTGATCATATCCCATAATCCCAAGCGAGCGTGAGGGGTAGGGCAGGTGCATGAAGATCCAAGAGACCTCCACCATGTACATGGCGAGCTTGTGCTCCCAGTCCATACCAAGTGAGTGGCCCCACGCCTTCATCTCCTCCCATGTGACCTGACCCCTGCCCCGACGGCCATGCCTACCACGCCACAACACGAGAATGTAGGTCGTGTTGGGCTCTTGGTCCTTCTCTGGCCAGCGGTTGGCCAGCAGAACGTCCAGAACGGTGTCTACCTCGTAGTAGTATACAGGTGGGAGCATCACAGGTGGGGGGGACAGAGTGCGGCGCGCCCTGACCCCGTCCACCCATGGACCGTTGCGGTAGCGCTCCACGTGCCCCATCTGAGCATCGCGAACACGCTGAGTGTACTGCACCTTTTCCAGGTAGCGAGCCCGCGCGGTAGCGCATGGCTTGGCACACTCGTCATGGTGGCGCTGTGCTTCGCGCCACACGTGGTCCGACACGGCAAGGAGGACATTCGGAATGACCTCTTCATCGTCGTCGCCCTCGGCAACCTCTGGCTCGGGAGAGGAGCCTGCAAAGGAGGATGGGGAGGAGGGCACAGACGCGACAGGAGAGACTCCCGTCGGCAGTGGAATGCTCCCCTCCACGCTCCCCTACATGAGGCCCTTGCCCCAGCCCATAAACGGCACTGGGTCAGCCTCCTCCTCGCCATCCATCACCAGGTTGAAGGCCTAGAGCGTGCGCACACGCCTCAGTGGCTGCGGCACTGAACCCTTCGGCGGCCCCTGAGGCCCATGGTAGCACCTCTGCGGCTCATGCCACGGTGCACGCTACGGCACCCCCTGGCTGGCATCGGGCGCTGGCGTGTTGGCCCAGGGCGGTCGAGGCGCGCCCGATGCGGGCGACCCGAACCCAGGCTCATACTCGCCAGAATGGTCCCTGAAGCCTGTCAGAGCTTCCACGCTGCGTGCGTGCTCCATCATGTTGTCAATCACACGGTCGGGAGACTCTGGCTCGTTGAGAGGCACAAAATCTGCAGACCATCCTCCACGCGGCGAGCGCGGGGCGCGCTTGAGGGCGCGCTTCTTGCTTAATATGTGGTAGTTAGGTGCGAGGCCACTCATAGTGTAGTTTTGTGGGTACACTATGCTTTTTATGGCTTCATCCCTGATTTTAACCTAGTCGGGAGGTGTGAACCGGATCGTATCGGCACCTAATCGGCGCTGAGTAGCACTTGCTATCCGCCTCTTTCAGGATCGAGCTGGGCCGTGTGTTGCGCGTTGGCTAGTGGCGCTTACGGTTCAAGGCCACACTTAGCGTCTCGCAGTGCCCGCTGTACGTATTCCTATTGTGAAACGTGCGACTAGTTATCTTCTTATACAGTCAATCTTGAGGATTGGCGTGCATATCTATGTACTGCCGTGCAGCAGCGCGCTCTGCCCTCGATGATAGCATCGGACTTTGCAGCAACTGTGGTTCCTCCACACGTGTGTGGTTCACTGGTTTGACCGTTGTTTTTGAGAGTCCAAGAGGCATCTGGCCGCTCTCAGGGTTAACTACACCCCCCTTTGGAGAATTCTCGACCGTGTCAGATTCCCGAAGGCCTGAACCCTGAGATCGGGTGTCGCTTTCAAGGGAAGTGTCTTTCCTTGACTTGGAAACCTGCTTATTCTCAGCATTCATTTTCTTCTCTGCTGAGGCTAACTCCTGTTGGAGAGCGTCCCTCAGCACTTCTGCAGCTATCCCTGCGGGGATCCGCCCCTTTTGAGCCGTTTCCTTGGGATTCTGGCGGGTTTTTCTTAGAAAAAGCTCAAAATAGCTACCCACATCCATTTCAGGTGACTCACAAAGGTCGTGTGCATACTGCCACTCTTTCTGAGTGTACCCCAGATACTTGACTAATAATTGGAGGTACTGTCCATTTCTGCCTACTAGGCGATGGCCACAGAACTCCTCCACTTGATAGTGCTCCTCACCATCTTCTAGGATGGGCTCAGGCGCAGTCAGTCAAGCTGCCCTGGCAAGAAATGCTGTGGTCTCAAGGTAAGGCCTCAATCTACTAACATGAAAAGCGTTGTGAGTGCTCTTCATGTATGCTGGTAAGACTAGCTTGTAAGATACCTTGGAATTTACTTCAGTAATCTCAAAGGTTCCCCTAAAGATGGCATTTAACTTCTTGGTTGCACCATCGGCCTGTGCCAGGTTCCCATAGGTGCTATCTTGGAAGTGACTCTCGCTGATCAGTACCTTATCCCCTACTGAGAATATTACTTCTCTCCGAGACCTATTGGACAGCTTGCATTTCGAGCATAGCTTCCCTTGCTGCAGCTATATCCTTCCTAATTGTGCCCACGTAGTTGTTTACGGACTTCTTTGTTGTTTCAGCAACAAGAAGCGTTGGTGTGGCATACAACGAAAGTGGCAGAATCGGATGCATTCCTGAACGCAGGAAGTACGGAGTAGGAGGACACGGGGCAAATTGTCTCACTTTGAACTTTGCTCCCCCAGATCTCGCTCGATATTGGGTCGCTGATAATGATGGAGACATCCACGGACAGCTGGTGATAAGGCCTTTCAGATGTTACATTTGGTTTGACCTGAAACGGCCAGGAACTCCTACAATTTGAATTTAAATACATGGAGCCAAACTGGCCCGGCTCCTGCTAGACTGCCCCTCGGTGGAACACTTCAGGAGCGGCTTGCCCGGCGCTGCCATGGCTTGGCGAGTAGCCGCGGCGCTGCCGCGGCCCGTGCTGGGAGACGGCCCTTATCCTCCCCCCATGCAGGACGCCATGCGGCACCGATCTCGACGAGTTGATCGACGAGCGGAGGAGCTGGCGCCCGTCAATGCATGCTGGACATTGGTCAAGATGGCTGCCCGTCGAGGCGGGCTACCATCACGGCTTCAGCGGTGGCGACCGCCGAGGCAACACAGAGTAAATCCGCTTCCCCTATCGCAGCGTTCGTCACCGCGCTCATCCTCGGGGTCGCTCGTCTACCGGTGACTGTTGGAAGGTCTTCAGGCAGCCTCCATGACAACTCTGTCGTCCATGCACCCCTGGAGGGTGGGACCTGGCCATGCATGAGGCATGGGGCGCCGGCTGAGCCCCATGCAAACGAGAGCTGGACAGCCATGCACTGCCAGGCGGGGACCGTTCCAGTCAGCGCCAGTCGGCTCTGTTGGCTTGACTGGCCACAAGGCCACTACTGTGACCCTGAGGAAGGTCCTCTCCTATATGCTCCTTGCCAGACATGCCTCTCAGAGACCGCTGTTTGGGGTAGTCTAGCCGGCGGGAGCGGTAGTCTATCGGCCGGGAGCCGGCGGTACTCTAGTACTTAAGTGTGCTGGAGTATAGGAGGGTGTCTCTAGTAGAAGAGTAGCCTGCTTAGCTGGAAACCCCGTGTTACTGTTACTGTTACTGTTACTGAGCCAAACGGGCCCGACCGATGGTATGTGGGGCAAATTGTCTCACTCCCATATGTAAAGCGCTCCCGGCTATCTGGAGGCCCCCCCCGGGCCTGATTCGGGCCACATAGTAAGGAATGAGCTCCTTAAGGCTGTTGGTATGCTCGGGGTCGCATGTTGGGGCCATTGACGCGCTCCCAGGTGCCACAAGGGCGCGACCGCATGGTCGCATGGTGCCCATGCACATGCTCCATGCATGCACTACAGGGGCCCCATGCACCCACCCCCACGATGCATATCGCTTGTATGCACCTGTAAAAGTGCCTGCTAGGAGCGGGAGAGGCCGTGTGTTTGTGTTAGAGCCGCGGCAAGTCCTGAGCCGGGGTACCGATTCACACTTTAGCTCGCGCTCGCCAGCAAGCCCCCAGGTGGTACTAGCGTGCACCCAACCCATCATCGCGAGTTGTCATGGTGCCCATGCGTCTGTGACGTTGCGGGGCGACTGCGACGACCTGGTAGCGGTGCCAGTGGGCCAGAGCCAATACAGGCCCCGGGGGCACGATGTGCACAGGAGCACGTTGCGACGCCCCCTCGCCCCCCTGGCACCGTGCCAGGGCCCCTGATGGACTTTTGCGCAGCGGGGTGGGGTGGCGCAGGCCTGCAAGGGGCTGGTTTCATGCCCGCCACTGCGCTCCTTTAATGCCCCACCACGCGGCTCGTGAATGCTCGTCGCAACACGACGCTAGACGACATTAGCGACCGTGGAACTGTTGGTAGTCCATACCTCTAGCTTTCCATTCTTTTGGGGGTAATGATGATGATGATGATGAGTTTTTACAATCCACTCTCTGGCGGGCACGCGTTCGGTTCCAAAGCTCCAGCAGGACTTAGAGGAAGCAGTCCTGAAGACCTGCCAACAGAAAAAAAAGGGGGATGCCCCACGGAAGCGCCACCCACACGCGGTGGCGGGCACCAAGCAAGCAGCACCACAGTGCAGGCTCCACACTCAACCCCTCCAGGAAATGGATGGCGGGCCCAAGGTATAAAACCATGAAGGGACCAAAAAGCCCACCCTCAACCCACCGGAAGCGGGGCCGTTGTGCACACCCGCCGCAGCACTCTGCTCAGCTACCACATCACAACCCGCCAGCGCACGCATGTGGCGCCACCTCCCCTCAAAAGAAACCATCCTCTCAGGGATCTAGGACGTCTTGTTCAGAGTGAGCCCGCCGTCCACTACTCCAACAAAGGGGTGGGTCGGGCCCACCACACCCGCCCACCCGCGCGGCATCCCGCCGCCCTCAGCAAAGGACGCCAGCGCGTCCCACAGATCCATCGTCGCCAGCTCCCCCGCCCGCTCAACCGCCACCGAGCGAGCAGGGGGCTGCACACCATCACGCGGGCACGTAATGCGCCACAAGTGGCGGCGGCCTCGCTCCATGGCGTCCACCACGAGCGCTGCCACCACAGCGCCCACACACCAGCACGCACCCCAGCGGGAGGCTGCAGCAGCCACACCTGGCAGCACGTGATGACCGGCGTAGGAGCAGGGAGGGCAGCAGCAGCCGCCACCACCACCGCCTCCGCCACCGGGCACCCCCAAAAGCTGTGCGCACGCCACGCCGTCGCCGGCGGCCCGTCCTCATCACGGCACCACCACCCGCAGGGGCACTCGGGCACGCCCAGTGCAGCCTGCTTGTGAAAACCACTCACCCACAGCCGCCAGATGGGCTCCTTGCGAGCGTTGAGGAGCGGCATCCGCCACAGTGTCGGCACCGTCGCCTCCAGGCCGCGCAGCCCCGCGGAGACCTGCGCGTCGGTCGCGCGGGGGCCCCCGTGCGGCCCGTGGTCCAGCGCCAGAGCCGCCTCCACTGTGGCTGCCCGCCGCACTCGCCGCTCGTCCACAACCGCCCGCAGTTGAAGCGTCACCGCCAGCTTGCACGTCAGTTTCCCCACCACACCCGGGCCGTGCGCAAACCCAACCCATCGGGGCTCGCCCGCGGCGCCGCCCCCCCCAGGTAGGGGAGCAGGTTGGGCAGCTGTGGATCGGAGGCCAGGCCGCCCACGCTGCCAGCCAGCCGGCGTGATGACACTCGGCAGCTTCCACCCAACCAGCTGCAGGATCTCCACCACAGCAGCGCGCTCGCCCGCCTGGGGGAGGGGCTGGAAGTGACGGAGCGGCCAGAGCACAGTGAGGGCAGCTCCACCAGCCGCCGCCTCGACCCCGGCTGGGGGCAGCGCCGCAAGCACGACCGCCACTGCCGTGAACAGGGGGTCGAGCGTGCGCCGCACGCACAGCAGGTCTGGCACACCCCCCGGTACTGGCGGCGGCACCTCTGGGAAAAGGGCGCGGCACAGGACTGCCCTCCAGACATTGCCCCCGTCATAAGCGCCGCACGCCAGCGCTGCGCGTATCTGCCCCAGCACGAGCCGCGCGCGCCGGATCCGCAGCAGCGTACACCCTCAGGCAGGCGTGGTCAACCGTGCGTGTGCTGCGCACCATGTCGACAGCAGCGAGCCACGCCCACAGCACGCACAGGTCCGTGACCGTCCGCATGCCGGGCAGGGCGTCGCGCACGCGGGCCAGGCCGTCCACCAGCCAGCGTGCCGCATCGGTCGGGCTGAAGAGCGCATGCCCTGCCGCATCCCCAGTGGGCTCCCGCCACTGTACCGACCGCTGCGCAGCCGGCAGCTCCAGCTGGAGGAGGGGGTTAGCCCAGAGCGGCGCCTCCGCCCCCCACAGCTCAGCTGTTTGCACGCGCCCCGTGATGCGCGCCACCGGCCCCAGGGCCTGCACCCCATCGAGCATGCGCCTCATCGGCCCAGCCAAGAGCGCCGCCCTCACAGCCGGGTCCACGCACTCACCAATAAGGCCGTCCGGGAGGGCGCCGGCCCTGGGCGCGAGGCCAGCCATAAGCACAAAGAGGCTCGGGTGGGCCTCCGGGCACAGGCGGTGCACCGCCTCCACCATGAGCGGCTGCCATGCCGGCTGGGCCGGGGGCGCGGGCTGCTGTTCCGGCTGTGTCCCGCCGCCGCCACCGCCGCCACTGCCGCCAGCCCCGCCGCCACCGCCGGCCCGTGGCGCCTGCCGCCTACGCCCCAAACAGGCACGCGAGGTGGACGGCCCACTGCCCGTGCACGATCTCCCGCCACGCCGGCGCCCCAAAACCACCATGCGCCGGTCGCCCCAGGAGCATCGCAGCAGGCGCACCAGGCACCGAAGAGGCCCACCGCGGCAGCTCTGCCGGCGGGTCCGGCCCCACGCTCCTGTCCACCAGAGTAGCCGTCCACCGGGAGAGCACCCTCTCGGCCTCCGGAGTCATGCCACAGTGCACCGCCCGGAACAGGATGCGGGAGACCCCGTACGTCGCCGCCGCGTGCCCCCTGCCAAACGCCGACATGGGGAAGCGCGCGAGCTTGGTATACGCGGCCGCAAGCCTCTCACGGCACACCCCGGTGACGCCCTCCGGGGGCGGCAAGCCGGCAGAGACGGGCACCCCCAGCGACACGCCCGCGTCCAGCACGCGCAGCCCAGCAACCTCGGCACCCGCCAGCAGGCCCTCCCCCGCCGACCCCAGGGGCAGGATGCCGCACTTGCCGAGGTTGAGGACAAGGCCCGTCGCTCGGCCAAACACCGCCATCGTCTCCACCAGTGCAGCGACGTCAGCCGGCGCACACGACCGGAGGAGGGGCATGCAGTCGTCAGCCACCCCCACCCCCACCGCCCGCGCCCCCACCACCCCACGTGATATCCATCACCATCAGCCGGCCGTCGCCATCCGCCTGGACAACGGGCTGGAGCGACGCCAAGAGGTCTGACCGCACGAGGATGGCGACCCCGGCCGAAGTCCCCGCGCCGCCCCCCCAGAAGAAGGTGTAGGACTCAGTCCCCAGGTGGTAGGCACAGCTGGACGCATAGCGGTCGACGCCGTCCATGCTCGCGACGTCATCAGCTGCAATATGCACCTCCTGGAGGCACACCATCGAGGCGGCGGTCGCGCGCCCAGACGCGCATGAGATCCACCAGCTTGGTCCCCTGTCGCAAGCCGCGCACGTTGTGCGTGCCCACTCGGAGGCCGGGGGCAAAGCGGCCTCCGTGTGCCGGCTGCTCAGAGGGCGGCGTCATCGGGCACGTGGAACGGGTGGCCAAGTGGCAGGGGTTTGCCCAGGGACCAGCCATCTGGCAGCGCCGGCATCACGTCAAGCTTCGCCGCCCTGAGGAGGTTCCTGACATGCTCCATCGGCCAGCCCTGAGGCCCGCCTTGCTTCTTCGGGTCGGGGCTCTGGACAGGGTGTCCGTGGAGGATGTTCATGATCCACTCCTCCGCCGCCGTGGCTGTCAGGAATTTCCCGCAGTGGATGGCGTCCGTGAGCCCGCTGCGGATCCCGGGGTTGTCAACGGGCCCAATGCATGGTCCGCCCCGCGCGTATGCAAAGGCATGGACCTTGCCGCGGACCCAGTCACCACCATCGTCTCCACGGCCAGCGGCACCACCAGTAGTGGCCAGAGCCTGCGTCTGCCCGCCCCCTCCACCTGCGCCCGCTCCTCCAGCTCCCCCACCACCAGCAGCGTCCTCAGCCCCCGCGCCCCCACCAGCCGCAGCCGGAGCAGCAGCAGGCACGGCGGCGTCACCCTCCTCACCACCAGTCGTACGGCGTGCCACGCGCCGCCCCTCCTCGCCGTCCTCTGCCGCCTCAGGCGCCGCCTCTCCGCGCCGCGGCTCGGGCTGGCTGAGGCCCACGGGGGTGTCGAGCGGGGCATCGGCAGCGGCATCGGGCTCCTCATCGCCCCCCCCACGCTTGCGCCCAGTCGTCTGGCTCGCATCGAGCATGCGCTCGTCAGCCAGCAGGGCCGCCAGCAGGGCCGCCTCGCCAACAGCTGCTGCAGCTGCACCCACAGCTGCTGCAGCCTGCAGCTCCCGTCGGCCCTCGAGTGCGCGCCTCTCCGCATCGAGCTGGAGCATCCGCCCTTGCGTCTGGCGGTCTGTGCGGAGCGCACGCTTGTGGCGTGCTGCGTGCTCGTCCGAGGGGCCTGCCGCCGCCGCTGCAGCAGCAGCCGCAATAACAGCCATAGCACCCCCAGCAGAGCCCGCACCCCCGTCAGACCCAGCGCCGTCGTCATCGTCATCACCGTCGCCGGCACCATGCCCGTACGAGCCGTGGTCAGAGCCCCCGCCTCCGTCGTCCGCCTCCTCCTCGATGATGGGCAGCTGGTGCTGCAGCCCAGGCCCCACAGGCAGCCCCTGGGCAGCCGCGGCATAGGACCGCCCACCCGGCGGCGGCCCACCGGGCAGCTGCCCACCCGGCGGCGGCCCACCCGGCGGTGGCCCACCCGGCGGCGGCCCACCCGGCGCCCCGGCGGCGCGCGCGGGGCGCGCGGGCCCCATCATGCTGAGGGGCAGGCGCGACACGCGCAGCCGGCAGAAGGACGGCGCGTCGGTGCGCTGGCGGCACTCCACGTGCGGCGCGCGGATGGCCTTAGACACAAAGGCGTGGCCCCCGTGCACCGACGCCACAAAGCCTGGCTCCCTGGCAGACAGCCAGGCGAGGCTGGGGGCGGGGCCCTGCCCACGCGCAGCGCCGTGCCACTGCACCGGCACCGGCCCGCCAACCCCGCACTGGTACTGCACCACCCAGTCAGCGTGCACCCCGTTTGCCCCCAGCCAGCTGTGCACAAGTGCCGGCGTCCACGGCAGATTGTCTGTCGGCATGAAGCGCACCAGGTAGTGCGCGTCGTCCACCGGACCCCCAGAGTCCAGCAGCATTGCAGGTGCCGCGCGCACGCGGCCACAGTCCACCTCCAGGGGCGCCATGCGTGCATGCAGCGCACCCTTGACCGCGGTTGCATGGGCCTCATCACACTCCATGTCGACCTGGTAGAGCGCCGACGTGCCCGAGCTCAGGGGCCTTGCCGCCCGTGCCCGCGCCCTCCCTGGCGCCTCAACGCCCGAGCCCTGCAACGCCACGCGGAGGGCGGCAACGACGCCGTCTGACAGAGCCCGCAGGTCGACTCCCATGCAGTCGCCCGCCATGTCACGGTCCGCGCGCAACACGAAGCTCAGCGCAAACACCAGCCTGGGCAGCACCCGCAGCTGCTCATACAGGTCGTGTGGTAGCACGCTCACGAGGGGCTGCCGCGCGGCCCTGGGCGGAGGCGGCGGCCCGCGGCCCCGCGCAACACCATTTTGCCTGCCAGCAACACCCGGCCTGCCAGTATCCCCTGCAGCGCCCCCCCTGGGCAGCGCCTGGCCCTGCGTGGCCATTTCTTCACTAGTTGCCGGTCCGCGCACGCGCGCGCGGGCTCGGCGGTGGGGCGAGAAACTCGCGTCAGCCGTGTGCAGCGCAGCTCGGTGTCATCGCTCTCGGTCACGTTCAGAACATAAAGAGACAGAACATGACTACCGGACAGAACATGCATGCAAGAGGGAGGGCCAGGAAAATGATGATGAGAGTTTTACAATCCACTTCTGGCGGTCACACGTACGGTTCCAAAGCTCCAGTGGGACTTAAAGAAACAAGGCTCAAGGCCCACAAAAGGTCAAGCTACAAGTAGCCCACAGTAACGCCATCCACACTTAGTGGCGGGCGCCAAGCAAGCAGCACCACTGTGCAGGCTGCACACCCAGCCCCTCAAATGGCCAGAGGGGGTAGGGGGAATGGCAAATCGAACGTATGGGCATTGTGACCCATTGGGGTGGGCACTCTTGTGCCCAAGTGTGTGGATCTTTGCCACCCCAGTAGGGGTGGCTGTGACGCCCCGGCCGCTCCGCCCCCGCAAGCATGGGGTCCCCTGTGGTTCCAGAGCTTAAGTCTAGAAGGGGGGGGGGCAAGGCACATAGCCAGGCAACAGGGATTATCTGGAATATAGCCAAGTGAGACAGTTCTCCCCGCGAGACAATTTGTACCCCATCCTCCTATAGCCAGTACTGGCGTTGACTGAGTCAGTATACGCGATTTCAACGACGTGTAAGCTCGCTGCCCATTCCCTAGGTCTGTTTTGGGTGTAACTTCGAATCATCAAGGCGATGGTCCGGTTCGCTTGCTCTGTTACTCCATCTGACTGAGGATGTGCTGCCGAGCTCATGGCTCTCTTCACTCCGGCCTTTTCCATCAAATCACTCCAGAACGCACTAATGAAACGGGGGTCCATGTCAGACACTATGCTGATTGAAAACCCGAACCGTTTCACCACGTTTTGTAGAAAGAGGTCGGCTACAGTGACCGCACTGAAAGTAGCGGGTGCTGGTAACAACACTAGGATTGTAACAAACTCATCATCATCATGGATGGATGAAGAGGAGGCGACGGCGGCGGCGGAGGAGCGGATCGCTGCAGCTGCTGAGGACGGCACCAGCCTGCCCGTCCGCCTGGCTACGGATGTCGTGCGCTTCCTCTATGGCGGCACCGGCCGGCGGGAGCCAGCTGATGGTGGCGTCGTGTCCGCGTCGCTCCTCAACGCCAAGCCTGCCGTCGGGGGCATCGGCGTGGAGCCACGCGGGGGCGGTGTGCTGCGTGTGCTCTTCACCGTGGCGTCTGACGCCGTGGCCGACACTGTCGTGCGCTGGCGCCACGAGCTGCGCCGCTGCGTGGACTCGACTGCAGTCTTTGACGTCCTTAGTGACCGCGAGGAGGCGCAGCAGCAGGCGCTGTGGCCCGCTTTCCTCGCCGCCAAGGTTGCGGGGAAGCGGGCGCAGTTCCACCGCGCGCGCCTCGTCGTTGACGGCGAGCGGGTGCCTGCACCTGCTTGCTAGATGGCATTCCCTCTGGGGGTGTTTTTGAAGGGGAGGTGGCGCCACACGCGTGCGGTGGCGGGTGCGGTGTGGTCGCTGAGTAGAGTGCTGCGGCGGGTGTGCTACTAGCCCCGCTTCCGGTGGTCTGGGGGAGGGCTTTTTGGTCCCTTCATGGTTTTATACCTTGGGTCCGCCCTCTGGCCATTTGAGGGGCTGGGTGTGCAGCCTGCACAGTGGTGCTGCTTGCTTGGCGCCCGCCACCAAGTGTGGATGGCGTTACCGTGGGCTACTTGATGATGAGAGTTTTACAATCCACTTCTGGCGGTCACACGTACGGTTCCAAAGCTCCAGTGGGACTTAGAGAAACAAGGCTCAAGGCCCACAAAAGGTCAAGCTACAAGTAGCCCACGGTAACGCCATCCACACTTGGTGGCGGGCGCCAAGCAAGCAGCACCACTGCGCAGGCTGCACACCCAGCCCCTCAAATGGCCAGAGGGCGGACCCAAGGTATAAAACCATGAAGGGACCAAAAAGCCCTCCCCCAGACCACCGGAAGCGGGGCTAGTAGCACACCCGCCGCAGCACTCTACTCAGCGACCACACCGCACCCGCCACCGCACGCGTGTGGCGCCACCTCCCCTTCAAAAACATCCCCAGAGGGGGTGCCATCTAGCAAGCAGGTGCTGGCACCCGCTCGCCGTCAACGACGAGGCGCGCGCGGTGGAACTGCGCCCGCTTCCCCGCAGCCTTGGCGGCGAGGAAAGCGGGCCACAGCGCCCGGTGCTGCGCCTCCTCGCGGTCACTGAGGACGTCGAAGACAGCAGCCGACGGGTCCACGTCGCGCAGGTTGCGGCGGGAGCGCACGACGGTGTCGGCCACAGCGTCAGACGCCACGGTAAAGAGCACACGTAGCACGCCGCCCCGGCGCGGCTCCACACCAATGCCCCCGACGGCAGGCTTGGCGTTGAGGAACGACGCGGACACGACCCCGCCACCAGCCGGCCTATCCCGGCCAGAGACGTCGTGCACAAAGCGCACGAGATTCATAGCCAGGCAGACGGGCAGGCTGACGCCGTCCGCGGCGGCTGCAGCAACCCGCACAGCCGCCGCCGCCACCGCCGTCTCCTCGGGACCATAGCAGTCACTGAACAGCCGCCTCACATGCCGCGTGGACCCCAAGTAGGAGGCGTCGCGCAGTGCGCCGCGCACGACTACTTGTAGCTTGACATTTTGTGGGCCTTGAGCCTTGTTTCTCTAAGTCCCACTGGAGCTTTGGAACCGTACGTGTGACCGCCAGAAGTGGATTGTAAAACTCTCATCATCATCATCATCAACACTAGGAACTTGCTCAATCGGTCAACCACCGTCATTATCACCGAATAACCTTCATTGGTAACTGGTAACCCTGTGATAAAGTCGATCCCTATACTCTCCCAAGGTCTGCCTGGGATGGCTAGAGGCTGAAGGAGACCTAACTTCTTCTGCTGAGTTGGTTTGTTGAGCTTACAACTGGCAAGCACCATACCACAGTCCAACACAGTCCAACACACCGCTTCTACGTTCTACTAGTGCGCTCGGGGGATGGCAACCCCCCGGGCGTGCTGCGATCCAGGTGTCGACGACGCGAGTCCGATGACCCTGTAGCGTAGAGCCAACCCAAGGAGGGCATAGCAGTGTGGAGGGACTTGGTGTCCGACCACGAATGCGTTGGCAAGCACCTGCCCCTCACGGAGCCAGTGGTGGCCAGCAGAAACGGTCGCCTGCTCCTCGACACTGCCACTGCATGCAGCCTGCGCGCTGCCAACACTCTCTACCCCCACAGGCCTGAGCACCAGTACACCCACATCAGCCCCATGGCTGTTGCACAGAGCAGACGGCATGCATGCTCTGTGCGCCGCCTGCAAAGCTTCAAGGACTACATCCTGGTCGCGCGCTGCCGCATGCATGCGGTGACAGACTGTAGGGTGCGTAGGAGCCCAACCTGGGACAGCGATCACCGCATGGTGGTACTGTCCATGCGCCTCCGCATGCGAGCCTCCCGCCATGCAGGCGGCTCTCAGCGGCGCGCATGGGACTCTTCACAACTGCGGCGCCCAGCTGTCCGATCGCTTTGGGCTGCTGGAGGCCGTGCCACCCGAGGGCGCTGATGCCCAGGCGGAGTACCACGCGATGGCTGCTGCCATTCATGAGGTGGCCACCAACCACCTCGCTCGACGCGGCAGCCGCCGGCGGCGCGGCTGGCAGTTCACTCTGTCGCAGCGCACCCTCCGGCTCATGGACGCCCGGCAGCGCGCGCACACGGCATGGCTCAGGAGCAAGTCTGCTGCTTCCAAACGAGAGCGCAACCGCGCCAACCGCGCGGCCGACGCAGCTGTGCAGAGAGACAGGGAGAGGTGGATCGGCCAGCAGGTGGCGGAGGCGCAAGACATGCTACGCAAGAACAATCTGCGCCAGTTTGCGCGCGCGTGCGACAGGCTGGCGGGCCACAGCCGCAGCCATCAGATCCCACCTGCCATGCGGGACGTCTCGGGCTCGCTGCACAGCGGTCCAGACGGGGTGCTGAAGGCCATGACAGAGTCATTCGACAAGCTATACGGCGGGGAGACCAAGCTCAGCGACGAGACCCTGAACCAGCTGGAGAGCCACAGAGGTGGACGAGGCGCACGGGCGCCCCCCTGACCTGGCTGAGACGGAGGCGTGTGTGCGAGCGTTGCGCTTGGCCGCCGCCCCGGGCGGTGACCAGCTGGACGCCATGCTGTTGCGGTGCCCACCTGCCATCGCATGGCTCCACCGGGTCATCATCGCCGTATGGCGGTCGGGGAGAGCCCCGAGGGAATGGAAAACTGCTATTATCACACCGTTATATAAGGGGAAGGGTCCGCGTGACTCCCCTTGTAACTACCGCGGTATAAGCCTTCTCTCTATTGCCGGGAAAGTGTACGCTGCCATACTTCTGCACCGCGTCTCCACGCAGGTTGATGGTCAGTTGCATGAGGCTCAGTGTGGTTTCAGAAAAAGCAGAGGCACTGTTGATGCGATTTTTACTCTGCGCTCGCTGAGCGCGGCACATGCCGAGTACAAACAATGCATGGCTGTGGCATTTGTCGACTATTCTAAAGCTTACGATTGCATAAACCGTGCGGCACTGTGGAGAGTCCTTAGATTATATAGTGTTCATCCGCACATTATTGATCTGTTGGAGGATCTTCACACCAACACTGCAGCTGCCGTGCGGCTGGCTGGGAAAATCGGGCACGAATTCCCCGTGTCGTCTGGTGTGCGACAGGGGTGCGTCATTGCTCCTGTGTTGTTCAATGTTTTATTGACCACATAGTGAAAAAGGCGCTAGACATGATGCCAGAGGGGGCTGGCGTGTCAGTCGTGACCCGAGCCGGCGGCTCTGTGTTGTCGTCGTCGGTTGAGCGCATAGTAATGCTGATGTATGCCGACGATTTATGTTTGTTCTCGCATGACCCAGCTCAGTTGGCGCTTATGCTGAAAATCCTTGACAAAGTGTCCTCTAGCTTTGGCATGCAAATCAACGCCGCCAAGACAGAAGTGATGATTTTGCCAGCAGATTTTGATGCGGATCTGCCCACGTTTGCGCTGACTGGTGGTGAAGTGAAGACCGTCTCTGCATTTAAGTATCTAGGGAGTTGGATAACCCAGAGTGGTGGTGTGGAAAAGGAGATCGGTGTGCGTGTCGGTCGCGCGCTGGGCGTGTTTGCGTCTTTTGATAAGATTTGGGCCAGCAAGAAGATGCAAGTGCGGTCTAAGATGCGGGTTTACAACACTTTCGTGCTGCCCCACTTTCTGTACGGCTGCGAAACATGGGCCCCTACTAAAACACAACTGACTCGATTGGAGGTTGTACTAATGATATATGGGGCTGTGGGATCTGGTGACATCAAAACAGGCGCAGTCATGAGCGCTTGTTTGATTTTCTCAAACGAATCTTGCTCTTCTTTTCCCCACTTGAAGGGTACCTTGTCACTCGTCAATGCTGAGAGTGCACCAGATATTTTCAGAAAAGTTATCAACGAATCGGGGTAGTATCCTGCCAACCCTTTAAACGACTGTAACATCCATCAAACGACAGAACTTCAGTCTTCGTTGTGGGTACTGGCCAATCCTGAATGGACTCTAGTTTACTGGGGTCTGTGCTGATGCCAGCTTCAGACACCACGTGCCCTAGGAAATCTACCTGTTCCATGTCAAAGTCGCAATTCTGGGATCGGGCATAGAGCTGACGTGCTCTTAACAACTTGAAGACTATCTCGGGATGTGCCCCTCACCGAGTCCTTCTGCGCCTCCCCCTACAGCAGGGGGGGGGCCTGCGACACGTACAATGTTGTGCTCGGTGCAACAACAAGGGGTCAGCTTTTGCTTAGAGCCGGGTTAAGGGTAACAGGTTGAGAATCTTGTGAATGCTGGTTGAAATCCCAGTTACAAAACCCCTTAACACGTTAGAGGTTGCGGCCCGGCTTGATATCCTTTTTGGCCACGTCTTGGCCTCTCCCCACGGGGGGATGTCTCTTTTGGCGATTGGCGACGAAACTGCCTTGCGTTTCCGTTTCCCAACATGCGCTCACCTACTTCAACAAGCGTTTGCTGCCGCTGCGGTAGGGGACCTAGGGGTGCGCCCACGCTCTTTACAGAGTTGGGGTTCCCTACCACCAACAGCTAGCCATCTCAGTAAGGTGCTCGGGCCATACGCGTCGAGCACGGTCTTATACGCCTTTAGAGGTGTCCCTGACTGTAACATCCATCATCATCATCTCCAAGTGGCCCAAGTGGTCCTCTGTCTTTGAGTAGACGAGTATGTCGTCCAAGAATACTAGAACGAATATATCGATGTAGTCCTTGGACACATCCATCATGAGACGTGAAAAGTGGCTAGGGGCGTTACATAACCCGAAACTCATGCAATTCCACTCCCATAATCCCCATCTAGTCAGCATGGCTGTGTACTTCTTAGAGTCCTCAACGATCCTAATCTGATAATATGCCTGATTTAATATATTTTCGTGTAGTAGTGTAGCAAGCTCCACGTAACTGATCTAAGAGCATATTAATGTCTGGGATGGGATACTTCCACTTTATCGTGAGTGAATTGTAAGGCTCCTGCGTCGCGGCCCGTTCAGTGGTGTGTCGATGCCCCCCCCCAACAACACACACACACTACACACACACACACACACAGCACACGTCCACAAACGCCCACACACATACACCCCCTGACGCACACACACACACACACACACTGCCTCCCCCCTACAGCCCCCGCACCCCCTAGGAGGAGGGGGGGTAAATTCTTTAAGGGGGAAATTCTATAATCTTGGGATGCAGGAGCATCTCACAGCCGCCATGCTGCGTACACGTGCCCCCCCTTCCAGACTTACGTTGGCCATGATATAGGGCAGCCGTACTCCGGGTCCCAGCCTGGGCGGCTCCTCCCTCTGGCTGGAGCAGGGCTTGGAAATTCGTACCTCTCATACACACCTCTGAGGCCCACCACTTCATATTAGATCAGAGGGCCCGCCGCTGCTTCCGGTCGACCCCACACACCCTGAAAACCCTCGGCGTAAGCCTAGTTTCATGACCGCGTTTCAAATTGCTGGTCCATGCGCGCTGCTGCGTGCTATTGGGCCGCGGAGCCGGCTCTCTCGAAGTCCCTCCGCGTGGCATTCGGCCCATCGGGCGCGGATTCGCGCTGCGGCCTCAAACCCGACTTACTAACGCGTCCCCGATACTCAACAATGAACTGCTCCGCCGTGGGGCGGAAGAGAGAGGCTGCTGCGTGATGGCTGATGTGGTGTTGCTGATGTGGTGTTGCTGCATGGAGGGGCAGCCCTCCCAGCCCCCCAATCCACCTCCTGGCCCTCCCCCAGCCCCCCCAAGCCCAAGCATGTCTGCATTTGTATATGATCAACCTGTAGCCTCAACGGGGGGCTGGGAGAAGGGGCACAGAGGCTTGCAGCTGGTAATTATATAATTTACCCCCATGCGGCACACGCGGCCCAGTTTTGGGGGTTTGTCATCATGTCCAACTGCAGTTGCATCTCTTTTCCTGTGACCACGCCATTCTGGATTCATGCTGGGGGAGGAATAAGCCTCTTGGTGATTCCCTCGTTTTTTCAGGGGGCTCAGAATTGAGGGAGTTATGGGCCTCCAAACCTATACTGTATAGAATTTACCCCACCTCCTACAGCTCTCACGAGGCCCCCCATGCTCCCCATGGGAGACCCCCCCTCCCCCATGGCCATCTCCCACGGGCACCCACGCCCACGCATCCAAGCATGCACGCATGGACAGTGTTGGGGGAGCCCCGCTGCTCGCCGCTGCCCTTATGGGGAGAAGCTCCCAACGGCATGTTTCGTGGGTGTCGGCCTCTTCCCTGCGGCGTTGCTCTGGGGCTGCGCGCTCCCACTGCGGCGCCCAACATGCGTGGCCCACCTGCCCCGTTTCCGGTACCCCCCACCCCTGGTGCATCGAAAATGACATGCGATGACGTAATGCCAAGGCTGAGGTCGGCGCGGGACGGCGGCGAGAGTGCGATGGAGTTCACACATCCCCTCACTCACTAATCTCCCCCAAAGATGAACTGCAGCGATCGCCTGCAAGACACATGCGACGCTATGCATATATAGGATATGTTGGCATGCGCGCGCGGGGCGGACGGCGTGCTCGCATGCTGACGCAGTGCTGACAGGGGAGGTCCACATTACCTTCCGTCAACTTCTATCGCTCCACCGGAACCCTTTTCAGACCTTCTGAGGAAGGTCTGAACGGGGATTTGTCGCTCGATAATCTAAGCACATCCTCATCTGTCCGTTCTTCTTCTTGACGAAAATAACTGGGGATCCATACGGAGACTGACTCAGCCGTATGAATCCCTGAGCTGTAAGCTGGTCTAGCTGTTTCCGCAGCTCTTGTTGCTCAATAGGGCTCATCTTATACACCACTTCATTGGGTATCCTCTCGTGGGGTATCATATTGATTTCAAAATCTAGGCTCCTCTCGGGTGGAAAATGTATCTTGAAATCTGGATCGCTTGGGACAACATCACTTAACTCTGCGAGTCGTTTAGCTAGTTTCTCCTTGAACTAAGGAGAGGTAGTCGCAACCACCTTCCTAACCGGGGTCTCGGCCTGTGCTGTAACGGCTTCACCCGTGATGTCATTACTAACAACCTCCATTGATCTACAATCGAACTCCCTCTCGTGATTGTCGTCATCAGAAGACGTCGTTTCACGATCTAAATCATGCTCGAGTGGGTTGCTAGTACTCGCTACTAATGTGTAGCACTGAGATCCTTGAACGACTTTGAAGCGACTCGTGGGCCAATCCACGTCTGGGTTAAGCCTATTGAGCCACGGTCTTCCAAGAATCAGGTCGAAAGAATCCAGGGATAGTATGTGGAACTTTTCTAACTCAGAGAAAGGTCCTATGGAATAGCCGCACTTGATGTGGTGTGTGGAACGAATTTCATCTTCGTTCGCAAGCCGCACATCATTGGCTACTTTTTCTCTGTCAATGGTAGCGCTAACTCATTAGTTAGGCACTCAGACATGAATTGAGTACTTGCGCCCGAGTCAACCAATATTGACACTTTCCTACCCGACACTTCGCCATCATAGACCAACAGCTTGCTGTTTGCAGTGGTCAATTGAAGACATTCTTCACTGCCTCATGGGTGCTCCAATTCTCCTTGAAGAGTGTTCAACTCTTCGTCTTCCGGTAAGGTTTCCATCCTTACACCGGGTATAGCGCGGTAGCGACTCTCGTTTCCCGACTGTGACTTTGTCGGGCAAACGTTCGCGTGGTGCCCTGGCTTATGACAGTTAAAGCACAGGTCCTTCTTCCGATGACGGTCCCTATCGACCTGCGTCATCTGAAGAGCTCCCAATTCCATGGGAGCATGTCCACCATAATAATAATGAAGCACCTGAGTGTTGAATACTTAAAGGGGGTAGGCTGTCCAACCTGTACCAGCACCTTGCTCCACTAAAGTAGATAATAATAATAAAGATAATGCTGGTGGATTTAACCAGAAACAAATATTATTTAAACGTGGAAAAGCCATATCTGGAGAACCGATTAAAATTGGAACAAGCCAATTACCCAAACCACCAAATAATGCTGGCATTACCATGTAAAGCTGCTATGGAAAATGCTTAAGCCAGCTTAGATAAAAGGTAATGTGTAGCGAAAACTATAAAAACGATTTTATGTTGGATGGTCGATGATGATGATGATGATGATGATGATGATGGATCTTACAGTCTGTGGATAGAAAATCCACCCCCAACTCGCAAGGTTGACCTTGGATGCCAGGCAATATGCCGAGAGGCCGTAGCTACAATCCTACGATCGCCACGAGTCCTTTCGGGGACTGCGCGTGACACACACACACTAGTCTAGACGGCAGGTAACCGGCTGGTGGCTATCGTCCTTCACAGGGCGGTGGCACTAGGACTAGTGTTGTCTTAGCTGGAATGCCATGTAACTGTAACTGCACACACACGCGCATACACACCCATTGAGAGCACATACACGCGCACACGCATGCACACACGCACGCACGCACATGTACACACACACACACAATACAACCACGCGCATGCACACACACACACGCGTCGCGACGGACACACGTCTGCGGCTCCCCAACTGCGGAACTCCCCTTCCTTGCCCGTCCCCCGCTCGACATCATCCCCTAAACCACCATTTGCACTCACCACCCACCGCTATCACCACGTGCCCATATGCCCACATGCATGCGTGACCTAGGGCCGCATGGGATCCACCATACATTGACTTGGGCAAACGTGAACAATTTGCCTCCCACGACCCCTTGCTCACACTTGCAAGCATCTCGGTGTCTATTCGCCAATCGCAGAGCGTGCACAGCGGCTCGAAGGACCCCACGTGGCCCATGCCCATGCCCGTGCCCATGCCCATGCCCATGCCCATGCCCATGCCCATGCCCATGCCCATGCCCATGCCCATGCCCATGCCCATGCCCATGCCCATGCCCATGCCCATGCCCATGCCCATGCCCATGCCCATGCATGTTGACCGTGCAGACAGTGCTCTTCTTGCCTCCTTCGCGCAGCTGGAGCTCGGATATCTGCATCGTCCATGCCCATGCTCACGCGGAACAGGCCACAGCCATGCACCAAATGCACCTGATCAGCCTGAGTCGCAGCCGCTGACGACCAACTCGCAAACAGCACCATTTCACACAGCGACACCACCAGCATGTAGCATAAAGCATAATCTTTCCACCTAAGGGATTGGTTAAGCTCCAGCACGACACGGCCAGACAAAGCTATCTGCGTGGAAACGGCAAAATTTAGGGGGAGGACCTCGCCTAACACGAGAACGACTGAGACCGACACGAGCACCGCGGTGAAAGGGTCGGCGAGGCGGTCGAGGAACACGCGAGGGGAGGAGCGAGAAGCAGCAGCAGCAGTGAGAAGCAGCAGTTGGAGGCAGCAGTTGGAAACAGCAGTTAGAAGCAGCCGTTGGGAACAGCTGGACGCACAGCCACCAAGGAGTGGGAGTTGTACGCAACACGGCGAGGCCTGCGTGTCGTGCCACACAGCCGGGCACGCAGCCGAGCGCCCGGGGATGCATGTGCAGCCCCTGCCCCCAGTAGAAGCAGCAGCGGCGCCACTTGCTAAACCAATGCACCCCTTCAAAACCCATGCCCACCTTGATGACCGGCATGATTGTATACGCGTAGCGCTTCCCTTCGGCAGGTGATATGGCCGTCCTCCTCTTCCTTTGGATGCTTGCCCAAGAACCAAGCCAAGAACGAGCGCAGCAGCGCTCGAGTTTGGCGCCTCCTCAATCATCACTCCACCCGCGCACTAACTACCTTTACACACGTGGCTGTCCCCACGGCCAGACCCCCACACCCCTCAGTGGGGAGGCGCCACATGTGTGTAATGGTCCCCCGTCGGGCGTCCTCGGGCCATCTTCTGAAGACCTGCGCACATCAGCGGACGTGTCTCGGCCAATCACGAGCGATGGCTGAAACGGAGGGGCGTGACTCCCAGGCAGTTACAGTTACAGTTTCAGTTACAGTTACATGGCATTCCAGCTAAGACAACACTAGTCCTAGTGCCACCGCCCTGTAAAGGACGATAGCCACCAGCCGGTTACCTGCCGTCTAGACTACCGCTCCCGCCGGCTAGTTCAGACCCAAACAAGTCCCTGAGGGACATGTCTGGCAAGGAGCGTATAGGAAAGGACCGTCCTCCTCCTGGCCTTTGAGGCCAACCACGCCGGCTGTGCCAACTGGCGGCGCTGAAGCAGAAAAGTCCCCGCCTGGCATGGTGCATGGTTGTCCAACTCCATGCATGGGGCTCTGCCTGCGCCCCATGCGTCATGCATGGCCAGGTCCCACCCTCCAGGGGGGCCTGAGCAAACAGAGTCGTCATGGCAGGCTGCCTGAAGACCAATGCCGACGCCAGTCACCGGCAGACGAGTGCCCCCGAGGGTGAGCGCGGTGACAAACGCTGCGATGGTGAAGCGGATAAACTCTGTTGTTGCCTCGGCGGTCACCACCGCTGAAGCCCTGATGGTAGCTCGCCCCCACGAGCAGCCATCTTGACCGATGTCCAGCATGCATTGACGGGCGCCAGCTCCTCCGCTCGTCGATCAACTCGTCGAGATCGGTGCCGCATGGCGTCCTGCATGGGAGGAGGATAAGGGCCGTCTCCCAGCACGGGTCGCGGCAGCGCCGCGGCTACTCGCCAAGCCATGACAGCGCCGGGCAAGCCGCTCCTGTAGTTTCCACCGAGGGACAGTCTAGCAGGAGCCAGGCCAGTCGTATTTTATCCCGCTCGTCAGCGGCACGGAGATCCTAGTCACCAGCAGCGCCGCATTGCAGGGTGTAGGGCTCGGCGACGAGAACGCGCCTCCGTTAATCGAGCCCAGACTCCCCGGCAGGCGGGAGAAATCGGGCGTGAACCGCGAATCCGAAATGCAATGGTGCCCCAGCCAGGCGCCCTTGGCCCCTGCATGCGCCGCTGACCCACGCAGGGGCACGAGACATGGTATTCGATGCCTTGTGCATCAGTAGTTACGAAGGACCGTTAATGAATATGTAGTAACTACCTTTCCCACACTATAGTAAGTTACATTATTCGTAACCAGCCCGAAACTCTCGACCAGCGTCGTGCAAGGATATAGGACGCGGGGGGGGATGGAGGCGTGGATATGATACTATCAAGGCTGCATTGCATGGGAAGGGGGGGGGCGAGGCGTCATCGTCGGCCGCCGCACACTCAGCCCACCGGGAGGCGTCCGACCCTGGCTTTAAGAACCTACATGGTCTCTAAGGGATGGATGACTTCTAGCCGTAGCCTCAATTTGGGATCGATCGATCGGATGAGGTCGATTTCGCACACCATGGGAAACCAGGGGTCACACACTTTCTCTCTTTCTCTCCTTCTCTCTCCTTCTTCTCTTCATCTTCGTTTCATAAGATATATCTCATAGACCACTTAAGAAACCAGATTGTTACTTCTGACTTGGCAAAAGGGATTGGGTGGGGAGCAAAAGAAGCTGGAGGTAGGTGGTGGTCTACATCCCCACCACCACACATGTAGAGCGTAGGAAACTACAAATTTGTAACAGTAACAGTAACAGTAACACGGGGTTTCCAGCTAAGCAGGCTACTCTTCTACTAGAGACACCCTCCTATACTCCAGCACACTTAAGTACTAGAGTACCGCCGGCTCCCGGCCGATAGACTACCGCTCCCGCCGGCTAGACTACCCCAAACAGCGGTCTCTGAGAGACATGTCTGGCAAGGAGCATATAGGAGAGGACCTTCCTCAGGGTCACAGTAGTGGCCTTGTGGCCAGTCAAGCCGGCAGAGCCGACTGGCGCTGACTGGAACGGTCCCCGCCTGGCAGTGCATGGCTGTCCAGCTCTCGTTTGCATGGGGCTCAGCCGGCGCCCCATGCCTCATGCATGGCCAGGTCCCACCCTCCAGGGGTGCATGGACGACAGAGTTGTCATGGAGGCTGCCTGAAGACCTTCCAACGCCAGTCACCGGCAGACGAGCGACCCCGAGGATCAGCGCGGTGACGAACGCTGCGATTGGTGAAGTGGATTTACTCTGTGTTGCCTCGGCGGTCGCCACCGCGGAAGCCGTGATGGTAGCCCGCCTCCACAGGTAGCCATCTTGACCAATGTCCAGCATGCATTGACGGGCGCCAGCTCCTCCGCTCGTCGATCAACTCGTCGAGATCGGTGCCGCATGGCGTCCTGCATGGGGGGAGGATAAGGGCCGTCTCCCAGCACGGGTCGCGGCAGCGCCGCGGCTACTCGCCAAGCCATGACAGCGCCGGGCAAGCCGCTCCTGAAGTGTTCCACCGAGGGGCAGTCTAGCAAGAGCCGGGCCAGTCGTATTTTACCCCGCTCGTCAGCGGCACGGAGATCCTCGTCACCAGCAGCGCCGCATTGCTGGGTCCTGGGCTCGGCGACGAGAACGAGCCTCCGTTAATCGAGCCCCATACAAATTCGTACCACCAGATATTCGAACATTACGCGACGAATACGCAGACCGCCCCGTTTTCCGACACGCCTGGCGATCTGCTGACCTGCACCTCGGCATGCGAGACACTGCCAGCCATGCCTGTTGCAACCAATCTCGAAACGGACGGATTTGCGAGGCTGGGCGCACTGTCGATGTCGGGCGTGTGTGTCGGCAACGAACACGCTAAATCCACGGGGCCTCCCCCTCCCAAAGCGAGCGACTAAAGTAATACCTTCGTCGTATCAGAGCTGCATGCAGCGGTGCCCAACGTGGGGCCCGTAACTGTAACCTCCCGTAACTGTAATCTTCCGTAAGGTTACGGGGCTTACGGGCCATCCCTCGCAAAGTGCCCCGTCACACCCCGTAACCCGAGAAATATGTGAAACGGTGTGGATGTGCGCCCCACACCGTTGACTAGCCCCGAAGAGCGTTGACTCGGGGTTACGGGAGGGGTTACGGGAAGGGCTCTGAGGGTTACAGGTTACGGGCCACGTGGTGTGGGGATACGGGCCGACGCTGGCGGTGCCGCCCCGGACGGCCCCACGCGACGGTTCAACCGCACTCCCACACAAACCGCCGTCGCGGTGCCCAGGGGCCCCTGGTTTGGACAAGAGTTGCCAACCTCACACGGCTTGAGGCGCTGGTACAGCGTGGCGTGCGACTAGGACCGGAATCAACGGTGATCCTCACCAGTTAGATACGCTTGCTTGATAACTCGTGAGCGGAAGGAGGCAGGAGGAAGAACCGTGTGAGGTTGGGACCCCCCGCCTGATTCTCATCCACAACCGCACCAGGCCTGCCCCTGCCCACGCTACCACCTCACCACATCCTCGTGGGTGCTTCCAGGCCCCGGAGAGCCTGGGGATCGGTGCTTTGCCCATCTGGCCCAAAACGCAATTTTGGCGGTCCCGGCACCAAACTGCGCCCCACGCGCGCTGCGTGCACCAATGGCACGACGCTGATCACGGCGGTCTGCTCAGAATTTGATATGGTGGACTACAGACGTCAGGCCAGCGTGGGGCCCGTAACCCCACACCGTGTGGCCCGTAACCCGTAACCCTCGGCGCCCTTCCCGTAGCCCTCCCGTGACCCCTCCCGCAACCCCGAGTCAACGCTCTTCAGGGCAAGTCAACGGTGTGGGGCGCACATCCACACCGTTTCACACCTTTCTCGGGTTACGGGGTGTTACGGGGCACTTTGCGAGGGATGGCCCGTAAGCCCAGCGTTACTGGAGGTTACAGTTGTGGGAGGTAACAGTTACGGGCCCC
>VFSX01000098.1:404791-407291 GCA_016618255.1 Chlamydomonas sp. UWO 241 | reverse complement strand
GCAAGCTGGCGATGACGAAGGTGCGAGGCGAGATGTGGAGCTGCGGGTGAGGATCTTGGCGCCTCGCACACACACGCACGCGCATGCGCACACACACACACACACACACACACACACACACGCACAAACACTGGGTGGATGCGCTGACACGCAAGCTGGCGATGACAAAGGTGTTAGTCGAGTTGTGGAGCTGCGGACGAGGATCTGGGGGCCTCGCACACACACGCACGCGCATGCACACACACACACACACACGCACAAACACTGGGTGGATGCGCTGACACGCAAGCTGGCGATGACAAAGGCGCGAGGCGAGATGTGTAGCTGCGGGTGAGGATCTGGGGGCCTCGCACACACACGCACGCGCATGCGCACACACTCGCACGCACAAACACTGGGTGGATGCAATAACACGCGAGCTGGCAAACACAAAGGCGCGATGCGAGACGTGGGGCTGCGGGTGAGGATCTGGGGGCCTCGCACACACACGCACGCGCATGCGCACACACACACACACACACACACACACACACACACACACACGCACAAACACTGGGTGGATGCGCTGACACGCAAGCTGGCGATGACAAAGGTGTTAGGCGAGATGTGGAGCTGCGGACGAGGAGCTGGGGGCCTCGCACACACACGCACGCGCATGCGCACACACACACACACACACACAAACACTGGGTGGATGCGCTGACACGAAAATTGGCAATGACAAAGGCTCGAGGCGAAATGTGGAGCTGCGGGTGAGGATCTGGGGGCCTCGCACACACACGCACGCGCATGCGCGCACACACACACACACACACACACACACACACACGCACAAACACTGGGTGGATGCGCTGACACGCAAGCTGGCGATGACAAAGGTGTTAGGCGAGATGTGGAGCTGCGGACGAGGAGCTGGGGGCCTCGCACACACACGCACGCGCATGCGCACACACACACACACACACAAACACTGGGTGGATGCGCTGACACGAAAATTGGCAATGACAAAGGCTCGAGGCGAGATGTGGAGCTGCGGGTGAGGATCTGGGGGCCTCGCACACACACGCACGCGCATGCGCACACACACACACACACACACACACACGCACAAACACTGGGTGGATGCGCTGACACGCAAGCTGGCGATGACAAAGGTGCGAGGCGAGATGTGGAGCTGCGGGTGAGGATCTGGGCGCCTCGCACACACACGCACGCGCATGCGCACACACACACACACACACACACACGCACAAACACTGGGTGGATGCGCTGACACGCAAGCTGGCGATGACGAAGGTGCGAGGCGAGATGTGGAGCTGCGGGTGAGTATCTTGGCGCCTCGCACACTCACGCACGCGCATGCGCACACACACGCACGCACAAACACTGGGTGGATGCAATAACACGCAAGCTGGCAAACACAAAGGCGCGAGGCGAGATGTGGAGCTGCGGGTTGGGATCTTGGCGCCTCGCACACACACGCACGCGCATGCGCGCACACACACACACACACGCACAAACACTGGGTGGATGCGCTGACACGCAAGCTGGCGATGATGAAGGTGCGAGGCAAGACGTTGAGCTGCGGCTGAGGATCTGGGGGCCTCGCACACACACACACACGCACGCGCACACACACACACACGCACAAGCACAAACACTGGGTGGATGCGCTGACACGCAAGCTGGCGATGACGAAGGTGCGAGGCGAGACGTGGAGCTGCGGGTGAGGATCTGGGCGCCTCGCACACACACACACACACACACACACGCACAAACACTGGGTGGATGCGCTGACACGCAAGCTGGCGATGATGAAGGCGCGAGGCGAGATGTGGAGCTGCGGGTGAGGATCTTGGCGCCTCGCACACACACGCACGCGCATGCGCACACACACACACACACGCACAAACACTGGGTGGATGCGCTGACACGCAAGCTGGCGATGATGAAGGCGCGAGGCGAGATGTGGAGCTGCGGGTTGGGATCTTGGCGCCTCGCACACACACGCACGCGCATGCGCTCACACACGCACGCACAAACACTGGGTGGATGCAATAACACGCGAGCTGGCAAACACAAAGGTGCGATGCGAGACGTGGAGCTGCGGGTGAGGATCTGGGCGCCTCGCACACACACACACACGCACGCGCACACACACACACACGCACAAGCACAAACACTGGGTGGATGCGCTGACACGCAAGCTGGCGATGACGAAGGTGCGAGGCGAGACGTGGAGCTGCGGGTGAGGATCTGGGCGCCTCGCACACACACGCACGCGCATGCGCACACACACACACACACACACACACGCACAAACACTGGGTGGATGCGCTGACACGCAAGCTGGTGATGACAAAGGTGCGAGGCGAAACGTTGAGCTGCGGGTGAGGATCTGGGGGCCTCGCACACACACACACACGCACGCGCATGCGCACACACACACACACACGCACAAACACTGGGTGGATGCGCTGACACGCAAGCTGGCGATGAC
>VFSX01000098.1:357500-390000 GCA_016618255.1 Chlamydomonas sp. UWO 241 | reverse complement strand
TCAGAACTCCTGAAAGGGATTTCACTGGTGTACCGACCCGCTAGCCATCGTGACAGGAGGGTAGGTCGTTGTTGTTGGATGCACAGCACAACGGGAGTGCGTGGTTAACCCTGAGTGCATAAGGCCCGAAAGGCCAAAGCCAGCGAGGCGCGTCGACGAACAGCAAAGAAACACTGCCTACGGCTCTGAGAGCCACATGCGGGCATGCAAGCCCGGGGTAGGTCCTACGCCAGAGTAGAAGAGGGGCGCCTGCGCTGCGGGTGCTGCTGGCGGTGGCACTTCAACACGGGAGGGCGGCGGGAAAGACGAGCACCAGGTGGGTGCACCACAGTGATTTCCTTTTTTACTCTACGCAGCCATTTGGCTGTATTCCGGCTGTACTTTTGACCTTGCACACAGCTCAACCCATGCAGTGGATTGTGAGTCTGACAAGCCCGCCAGACAGAGCACGCCAACAGCTTCCAAATGACCTTTGTATGAGAAAAAAAAACGGTCATCGGGAAGTCAGGTCAGGGTATGAGGACAAACGGTCAACGCGGTCACAGCAAAATCCGGCTGTGGAATAGTTACTGGATTCTTTTGAAAACGGAACCACTGGTGCACCAACCCGCTACCTATCAGGACAGGAGGGTAGGTTGTCGTCGTCGGATGTATAGCACAACGGGAGCGTCTGGTAAATCCTGAGTGCACAAGGCCCGAAACAGTCTCCCGTTGTGACGAGTGCAAAGAACAACTGCCTACGGTTCTAAGAGCCACATGCGGGCAGACCGGGGTAGGTCCTATTCCCGAGTGGAACAGGCATCTTCCTAGGGGACAGCCTGGGTACGGCTCTGCGGCGGGTGCTGGCGGCGGTGGCACATCAACACGGGAGGGCGGCGTGGAGGCCCTACCACATTCACAATGCCCGAGGCGGCGCCTGAGGCGTCCCATTCCCTGGCGCAGGAAAGGCTGGCCAGCCTTTCCCCAGTCACTGAGTGGGGGAGGTTGCAGGCGTCTGGTTGGCCGGCGCATAGCTGGCCTTAGGTTTTTGTTGTTTTGGAGCAAAAAAGTGGGCAAGAGTGGGCGAGGAGCTGCGCGGCAGGTGGAAGACAACGGTGAGGGGGGAGGGCTGAAAGTGAGGCACCAACTAGGTGCGACTAACAACCAACATCGACCCAACATCGGCGACAAAGCAGTTCACTTGCATTGTAGGCTCGAATAGTGTGGGTGTTGCGACCTCCTCGACAGTTGCGGAGTCTTGTCATTCGCGAACGCTTTGATAGGGGCGCCCTCGCACGTGGATGGCACAAATCGTCCTCATGATCAAGCCTTCTATCGCCTTCACGACACAGGTGGGACTGGGGAGAGGAGGACGAGGTGATTGGCACATCGACCCTACCACCGCAATGCACCACTCAATTGCGACAGGTCTAGACCTGCTGCTGCCTTCACCCAGGTGTTCTGGCCAGCTGTGTCTACCCACATGTCCGCATGCCCTGCGCGCATGCGCGCACATGTACGCACACGCCTTGCAGGTCCGACCACACAAAGCCTTCCGCACCCCCCCCCTTTTCAGGATGCAAAGCGCCTTGATGGAGAAATCATCTCTATCGCGTGGCCCATGCTGCTAACCCTGGCGTGTGACCCCATCGCTGGCCTCGTCGATTTGTCGTATATCGGGCGATTGGGTGGGTGCTGGTTGTGTGTGTGTGTGTGCGCGTGTGTGTGTGTGTGTGTGTACATTGATACCTATGTGTACGCGTGTGTGTGTGTGTGTGTGTGTGTGTGTGTGTGTGTGTGTGTGTGCAAAATCCATCATCATTTACGAGTGTGGCACAACACACACACACACACACACACCTGCGGCCTGCACCACAGCACGTTACGCCCTTGTGTGAGGCTTGCCTGTTGCAGGGCAAGGCACTCTTCTTCTGATCTCTCTTCTGATCACTCTTATGCCCACTCTTGGACCACAAAAAACGCAGGCGTGACAAAGCTTGCGGGCGTCGGCATCGCTCTCTCTAGCTACAGCACCCCCTGTTGCTACCACCCACTACCCACACGCAAAGCATACATGCACTCACATACACACACACACACCATCCCGCAGGCGTGACCGAGCTTGCGGGCGTCGGCGTCGCTCTCTCGATCTACAACACCGTTACCAAGATCTTCAACATGCCGATTCTGAGTGTGACGACGAGCGCAGTCGCGACGGCATACGGGGCGGAGCAGGTGTGCGCGTGTGTGCGTGTGTGTGTGTGTGTGGTCGATTTTACAGTCTTGTTGGACGCCTTCGATGGCGTATGTGTGTGTGTGACTGTGACTGTGTGACTGTGACCACGAGCGCGTATGTGTCAGTGGTGCACATGGGCATGACGGTGATAAGTGCGTCACACGGGCGCGGCCGTTTTGGTGCATGGGGAGGGGCAGGTGCGCGTGAATGCATGTGCAGCATGCATGTTGTGCCGTGGCATCAACAGCAGGCCCTGAGCCTCACACGCACATGCACACACACACACACACACACACTCTCATACAAACACACACACACTCACACGTGCTAACACACCTCACGACACGCAATGCGTGCGCACACACACGCGCACACACACACACGCACGCACACACACACGCACGGCAGGCGGACGCCCAGGCGCGCAGGGTGGAGAGCACCAACACGAGCGGCAGCAGCGAGGGGCAGGCAGCTCCGGCGCCGCACCGCACGGGCCACGTGGCGGAGGGCAGCGGCGACGCCAGCAGCAGCGACAGCAGCGACGGCAGCAGCGGCAGCGGAAGAGGCGGTGGCGGCGGCATCGACGGGTCCTCCCGCGCGGGTCAGCCCGAACGAGAGCCGGCGGCTGCGCCCACCCCGCCGCGGCGGCTGGGACGCAGCGTGTCCGAGGCGGCTGCATCAGCGATCGGCATCGCCACATGCGTCGGGCTGCTCCAGGGGCTGCTGCTGTCTCAGAGCGCGCTGCTGCTGCCCACGTGGGGCGTGGGGCCAGGTGATTCCAGCAGTGGTGCAATGGCGATGGTGATGGTGGTGGGGAGGGGGGGGAAGGGTGTGTGTGTGTACGGCCTCTTGGGTATGTCCTTCTGGATGCTGCTGGCAATGGCTGGTGATGGCTGGCGATGGCTGCTGGCGAAGACACACCGCATCTGCACCGCAGGCAGTGCCCTGCTCTCCTCAGCGTCCGATTTCCTCGCGGTCCGGAGCCTCGGTGCGCCCGCGACAGTGCTGATGATGACTCTGCAGGTGGGGGTTGTGGATGGGGCGGGGAGGGGGGGGAGGGATACAGACACACACACACACACACACGCATGCATGCACAATGCTGATGATGACTCTGCAGGTGGGGGTTGTGGATGGGGCAGGGAAGGGGGGATACAGACACACACACACACACACACGCATGCACACACACACACACGCATGCACACGCATGCACAGTGCTGATGATGACTCTGCAGGTGGGGGTTGTGGATGGGGCGGGGAGGGGGGGGGATACAGACACACGCACACACACACGCATGCACAATGCTGATGATGACTCTGCAGGTGGGGGTGGGCATGCGCTGCACGCGGAATGCGTGGAGAGTGTGGTGTGGATTGTGGGGAGGGAGGTTGAGGAGGGAGGGCGTGGCAGGGGGGGAGGTTCCAACACACACACACACACACGCGTAGAGAGAGAGACACACACGTACACGCACAAACACACACACAAACACACATACACACACACGTACGCACAGGGCGTGTTCAGGGGCCTTCAGGACACGCGCACGCCGCTCGTGGCGACCGTCGTCGCCAGCTTGATTAACATCGTGTTGGCGCCGCTGCTCATCTTTGTCGCCGGGTGGGGCGTCAAGGGCGCGGCAGTTGGGACTGTGATTGCGCAGGCCATCCCCTGCGTCTTCATGCTCGCGATGCTCGCACGCCGCGTCGAGCCGACCGCGCCGGCCGCCGCGATGGCCGGCCTGCTGCGCCTGTTCCGCCCGACCGGCATGCTGGTCCTGCGCACGGCGGCAATCAGTGGCACGTACGCAGCGGCCGTGGGCGTGGCCGCGCGGTGCGAGCAGCCGGCGGCCGCGGCAGCACACCACGTCGCGTTCCAGGTGCGTGTGTCGCTCCTCCTAATACGCTAGGCTGTGCCACACACACACACACACACACGAACGCATACACACACACACGCGCACGCACACTCCATGTGTGGCTGGCGTGCACTGGCGTGCCACTCGCACACACACACGCACGCATACACACACGCACACACACACACACACTCCAGGTGTGGCTGTCATGCAGCCTGCTGGCGGACTCTATCGCCGTCGCGGCCCAATCGCTACTGGCGGCAGCGCTGGCAGCAGGGGACACTGCGCGAGCACGGGCGCTTGTCGTACGCGTCATGAAGGTGGGTGGGCGTGGGTGTGTGTGTGTGTGAGATGAAGGTGTGCATGAAGGTGGGTGTGCATGTGTGTGTGCGCGTGTGATGAAGGTGTGGCAGCATCACTATCACCATCGAAGGCGTCTCTCATTTGACTGTTTCATAGACTACGCCCACACACACGCGCACGCGCACAGACACGCACGCGCACACACACACGCACGCACGCAGCTGGCCCTCATCCTCGGCTGTGCCCTCGGCCTGCTCCTGTTTGCTGGCCGTAACATGGTGGCGCACCTCTTCACGACAGACCCTCTCGTACTGCTCTTCATTGGCGGTACGCAACACCCAGGCACACACCCTCATGCCTGTGTTGAAACCTCAACCCTGAGCCTGGTCCGCGCACCCCTCCACGTCGGCCTGTCACTGCCTCCCCGCATGCATCATGCCTGCCCCATGCCTGCCGCCTGCCCGCCCCCGCATCAAGTGCCCCCCTGCAGGCATCATGCCAGCCCCCTGCCACTGCATCATGCCAGCCGCTTGCCTGCCTCCTGCCCCCCCCAGCAGTTATCATGCCTGCTCCATGCCTGCCCCATGCCTGCTCCATGCCTCCACATCATGCCTGCCCCCTGCCCCCCCCCCGCAGTCATCATGCCCCTCGTGGTCGCGAGCCAGCCGATCAACGCAGCTGCGTTTGCGCTAGATGGCGTCATCTTCGGGGCAGGTGTGTGGCCGCCTGGCTGGCTTGGGTGCTGGCTGTCTGGCTGGCTGCACCCACCACACTTGGTCCAGGCACACCCTTGGTGCCGAAGGCGAGCCTCGGCTCGCCCTTCCTCTGCCCCTTTGTCTGCTCGCCTGCTCGTCCGTCGCCCGCATACGCTCGTCCCCCTTGCCTTCCGTTGATCACTGATGTCGCCCGCCCTCTACCTCTACCTCACCCCCACCCCCCCTTGTCCCTCCCCACACACATCCACGGTGCACAGGCGGCTTCGGCACCGCGTGCGTGTGCACCGCGGGCGCTGCGCTTCCAGCGCTCGCGTGCATCGCGTTTGGCGCGTATGCATCGGGTGAGTGCGTGCGTGTGTGTGTGTGTGTGCGTGCGTGTGTGCGTGCGTGCGCGTGTCCTGTGGTGGGGCTTGGGCACATCAGGCAGATGCAAGGTGGGTGGTGGGGCAGGCAAACCGGGTTCCACTGTGTGCGTCCCCGTGTGCGCGCCCGCGGTAACGGCTCGGGCTCCCCTGTTATCACCGCCCCTTCGAGTCCCCCCCCCCTCGCGCTCTGTGCCCATTGCCCCCTCCTGCTTTGGCCACCAAGCGCTCTCACACACACGCCTCGTGCACATGTGTGCTCGCGCGTGCGCAGGTGACAACGCGCGCCTGATGTGGGTGTGGCTGGGTCTGCTTGTCCTGATGGTCGTACGCGCGGCCACCATCCTGGGAGCGCTGGTCGCGGGCGTCGACCCATTCGAGCGCCTGGGGTCATGGCGGGAGGAGAAGTCCGACGACCCTGAGACCAGGCCCCTAACCGGCACGTCGTAGGCGCCTCGGTGTTGGCGTCCATGCAGACGCGACCCCGCGACGTCCGGGACGTACCCCCGCGACCGCGAGGCACGCCAGCTGCAGCTGCTGGCGACCGTGGGCGTGCCATCACTTGCAAGTTTCCCTCGAGGAAAACTTGCACTGTTTAAACAGTCAACACTAGGAACACTACCTAGGGGAATGCTAGCTAGGCACTAGGCACTTGTGAGTCTGGAGAGCCCTAGGGGCGTCTACGTGCGCCTCGCCTCACGAGGCAGCTCCCTCAACCCCACGCCCCGAGGGTGTGTGTTGTAAACTGTACACTGGTTACCATGGTGCGTATGAACACTGCGCAGCGCAGACCCGATACAAGCCTTACCTAGGGTGGCGACTCTACACCTTCTCCATCCAAACACCCATGGATGGAGAATTGGCCGAGCACACATTACCGATTGGCTTCCTTATCGATTCGGCGAAACCGCGGTCGCATCCGCAGGTCCTGCTGATCTGGTTTGTCCTCTCAATCTCTGTCTCTCGATCGACCAGTCTTTCGCCTTCTTCTCCTAGCTCGTCTCCTTGCTTTGCACGAATTGTGTGCCACACGCTTCACGCACTGAGACGTGAGCGGCGTGCATGCAAGCGCTGTGCTGCTTGCATGGCCCTGGGACGTCGCATGGCACAACAGCACGCCCGCGCGCTAGCCACACCCCTGGCTGCAGCCCGGCATGCCATGTATAATGCGCAGACTGAATGACCAGACTCTGAGAGGCTGAGGAGCTGCGAGGCCTGCATGCGTGCCACACGCCATGCACCCCCCGGCACCCCATGCAACGAGCCTGGCTCATCGCCGTTCATCTGCGTGCAGGGCCACAACCATGTCGAGGGAGGACCGGCAAGCCCTGGTAGTGCTGGGGCGCAAGCGTGGCACCGCAGCGCCGGCGGCAACGACGCACTCCAGGCACAGCCGCAGGACTCTCGGACTGCTGAGCAGCAGCAGCAGATGCAGGAGGCCCGTCGGCAGGAGATCCTGCAGCAGCAGCAGTGGTGGCGTGCGTGCCTCCTCAGGATCGACGAGCCGAGGCCTGTGTACGACGGACGTGGTTGATTCTGCCTGCCTCCCTGCCTGCCTGCCTGCCTGCCTGCCTGCCTGCCTGCCTGCCTGCCTGCCTGCCTGCCTGCCTGCCTGCCTGCCTGCCTGCCTGCCTGCCTGCCTGCCTGCCTGCCTGCCTGCCTGCCTGCCTGCCTGCCTGCCTGCCTGCCTGCTGCCTGCCTGCCCCTGCCTGCCTGCCTGCCTGCCTGCCTGCCTGCCTGCCTGCCTGCCTGCCTGCCTGCCTGCCTGCCTGCCTGCCTGCCTGCCTGCCTGCCTGCCTGCCTGCCTGCCTGCCTGCCTGCCTGCCTGCCTGCCTGCCTGCCTGCCTGCCTGCCTGCCTGCCTGCCTGCCTCTTGCCGACCTGCCTGCCTGCCTGCCTGCCTGCCTGCCTGCCTGCCTGCCTGCCTGCCTGCCTGCCTGCCTGCCTGCCTGCCTGCCTGCCTGCCTGCCTGCCTGCCTGCCTGCCTGCCTGCCTGCCTGCCTGCCTGCCTGCCTGCCTGCCTGCCTGCCTGCCTGCCTGCCTGCCCACCGCCGCCCCGCTGCTTGCACACACAGGCGGTCGCGGCGCCGGCGCGCGGCATGGCAGCGTTCATGGCGTCGCTCCGTCTTCCCTGGGCCATCCAGGTGCGTGCCTCCTCTGATCCGCTGCACGTGCACCCACCACCGGTCCCCATGCAACACCGCCCCCGGTGATTTCCTTTTCGGGTCTCCACAGCCATTTGGCTGTATTTTGGCTGTACTTTGACCTTGAACACAGCTCAACCCATTCAGTGGATTGGAAGTCTGCCGACAGAGCTTGTCTAGAGCTTTCTATTGACCTATATATGAGGACAAACGGTCAACGGGAGGTCAACGGTCAACACGGTCAAAGCAAAAACAGCGAGGGAGATGCACACTCAGACGTAGGGCCCGAGCACCTTAGTATCAGTGTCGCACCACATCCATGTGCCTGCAGGACCAGAAGGGCTGCATGTGGACGAGGGAGATGCAAACGGCTGACAAAATCGACGAGTTTGACAACCGCGAGGAGTCCAAAATTGGGCACCTGTTCAGGACCTGGGCGTGTTGGTTGTGTGGCTTCTGCGCAACTTTAGAAAGAACGTGTTCCCACCTCACAGGTAAGCAGCACAGGGCTATTTTGGATATGTCAGGGCTCCTGTGTGGCGTCCCGATCAGCTTTGTTTGCTGCTGCCTGCTGTCTGCATGCTGCTTGCTGCCTGTCTGGTAGCTGCCAGTTAGCTGCCTGCTAGGCGCACGCAGGAACGCACAAACGCTGCAGCTCAGGGCCATTGTGGAGCGAGTGTGTGCGCCAGGAACAGTGGGCGCGCTGACTGAGGGTGTGGCGCCTGCACGACGCAGCGGCATGTGTGACATGTCCAACTTCCTCGAGCACGGCAACCTCAAGAAGGACCTGGTCCTTGACGTGACCTTACCACCCACCCAACCCACCACACCCCAGATCTGTTCAACACGCGCGACAATATTGTCTCTAAAGAACAAGTGGTCTGGTACTGGTACAGTCGACAAAAACAAAAATCACGCCCCGGGCCCGGGAACGCGTACGTGTAAAACCTGTAAAAACTGGTACCGTCGATGAGGCGTACGTTGAGATCGCTAACACGGTCAAGGCAGGGAGCCCCGAGCCCGGACCCGCTGGCTGACCTCACCCTGGACGAGCTGGAACGCCTGGTGAGGGGCATGCCTGCTTGTGTCGGTGTACAGAGGGAGGCTTGGGGCTCCTGCTGTGCACTGGTCCTTGACGTGACCTACGGCCCGGACGCGCTGGCTGTCCTGACCCTGGACGAGCTGGAACGCCTGGTGAGGGGCATGCCTGCTTGCATCTGTGTACAGAGGGGAGGCTTGGGGCTCCTGCTATGCACAAAGAGGAACACCCCATGCTCTGGCGCGCGTGTCATCACCAGTGATTTCCTTTCTGCTCTGCAAAGCCATTTGGCTGTATTTCGGCTGTACTTTGACCTTGCACACAGCTCAACCCATCTGACAAGCACCGTCTGACAAGTCCGCCAGACAGAGCATGTCAACAGCTTTCAAATCACCTACATCTCAGAGCCGCGTTAAGGGTAACAGGTTGAGAATCCTGTGAATGCTGGTTAAAATCCCAGTTAGAAAACCCCTTAACACGTTAGAGGTTGCGGCCCGGCTTGATATCCTTTTTGGCCACGTCTTGGCCTTTCTCCCCACGGGGGGATGTCTCTTTGGCGATTGGCAACGAACCTGCCTTGCGTTTCCGTTTCCCAACATGCGCTCACCTACTTCAACAAGCGTTTGCTGCCGCTGCGGTAGGGGACCTAGGGGTGCGCCCACGCTCTTTACAGAGTTGGGGTTCCCTACCACCAACAGACAGCCATCTCGGTAAGGTGCTCGGGCCATATGCGCCGAGCACGGTCTTATACGCCTTTAGAGGTGTCCCTGACTGTAACATCCATCATCATCACATCTGAGGACAAGCGGTCAACGGGAGATCAACGGTCAATGCGGCCAAAGCAAAATCCGGCTGTAGAATAATTAATCACAAAAACATGAAAAGGAAATACCTGGGCATCACACGATTGCAAGTGAAGAAGCACTGTGGGTACGCCGGCGGCGGCGGGTCGACCTCCCTGGAGCGAATCGTGCCGACGGGCCACCGCGAGGTGAGGCTACGACGGGGCTGTCGCACACACTCCACGCTCAAGATAATGCGGTGCTTGATGACCCACCTCCTGCCGTGCTTGCTGCCGCATAACAGTGCTACATGCCCGTCGTGGCACCGGCGTGTCCTAATGAACGCTCTGCACCTAGCAATGAGCTGAGCGCTAGGAGCCGGGGCAGGCGGTGAGGGCACTGTTTGGTGTCATCAACCAGCTCACATCCTAAGCCCGGTCCCCCCACGTCGTGTGGCACGTCGCACGCATTTGCGCGTTTCCACGCTCTGGAAGATGATGCGGTGCCTGATGACCTGCCACGCGTGCTGCCGCATTGCAGTGCTACAGGCTCAAGGACCAGCTGCCAGGCATGCCGGGCGAGCGCGCGTAATGCGCACTGCGGTCAGGTCCCCACTGCTGAGGCCCAAGACCCACGCCGCGCACGCTGCGCCGCCACTGGCATCCCTGTCCACTCCTCCATGTCCTGACTAGGAGGACCTCCTACCTTTCTTTGCTCTCTGATGAACCAGCTCGAGGCCTGCCCTGTTTGCTTGATTGCGTGGTGACTGCACATTGGTGCACCTGGACACAGCCCCGTCCATTGCGATCGTAATCGAGTGTTTGTTTTTAGCAGCCTTACCACCGCCAGCCTGGTGTCTGCACGCGCCTCGCCGTCCCCCGTCCACCCGTCCGCAATACAGCGTGGTGCCTCCCACAGTTGTTGATACGACTGCAGATGCAAGCTGCTCCCAAAGGCAGGCACCTGCAGAGGGTTACTTCGACAAAACCGAATAGATCACAAAACTAAAAAAAACTCGGAACCTTGCCCTAAACAAGGGGGGGGGGGGCAGGAAAGTTAGGAAAATACATCATGTCGAATTACTTCGAATTTTCACACCGGACCGGCGCCATGCCCTTCCCCTCCCTGGATGAGGGAGAATTCCACTATAAATAAAGAGGCAGCGGGGGGCGGAGGGGGGGGTCTGGACCGTTTCTCAGAATTTTTATGTAACTTTTTATTCTGACATCCGTTCGACACGAGAGTTGGTGCGCTGGATTCCTCTCGTCAAGAGGATTCCAAATCCACCCCCAGACCCCCCACACACCCAATAGATAGTGCAGTGGTGTGGGAGTGTGAGAGGGTCCACACCGGGTGGACCCAGTGGGGTGGACCACTGGTTCACACACCCTTGGAGCCAGAATGTCCTGCAGACCTCGGATTGGGATGGGGAAGGAAGCAATGAATTTGTCTCACGACAGGGATGCCAAATCCATTGTCATTCAAGTGGTTCAATAGTTGGGAGGGTTTGGAAGGGGCCTCGGTGTGTGGGGCCGCACCAGGGCGTGTGGCCGTCTTCTGGGGCCAGTTTCAGGAGTAGGACTGGGCTCTGCAGCCTCCCAAATAGTGCGATGGAATGGGGACGACGTCACGAAGCTGCCCACCAAGCTTCAGCTCCAGCAGATAAGGTCTGTGTGTACGAGGGGGGGGGGGGTCCAGGCTTGTTTTGAAAATAAGTCAACATGAGGTCTGAGAACAACTATTCTGCCCCCCCCCCTGGCCCCAAACTACAAAACAAAAACACCCCATACCTTCCTCCACACACACCACATCGCAACACGGCCTCGAGCATCGCCCATTCCTCCATCAACCGACATAACACGGTTCGGCGTCGTATATTCGTCGCTCCTGCTGCCGTTTCAAAAGGACCTCCGACCTGCGCTCGATCGTCTCGACCCACCAGTCTTCCGCCTCCTTACGTCTCCCAGCTCTTCCCTGGGAGAAGGGAAGAGTCCGTCGTCTTCGCATCGTGCTATCTTCACACTCACTGAGACGTGAGCGGCGTACATGCAAGAGGTGCGTGCTTGCATGGCCCTGGCACCCCGCATGGCTAGCACGACAGCACGCCCACACCCCTCGCCTCCCCTCGCTGCAGCTGCAGATCCTGCTTGCCCCCCCCCCCCATATGTGCCACTTGCAACTAGCCTGGCTTGTTGCCTCCGCCACGCCTGCACTCAGGGCCTGCCAAGCATGCCGTGCGGCGTGCACACCCACTATGCACCTCGCGTGACTCATCGCCGCTTGCCGTGCAGCCGCGTCGAGATGTTGCACCAGCGCAAAGTGCTGAAAGTACTCGTGGATCTGGCTCTGGCTCTGACTGTGGCTCTGGCTCCGACTCTGGCTGTTGGTGGGCCGAACGCCGGCGCTGTAGCACCTGGTGAGATCAACGCACTGCAGCTGGTCCGTCAGGTCTACGCACTGGTGCACTTGCTGGGGCCTGGCTCTCCAGCTGCCGTTCAGCAGAGGGCAGCAGGTGCTCTGTGGGACTTCGCAGTGAATGTTGAGCATGCCCAACCGTCATCGTTGCTGCTGGGGCCATCCCTCTGCTGGTGCGGCTGCTGGGACCTGGCTCTCCATCGGAGGCGCAGCAGAATGCAGCAGGCGTGCTGGTGCATCTCGCAGTAAACCACGCCAACAAGGTCGCCATCACTGCTGCTGGTGCCGTCCCTCCACTGGTGCAGCTGCTGGGGCCAGGCTCTATGGTCAAGGGGCCGGCTCTGGCAGCAGTGGCACTGGTGTTTCTGGCTGACAGTGCACACCCCAATGTCACGATCTCTACTGCGGCTGCCATCCCTGCACCGGCGCAGCTGCTGCGGCCTGGCTCTCCAGCTGGCGTGCAGCAGAATGCAGCGAGTGTACTGATGGCGCTTGGTGCCCGCGGCGCCAGGAGCTGCGCCGCGATTGCTGCTGCTGGAGCCAGGGCCGACGTACTGCCGAAGATGAGGAGGCTGGGTGTGCGGTGCAGTGCTGGCGTACCGACGGTCACTGCAGCTCACTGAGTCGGCTCAGCCTCGGCTCAGCTCAGCATTAGTTGAGGATCCACTTTGGGGGCCATGAGGCGGGGCCATTAAGCAAGTGTGTGGCGCAGTGTGGGGCTTTGGGGGCACCTCCGCTCTGGTCAACGCTAAGTCAGCGGTGAAGGTGGTACAGTATATTGATCCGCGCGCCGGCTGGCCCCTCGAAAAATAACTGAAAAGGCTGGAAAAAATCACCGTTCGGCGGTCAAGTACATTGGCAAGCGCAACTTCACCTCCATCCCCTGGAAGCAGCTGGGATGTGTTTTTGAGGCGTCGCATAATAGCCATCCTGTTTGCTCTAGGACTACGCGTTGGCAGGCAGCCGGCTAGTGGCTACCGTCTCTCACAAGTAATTGTTGGGGCCAGAGTTGGACTTGGGTCTAGGCGGTGTTACCAGGACTAGAACGTAGTCTTAGCTGGAAAGCCGTTGTTCCTGTCACTAAGTAAGCACGGAAAGGCGGGCGCTGTCAGTGTTCTGTCAGGAAAATGTGAACGGCACACACGGCACGACTTGCCCGCCGCCCAAGGCAAGAAGGAGCATCCACAGTCCATCCAGATGCTGTGCACATCCAAACGCTGCTGCGCATTCGATGTTGACTGTGTCCCATTTACATTTGCCCATGGCGTTCATCTATGACCCTCTCATGTCTTTCTGCCCCCTGCTCTTCAGTTCTGGGTGTCCGACGCCTGCTTATAAATGGTGTGCAGCTGGTAATACGGCCCCAGCCAGCTGCTGCTGTTTCTATTGCTTACCCGAGGCTGCTCCTACCTGTCTCCACCCGCCTGGTGCTCACAAGCTGCAGCCGCGGCTGCAGCCGGCCGGCGATGCCATCCAGGCTTCGGAACCCCACTAGATAGGCTGTAACTGTTACTATGCCCCGCCCACCCACCACACCCGTGTAATCGCCACGGCCTACACGAATGTGCTTGGGCACAGCCCCTCAGTGGCGCTGCATTCAGGCCGCTCGCGCACAGCTCAGGGTCACCACCGGCAGCTCTTCCCCCCGCACGCGCCCATTCACATTGTGTGCGGGACGAGGCGCCGCGCGGCCACCACACGCTCCTTTGCCAGCTCGGCACAGCTCGGAGGCACAGCTCGGGGGCTCCGGCAGCCCAGCACAGCGTGGGGACACCAGCAGCTCTTCTCCCCGCGTGCGCCCATTCACATCGTATGCGTGACGCTGCGTCGCGCGGCCGCCACGCGCGCACAGCCCGGCGCTGCAGTCAGGCCGTGCGCGCACAGCTCGGGGTCGCCACCGGCAGCTCTTCTCCCCGCGCGCGCGCCCATTCACATTGTGTGCGTGACACAGCACCGCGCGGTCACCGCGCGCGCACAGCCCCGCGCTGCAGTCAGGCTGTGAGCGCGCAGCTCGGGGTCGCCACCGGCAGCTCTTCTCTGCACAAGCGCCATTCACATTGTGTGCGTGCCGCTGCGCCGTGCGGCCGCCACGCGCGCACCGCCCCGTGAGGCCGCGAACGCGCAGCTCGGGGTCGCCACCGGCAGCTCTTCTCCCCACACGTGCCCATTCACATTGTGTGCGTGTCGCTGCGCCGCGCGGCCACCACGCGCTCCTTTGCCAGCTCACACTCCACGCGCTCCTCGAACGTGGCGGGGCTCGGGAGGATCGGGCGGCGCGTGTCGTAGCGCCGGATCGTGTTGCGGAAGCCAACGGTCTGTTGGGACGCAGTTGGATTGAGTTGGATTGAGTTGGATTGAGTTGGATTGTGTTGGATTGTGTTAGGTTGTGTTGATAGCCGGCGGTACTCTAGTACTTAAGTGTGCTGGAGTATCGGCGGGTGTCTCTAGTAGAAGAGTAGCCTGCTTAGCTGGAAACCCCGTGTTACTGTTACTGTGTTGGATTGTGTTGGATTGTGTCGTAGCGCCAGATCGTGTTGCGGAAGCCGGCGGTCTGTTGGGGCGCAGTTGGATTGAGTTGGATTGAGTTATATTGTGTTGGATTGTGTTGGATTGTGCTGGATGGTGTTGGATTGTGTTTGATTGTGTTGCGGAAGCCGGCGGTCTGTTGGGACGCAGTTGGATTGAGTTGGATTGAGTTATGTTGTGTTTGATTGTGTTTGATTGTGTTTGATTGTGTTGCGGAAGCCGGCGGTCTGTTGGGGCGCAGTTGGATTGAGTTGGATTGTGTTGGATTGAGTTGGATTGTGTTGGATTGAGTTGGATTGTGTTGGATTGTGTTGGATTGTGTTGTAGCGTCGGATCGTGCTGCGGAAACCGGCGGTCTGTTGGGACGCAGTTGGATTGGGGGCGGCGAGGTCGAGGGTCAGTTAGGGAGGCACGTGGGCGAGGGTGATTGTTTTGAGACGTGGTCTCGTGTGTTCACAAACACACACATACACAAACACACACACACAGGCGGGGGCTTGTGTGGACGGTTTTACAGTCCACCAGATGCCTTAAATAGCGTATAAGACCCACTGGTTTGCGTGCCGGTGTGTGCGTGTGTGTCGGTGTGTGTGTGTGTGTGTGTGTGTGTGCACGCGCACTAGACCCACGCATTTGTGTGTGTGTCGGTGTGTTGGTGTGTGCGCGTGTGTCGGTGCGCGCGTATGCTCTCGCACGCTGTCGCGCACGCAGTGAGTTGGCGGTGGTGTGTGATTGCGCGTGGTCATCGACCCGTCGCGTGTGCACACGCGTGCTCCCACTCACGTTCTCTCCGTCGAAGATGAAGCGCGCTGACCCCTCAGGGGCCTCCGGCGTCGCAAAGCGCCCGCTCGAGGACGGGCTCGGCCCGGCAGCTGACAAGTAGCTGCCGCTGTGTGTGTGCACAGGGGTCATGTGCGTGTGTGTGTGTAAGTGTGTGTTTGCGGGTGTAGCATACGTGTGTGTGTCTGTGTGCATGTGTGTGTGTGTGTGGAGAGGGGGGGGGGGCAAGTGCGCGTGCCCGAGGACACACACGCCAGAGCGTACGGCAGCAAATACACACAAAACACACAAACACACACACACACACCATCCAGACGCGGTGCCGCTGGTCGAGCGCCCGGCGCCGCTGGCCACGCGCTGCGCGCCGCTCGGCACCGCGGACGGCAGCGGTCAAGCACCGTCACACACTCATCCACACACCAGCCACGCTCACATGCTCACACACAAACACACACGCACACGCACACCCACACCATCCAGACGCGGTGTCGCTGGTTGAGCGTCCGGCGCCGCTGGCCACGCTCACACACACACGCTTACACCAGCCACGTTCACACGCCCACAGGCACATTCTCTCTCACACACACACACACACACACACATACACACCATCCAGACACGGTGCCGCTGGTCGAGCGTCTGGCGCCGCTGGCCACGCGCTGCGTGCCGCTCGGCGCCGCGGACGACAGCGGACACGCTCTCTCACACTCACCCACACACCAGCCAGACGCCCGCATGCTCACACGCAAGCTCACACACACACACGCCCCCCCCACACACACACCGTCCAGACGCGGTGCCGCTGGCCACGCGCGGCGCGCCGCTCGGCGCCGCGGACGGCAGCGGGCACGGGTAGTCGGCGGCCTCGGCGGCATGCGCGGCATGGTAGGAGGCGGCCGCGTCGTCGCCGGTATCGTGCGCCTGCATGCGTGAAGTGACAGGGCGCGCACTGGTATGTATGAGAGCAGATGGTCGGGAGGTCAGCGGTCAACGCTGTTAAATCAAAATCCAGCTGTGGAAGAATTGATTAAAAATCCTGGAAAGGAAATCACTGTGGGCGCGCGGCCCCGGAATAAGTGGGGCGAGCAACAGGGCACGCGGCCCCGGAATAAGAAAGCGAGCGATAGGGTGTGCGGCCTCGGAATGAATGGAGTGCCAGCGCGGCAGTGATTTCCACGTCGGCATGGGTGAGTGAAGTGACAGGGCGCGCAGTGGTTTCCTTTTCAGCTCTGCACAGCCGTTTGGCTGTGTTCCGGCAGAACTTCGACCTTGAATACAGAGCGACCCATTTCGTGGATTGGCAGCCTGACGAGCCCGCCCGAAAGAGCTCGCCAAGAGCTCTCAAATGACCTATGCATGAGAATAGACGGTCAACGGGAGGTCAGCGGTCAACGCGGTCACAGCAAAATTTGGCGGTGGAAGAATTACTTTTAAATCCTGAAAAGAAAGTCATTGAGGGTAAGCAGCCCCGGAATAAGTGAAGCAAATGACAGGGCGCGCAGCCCCGGGATAAGTGAAGCGAGCGACAGGGCGCGCGGCCCCGGAATAGGTAAAGCAAGCGACAGATTGCGAGGCCCCGAAATGGAAGTGCCAGAGCGCCAGTGATTTCCACATCGGCGTGTGGAGCCGGATGTTGGAGCCATGGAGCCGGATTTTTGCTCGAATGGCTCCAGAATTTAAATAAAAAACTTGGAGAAGGAAATCACTGCGAGAGCACGTAACCCCGGAATACGTGAACAAGTGGAGTGCACACGCGCCTGCCGCGTGTCCGCCGCCGCCCGCGCGTCGCTGCCGCCGACGCGCGCCGTGCCACCCTTGCAGCCCGCATCGGGCGCCCCTGCGCGGCGCGCGTCGGTGGAGCGCGCCTTCCGCGTGTCCGCCGCCGCCCTCGCGTCGCCGCCGCCGGCGCGCGCCGTGCCATCTTTGCAGCCTGCATCGGGCGCCCCGGCGCGGCGCGCGTCGGTGTCGCGCGCCTGCCGCGTGTCCGCCGCCGCCGCCCGCGCGTCGCCGCCGCCGCCGCGCGCCGTGCCACCCTTGTCACCCCCCTCGGGCGCCTTGGCGGCGCGGTTCGCGCCGGCCGGTGCCTGCCACGCGTCCGCCGCCGCGGCCGTGCCGCGGCCTCGCCCCGCGCCGCGTGGGGGTGTCCACAGCGCCTTGGTGCGGGTCACGTCGGCCGTTGCCAGCGGAGCGTCCGCCGCCGCGGCCGGTCCGCGCGGGGGTGTCCACTGCGCGCCCCGTGCCTTGTGGACGGGGTGCGCCCGCTCGGCGCGGTGCGTGTCGGCCGTTGGCATGCACGGCGCGGCGGCGGCGGCGGCTGCTGCGGGGGTTGGGTGGGGTGGGGGAGGGTTAAGGGGGGTCGAGCGAGTGAGGAGGCGTGTGTGGAGGCGTGTGAGGCGTGTTGGGGGCGTCGCATGGGTGCGTGGCGGTGGGACACACACACACACACACACACACGCACACACGCACACACACACTAGTGCGACACACACACACGCACAGGCACCCCCGCACCTGCCACGGCCTGTGCGTTGCCAACGCTGGGGACGTGGTTGGGCGGCGTGGAGCATGGCTTGGCAGGCTCCTCCTCTTGGCCGCAGCCCCGCTGCAGCGTGTTGCCTATGACATGGGTAACTTGACCCGAGTTCGAGTTGACCTGCTCCACGGCCTCATTCACGGATTCCAAGCGCTGATTGAGGCGCGTCTGCATCGCCGAGGCCTTGTTGGCATCAGTCTCTGCCGAGCGTGGAGACCGTCGGACCTGATGATGATGATGGCAAGACTGGTCAGCATTGCCAACCGGAATACCAGCGCCGAAGCCCAGGCAGGCGGCCAGGCACCACATGATCAAGCCAAGCGCCGCACGTGCGTGCGCTGCTCCGATGCGTCTGTCGGGGTATTTCAAATAAATGCGGAAAAGGGTGACATCCCTCCTTCCCTCCTGGAGTGGAAGCATGGCGTTTAACTCCACTTAAACGCCATGCTTCATAAGAGCAGTCCTGTAGGCCTGTCGACAAAGAAACCAAGGCGACTCGGCTGTAATAGGGCTTGACTCCAGTCAATTGTGGCTGTCCACCCGTCCATCTGCCGTCCACCCTGTTTGAAGGTGGCCTGCAAGCTCTCTGTGCCAATGGTGCCACCTTACACATCTCAGCCTCCGCCTCCGCCTTTCTCCATGTGTTTCTCAAAACTCCGCATCCGCTTGTATCCGTGTGTGTGTGTGTGTGACTCGCAGCTTGGCACCGAGTGCGAGGCCCGCCTCGCCCTTGAAATTATGCCACAATTGTACAACCAATTCTCTACCAATTGTGCCGACTGTGCGCCATGCGCCACGGCGACCGCATCGGGAGTCACATCCGGTGGCGTGCGGCAGCTGCGCACGCCCAAAAATACCCAATGCGTGGTGGTGTTATTCCAACGCTGTCGCAACAGTGTTGAGCGAGACGAACGTGGTCCACTCGCGCGCCCTGCCACCGCAACAGGGGCAGTCAGAGCGCACGAGCCGCTCCCTTCACTCACTCATCCCGCCCATCCCCTCCTCACTCACGCCCCGGGGTCCTCCGGGCGCGCACGAGTAAAACCTGTTGAACCCCCCTCCTCCCACCGCCGCCGCCCCGCAACCACCGGATAGCAGCGGCGGCAGTGGTGACCACCAGGCGGGGCCGGCGGCTGCACCAGGCAACGAGCACACGCAGCAGCAGGCACCTCCCCTCCAGCTCCCGACCGCGCGTCAGTGGGGCGCCTACTCGGGCTTTGCGGGCGGCGCGCTCGACGCGGGCGCCGGCGGGGGAGCGGCAGCAGCGGGCGGTGGCGGGGCTGCGGCAGCAGCGGGCGGTGGCGGGGCAGCGGCAGCGGGCGGCGGCGGCGGGGCCGCAGCAGCGGGCGGCGGGGGCGGCGCGGCGGCGGCCTCCTCGTCCTTGTTGCCCGACGCGACCGCGGCCGCGCCGGCGGCCAGCAGCACGACCGCGCCGATCGCGGCGACCGGCGGCGACGACTTCTCTGCCGCCGCGGCGGCCGCCTTTGCCGGCGCGGGCGCGGGCGCGGGGGCCTGGGCGGGCGCGGGCGCGGAGGCCTGGGCGGGCACGGGCGCGGGGGCCTGGGCGGGCGCAGGCGCGGGGGCCTCGGCGGCCTCGGGCGCGGGCGCGACTGGCTTGGGAGGCAGCTCGGCCCTCATGGTCGGGGCGGCGGGGGGCGGCGCGGGCTTGGCGGCGGCGGCTGCGGCGGCGGCCTGCTCCTGTGGGCGAGAGTGGTGATGGTGATTGTGATGGGTCTGCCGTGGACGTCTGGCAGGGACGCACACGGCTTCTCGCAGCTCCAGCAGCAGAGCAGCAACGAGGATCTGCCCAACCGGAAAGAGGGGGGTGGGGTACGGGGGGGGAGGGCCTCGGTTGTGCCACCCGCACGTGGTTGGGTTGGGCGGTCATTGCGTTCGGGCGAGATGTGAGGAGTGCCGGTTGGGTAGGCGTGCGTCGTGAGAGCGCGCGAAAAATAGCGTGACGAGTGTTAACGCACGCACGCAACGCACACGCACCATCTCGAGCGCGCGCACGTCGACCTCGGGCTCGGCTGCGTACTTGGAGCTCAGCTTCTCGTAGCGCGCCTCGAGCGCGCTCGAATCGATCCCGGCGAGCTGGGGGCGCGTGGTTGGCGCATGCATGGGGGGCCGCGTGCGTTGTGCGCGTGTCACACGCGTGAGGTGATGCATCATGCGACGCGCATGATGCCACCCGCGCATGCTGCGTGGCGCGTGTGATGCACCCCCCACTGCATGCCGCCTGGGTGGTGGGCCCAGGAGGATGATTCTTGTGGAGGGGGTGCACGGCAGAGACATCCCATGCGAAAGATCTCCCCATCTCCATGCTGTTCCATGCTGACAGGCCATGCGTGCACGCAAGACACACGCTCCGTCGCGTGGCTCACCGCTGGCTGCACGAAAGGGCTGCTGAGTAGCAGCAGCGTCGACGCGGCCCCGGCCATCAGAGCAGCTTCAAACTGCGAGCACATGCGCATGAGATCAGCAGTCGCACCACCACCCCTTTTTCAGGGGTACAGCATAGCGACGATGCACATGCAGGATGGCATGCCATGCAACAGCCCAGAGCATGTGGGCGCCACGCGCCACTGGACGTGGGCAACGACTGAACGAGTTGTTCGACCGTCCCGAGAGAGGCCTGCTCGTGCTTGCAATCACAAGCATTGATGAGTGCCTGCAATCTCGTACCTTGGGCGCAGCACGAGCAGCGACGGCGCGAGGCGCCTTGGAGCAAGCGCGCACTCCACGGGCGACAGCCGACTGCTTGGTGAGCATCATTTCGAGCGAGGTGTGTGTGTGTATGTGTGTGTATGCGGTCGGTAGTGGTCATGCACGCGTGCACATTAGTTATGCGTTGTTATTGAAAGTGTGGACAATTCAAGCGAAAAAGAATTGCCATTTCTGAAGATGATGATGAGATGATGATGAGAGTTTTACAATCCACTTCTGGCGGTCACACGTACGGTTCCAAAGCTCCAGTGGGACTTAGAGAAACAAGGCTCAAGGCCCACAAAAGGTCAAGCTACAAGTAGCCCACGGTAACGCCATCCACACTTGGTGGCGGGCGCCAAGCAAGCAGCACCACTGTGCAGGCTGCACACCCAGCCCCTCAAATGGCCAGAGGACGGACCCAAGGTATAAAACCATGAAGGGACCAAAAAGCCCTCCCCCAGACCACCGGAAGCGGGGCTAGTAGCACACCCACCGCAGCACTCTACTCAGCGACCACACCGCACCCGCCACCGCACGCGTGTGGCGCCACCTCCCCTTCAAAAACAGCCCCAGAGGGAATGCCATCTAGCAAGCAGAAGAGGCAGCCCTCTCCCCATTTCAAGCCCAACACATCATCCCAACAGCCACCACAACTGCAGTCTACTTAAATTGTTTGTTTACACATGTTTGTTTACACAACACACCTCGAGGGAAGCGTACATGACCTCAGTCAACGCTCCTGCAGGGAGGTTCCAAGGCATTGAACAGCTGTTGCCTTTGACAGCGACGACTTGCGATGCAAACAACTCAACCGATGGCAACACACACACCCTCTTTCCCTCCATCCACTCTCTACCTCCACAGTCAACACAGGCATGGGGTTGTTGCTGTCCTCCAGCTACCACATCCACCCCAACCAAATAGCCCCCCCCCACCACCACACACACACACGGTAGTTGCACTTATAGGGGGACGTCCACCGGCAGCAGAAAGAACGAGCTGTAGCTCTCCGCCGTAGCATCGCTAGCGCTACTGCTGCAGCACCTTGGCCCCTGTCGTCAGATCAAGGCACACGGGGGTGTCGAATTTGAATGAGCCCATCTAGTCGCACCCCTCCGTCTCCCAGCAACCGCCCCTGACGCACACGCATACCACACGTCGCATGCACCCATGTTCAATCGGGCGTGAGATTCCCAGTTCAGGCAGGCAGCTCGAGGACGGCCGCACGCTCGCCGAGTGCAACATCCGGCTCGTTCTGAGGCTGCGGTGCCGAGCAACAGCGCACGCTGCCATCGGCCCAGTGCAGGAGTGCTGTAGCTCACGACACAAAACAGCAGCCAACACACATTTTGCGGAACTGTTCCTCTCCCTGCCCCGCTTTCACCACCATTCAGGCAGGGTGCCATTCAGGCAGGTGCCGTTCGGGCTTTGAAGGGAGGTGAGCGGGAACACGCCCATGCATGTTCCTGTGTGTTGTAGACGATGTAGGTACCTTCTTGTCACGTGGAGTGAGGGGTGTCTGTCCTGCTTGAGAGAGCGGGCGCTCCAGTGGTGTCCTTTTCGGCTCTACACAGCCACTTGGCTGTATTCCGGCTGTATTTTGACCTTGATCACAGCTCAACCCATTCAGTGGATTGGTAGTCTGACGAGCGCGCCAGATAGAGCCCATCAAGAGCTTGCAAATGACCCATATATGAGGGCATACGGTCAACAGGAGGTGAACGGTCAGCGCGGTCAAAGCAGAATCCAGCTGTGGAATTTAATTAAAATTAATTAAAATTCATGGGAAAAACACTGGGGCGCTCGCTTGAGAAGATGAGCAGCGCCGCAATCAGCGTGCGTGTTGTCGCTACTCAGCAGCAGCACCGCCTGCCATGAAAATGATCCCTGAAATCCTGGGGGAATTCAGGGTCGTGGGGAGTCACTGGGGACAATGGCCAGAACTGCACAGAGAAGGTGTGGGCTACCGTACAGTATGGGTGTGGGCAACCTTGGAGTGTGGGAGTCACGAGAGTGGCAAAATCAGGGCATTGTCCTCTTCACAGACCGCCGCCACCACCGACGAACCATCGCACCACGAGATCAGCACGGCCCAGCCCCTGTGGCAGGCGCACCATCGAGGCCACTTCAAACTTCAGAGCACACATCACATTTGCTGCTCTCACTCTCCCCGACCACGTGCGCCGTTCGCGACACCTGACGTGCTCAACCAGTGGTTTCCTTTTCGGCTCTACACATCCATATGGCTGTATTCCGGCTGCACGTTGACCTTGAACACAGCTCAACCCATCCAGTGGATTATTAATCTGACAAGCCCGCCAGACAGAGCTCGTCAGCAGCTTGCAAATGACCTACATATGTGCTCTTCACCGTGGCGTCTGACACCGTGGCCGACACTGCCGTGCGCTGGCGCCACGAGCTGCGCCGCTGCGTGGACTCGACTGCAGTCTTCGACGTCCTCAGTGACCGCGAGGAGGCGCAGCACCAGGCGCTGTGGCCCGCTTTCCTCGCCGCCAAGGTTGCGGGGAAGCGGGCGCAGTTCCACCGCGCGCGCCTCGTCGTTGACGGCGAGCGGGTGCCTGCACCTGCTTGCTAGATGGCATTCCCTCTGGGGGTGTTTTTGAAGGGGAGGTGGCGCCACACGCGTGCGGTGGCGGGTGCGGTGTGGTCGCTGAGTAGAGTGCTGCGGCGGGTGTGCTACTAGCCCCGCTTCCGGTGGTCTGGGGGAGGGCTTTTTGGTCCCTTCATGGTTTTATACCTTGGGTCCGCCCTCTGGCCATTTGAGGGGCTGGGTGTGCAGCCTGCACAGTGGTGCTGCTTGCTTGGCGCCCGCCACCAAGTGTGGATGGCGTTACCGTGGGCTACTTGTAGCTTGACCTTTTGTGGGCCTTGAGCCTTGTTTCTCTAAGTCCCACTGGAGCTTTGGAACCGTACGTGTGACCGCCAGAAGTGGATTGTAAAACTCTCATCATCATCATCATCATACTTTGTCGAGAGCCCACGTGACCGCGCCCGCTCTGCGGGGCCCCTCGAGTGGCGCGACTGCGCCCCGGCGGCGGCGATGGCAGCGCTGGTGGAGGACTCCCCGCTCCGTGACGCGTACCGCCTCGTCCACCCCATGCAGAGGGGGTACACCTTCAGTGCGTATAATGCACAGGCGCGGCTCGACCGCCTCTACGTGTCGACGGCCCTCGTGCCACGCGTCCTCGGGTGCGACGCGGGGGAGTCGGGCGGGTCGGATCACCGCGTTGTGGCAATGCATATCTCCCCCCTAGTGCCAGAGGCGCGCGGGCCGGGGCGGCCGCGTGTGCGAGCCCATTTCTGGGCTGATCGTGACCTGGCCGATGGGTTCAGGGCATGCTTTGGTCGGAGGCAGCGGGGGCACCCACCCATGGCCACACGGAGCTTATGCGGTGGTGGCAGGCTTTCAAGCCGCGCCTGGCTTGCGAGGCCCGCCGCCTCGACTGCGACCTGGGTCGGCGTCGAGATGCTGTGTCGGTGGAGGTGGCCCGGCTGCGTGCAAACCTGAAACGAGCGCGCGCGGCCGTTGAGGCGGGGCGCGATGGGCTGGCGGAGCTCGCCGGGCTCTATACGCTGCAGCGGCGCCTGGACGCGGCGGTGCGGCGGTACGCTCCAGCCCCGCCCTCATGTGTGCGGCCGGGAGAGCGCGTTGCCGGGGGCATGGCGGCAGCCTTCCGCAAGCCAGCGACGGCACGGCGCGTCGCCGCCCTCAGAGAGGCGCGAGGCATCCTCGTCACTGACGGCATGGGAATGGCTGACATCATGGCTGATGCCGTGGCGGCGGTCTCTCGGCCGCCACCGCCATCCCCCGCTGATCGGGAGGCTGTGCTGGGGGCGGTGCGTACGCACTCGCCGCGCGTGCCGCAGGCGGTGGCGGACGCAGCGGGCGCGCCTGTTGTCACGCCCGCCGAGGTGCGGGCGGCGGCCACTCACTCCAAGCCTGGCACCGCCCCAGGCCCGGATGGCATCCCAGTGGATGTGTGGCGGAAGCTGGGAGAGCCAGCCTTTGTGCTTCTGGCGGCAGTTTTCACCGCAGTGGGCGCTGCGGGTGAGACGCCGCCTGGGTTTCTCGATGGCGTTGTCGCCTCCATCTACAAGGCCAAAGATGCAGCGGATGCGGCAAACTACCGCCCACTCACCATGCTGGGCTCTGACTACCGCATCCTCGCCAAGGTGCTGGCGACGCGGTGGACGCCGCTGCTCGCTGCGGTGGTGGGGCCGGAACAGACTGCGTTCCTCGCTGGCCGCCGCATCTCGGACAATATCTGCCTCACGCAGATGCTGCCTGGCCTGTTAGCTGCCAACGCGGCAGAGGGCGTGGGGCCGACGGGTGCAGCGCTGGCGCTGCTCGACTTCCGCAAGGCGTACGACACCATCGACCGTGGCTGCCTCCTTGCGGTCATGGAGGCGGTGGGCGTCGGTGACGGTGTGCTGGCATGGACCCGCACCATCCTCACGCACACGTACGCGTCGGCCGAGGTCAACGGGTTCATCTCTGAGCCGCGCCGGTATGCGGCGGGCGTGCGCCAGGGCTGCCCCGCTGCGCCAGCCCTCTTCCTGTTCCTGGGGCATGCGCTCGCGTGCTTCCTGCGCACCTGCCCGGCGGTGGGGGTCGAGGTCGTGCCTGGCTGCAGAGTGACCTGCCCCCAGTACGCTGACGACTGCATGCCCCTCCTCCGGTCGTGTGCGCCGGCTGCCGTCGCTGCGCTGGTGGAGGCGATGGCGGTGTTTGGCCGAGCGACGGGCCTCGTCCTAAACCTCGGCAAGTGCGGCATCCTGCCCCTGGGTTCGGCGGGGGAGGGCTTGCTGGCGGGTGCAGAGGTGGCTGGGCTGCGCGTGCTGGACGCGGGCGTGTCGCTGGGCGTGCCCGTTTCTGCCGGCCTGCCGCCCCCGGAGGCCGTCACCGGGGTGTGCCGTGAGAGGCTTGCGGCCGCGTACACCAAGCTCGCGCGCTTCCCAATGTCTGTCTTTGGCAGGGGGCACGCGGCGGCGACGTACGGGGTCTCCCGCATCCTGTTCCGGGCGGTGCACTGTGGCATGACTCCGGAGGCAGAGAGGCTGCTCTCCCGGTGGACGGCTACTCTGGTGGACAGGAGCGTGGGGCCGGACCCACCGGCAGCGCTGCCGCGGTGGGCCTCTTCGGTGCCAGGCGCGCCCGCTGCGATGCTTCTGGGGCGGCCGGCGCACGGTGGTTTTGGGGCGCCGGCGTGGCGGGAGATTGTGCACGCGCAGTGGGCCGTCCACCTCGCGTGCCTGTTTGGGGCGTGGGCGGCTGGCGCCCCCCATCTCCTGCTGTCGGCCCCACGGGCCGGCAATGGTGGCGAGGCTGGTGGCGGCGACGGCGGCGGAGGTGGCGGCAGCGGGGGCGACGGAGGTGGCAGGGGGGCACAGCCGGAACAGCAGCCCGCGCCCCCGGCTCAGCCGGCATGGGAGCCGCTCATGGTGGAGGCGGTGCACCGCCTCTGCCCGGGGGCCCACCCGAGCCTTTTTGTGCTTATGGCGGGCCTCGCGCCTGGGCCAGGCACTCTGCCAAGCGGCCTCGTTGGTGAGTGCGTAGAACCGGCTGTGAGCGCGGCGCTGCTGGCTGGGCCGATGCGGCGCATGCTCAATGGGGTGCAGGCCCTGGGGCCAGTGGCGCGCATCCTGGGACGCGTGCAAACAGCTGAGCTGTGGGGGGCGGAGGCGCCGCTCTGGGCAAATCCCCTCCTCCAGCTGGAGCTGCCGGCTGCGCAGCGGACAGTACAGTGGCGGGAGCCCACTGGGGATGCGGCAGGGCATGCGCTCTTCAGCTTGACCGGTGCGACCTGCTGGCGGGTGGACGGCCTCGCCCGCGTGCGCGACGCTCTCCCCGGCATGCGGACGGTCACAGACCTGTGTGCGCTGTGGGCGTGGCTCGCTGCTGTCGACATGGTGCGCAGCACACGCACGGTCGACCACGCATGCCTGGCGGTGTACGCTGCCGCGGATCCGGAATGCGCGCCGCTCGTGCTGGGGCAGTTTTGCGCAGCTCTGGCGTGCGGCGCCTACGACGGGGGCAGTGTCTGGAGGGCAGTCCTGTGCCGCGCCCTTTTCCCAGGGGTGCCGCCGCCAGTGCTGGGGGATGGGCCAGATCTGCTGTGCGTGCAGCGCACGCTCGACCCCCTGTTCACGGCAGTGGCGGTCGCGCTCGCGGCAGTGCCCTCAGCCTGGGTCGAGGCGGCAGCTGGTGGAGCTGCCCTCACTCTGCTCCGGCCGCTCCGTCGCTTTCAGCCCCTCCCTCGCGCGGGCGAGCGCGCTGCTGTGGTGGAGATCCTGCGGCTGGTCGGGTGGCAGCTGCCGAGTGTCATCACGCCGGCTGGATGGCAGCGTGGGCGGCCTGGCCTCCGATCCGCAACTGCCAAACATGCTCCCCTGCCTGCGGGGGGCGGGGCCGCGGACGAGCCCCGGTGGGTTGGGTTTGCGCACGGCCCGGGCGTGGTCGGGCAGCTGACGTGCAAGCTAGCGGTGGCGCTTCAACTGCGGGCGGTTGTGGACGAGCGGCGAGTGCGGCGGGCAGCCACGGTGGAGGCGGCTCTGGCGCTTGACTGCGGGATGCGCGGAGGCCCCCGTGCAACCGACGCTCAGGTCTGCGCGGGGCTGCGCACCCTGGAGGCGGCGGTGCCAGGGCTGTGGCGGCTGCCGCTCCTCAGCGCCTGCAAGGAGCCCATCTGGCGGCTGTGGGTGAGTGGCTTTCACAAGCAGGCTGCGCTTGGAGTGCCCGAGTGCCCGTGCGGGTGGCGGTGCCGTGAGGAGGACGGGCCGCCGGCGACGGCGTGGCGTGCGCACTGCTTCTGGGGATGCGCGGTGGCGGAGGCGGTGGTGGTGGCGGTTGCTGCTGCCCTCCCTGCTCCTACGCCGGTCATCACGTGCTGCCAGGTGTGGCTGCTGCAGCCTCCCGCTGGGGTGCGTGCTGGTGTGTGGGCTGTGGTGGCAGCGCTCGTGGTGGACGCTATGGAGCGCGGATGCCGCCACCTGTGGCGCATCACGCGTCCGCGTGATGGTGTGCTGCCCCCTGATCGCACGGTGTCGGTTGAGCGGGCGGGGGCGCTGGCGACGATGGACCTTTGGAACGCGCTGGCGTCCTTTGCTGAGGGCGGCGTGATGCCGCGAGGTTGGGCGGGTGTGGTGGGCCCGACCCACCCCTATGTTGGAGTGGTGGACGGCAAGCTCATTCTGAACAAGGCGTCCTAGATCCCTGAGGGGACGAGTTATGTGAGGGGAGGTAGCGCCGAAAGCGTGCGCTGGCGGGATGAGTTGTGGCTGCTGGGTAGAGTGCTGTGGTGGGTGTGCGCACCTGCTCCGCTTCCAGTGTTTTGAGGGTGGGCTTTTTTTTGGTCCCTTTACGGTTTTATACCTTGGGCCCGCCCTTCATCCACTGGAGGGGTTGAGTGTGGAGCCTGCACTGTGGTGCTGCTTGCTTGGCGCCCGCCGCCGTGTGTGGATGGCGTTGCCGTGGGGCACCCCCCCTTTTTCTGTTGGCAGGTCTTCAGGACTGCTTCATCTAAGTCCCACTGGAGCTTTGGAACCGCACGTGTGACCGCCAGAAGTGGATTGTAACGAACTCATCATCATCATACATATGAGGACAAACGGCCAATGGAGGAACCCTAAACCCTAAACCCTAAACCCTAAATACGCGTTGAGAATGGAACAAGTTTGCAACAGCTTGCAGTTGGCAAAGCCTGCCAGCGTCGCCACGCCAGGCTGGTGAGGAGCACGTTGCCTTCTACCTCGTAAGGATCCTAACCGTCCCAGCTAGCTTCCTCGCCCTGTCGGGCGAGAGATCAATTAACAGAGAAGTCAGGTCACGCACTTATCGGGTGCACGCGCCGCAAAGCGTGTGTTGCCCTCCAACCAGGTGAGGCGGGGGCGTGCAGAAAGGGAGGCACAGCGCCATGCGGCGCCCGTGCCATGCGCGCATGGCACCATGGTGGCCCCACTCGCTCGCTGCGCTGGCATGGTGCCACCCCACTCGCATTGCGCATCGCTCGCCATACTGCTGAGTCTAGATCTACGCTAACACTGCGTTTTTTCAGTTTGTACATGTAAGCGCCCCGACGCCTGCGCTCACTGCCCGCGCCGCACACAGTGGCCTGGCCTGCACGCACACTGCCTCAACGCGGTGCTGTGAGCACAGCAGGCGTGGCGGCACCTGTGCAGCAGGAGTGACGTCGCGACCCTCACGCCTGGGTGCGTCGTGATGCGCCGCCTGCGCTCTCTCAACCTGCTGCTGGCTGCCCGGCACGCGTGAGGACCTGTGGAGGGAGCCGGGCGTGGAGCTGCTGAAGCTTCCCGTGCTGAGCGAGGCCACGAACGCTCCCACGGGGCGATTTTTGTATGCTGCTGCCGAGGCTCCCCACCGTGCGCCCCACGAGGACGTCGTGCGCTATGTATCACAGAACTTCTGCACACCAGAGCAGAAAATGGGCGCGTTCGTGGTGGGGGTGGGGGCAGAGGGGGTGCTCGGCAGGCGCACGGCCCCCGAGGGGCAGGCCCCGGTGCCCGAGCAGCCGCGGCAGCGCAGGCGCGTCGAGGCACCAGACTGGCGCGCGGAGCTGCCAGTCTGGGGATGCAGGCAAAGCAATGCTCCCGCCGCCGCAGCCACCGCAGCCTGTGTAGCCCTCCGACTCGGAGCCGGTTTTCGTCGGGAAGCTGAATGGCGCGACCGCGGGCGAGACCGTCAAGATCAGCATCGAGCTGTGGCGCACGGTTGCAAATCTCAAGGCCGCTATCAAGGAGGGAGGGGGGCAAATTATAACGGAGGCAAATTATAACATTTGAGCATGCAAGGGCTGCCCACGGCCACCATGCTGCTTGGATGCGCCCCCCCTTCCAGACTTAAGTTTGTTATGGTATAGGGCAGCCATACCCCGGGTCCCGGCCCTAGCGGCCTCCCCACCTGGCTGGGACAAAGCCTGGAAATTCATACTCTTCAAACACACCTCTGAGGCCCACGCTGGCCGGCGGCACTTCTCTCTCTCTCTTTCTCTCTCTCATGAGAGTTTGATCACACACACACATTTCCCCGTCACGCCTGATGTTCGCATGGTCCGACGTGCGGCAGCCTGGTCCAGCAGCCGGACGAGCGGCCCACTGACTTGCTGCTGCTGCTGCTGTTGCTGTTGCTGCTGCTGCTGCTGCTGCTGCTGCTGGGACACACGAATTCCCCCCACACATATGCACGCACACACACACACAAACCCTACAGATAGGAGGGGGGGGGGTAAACTTGAGTTGAACCAGGGGTCAACCTAGGTTAAACCCTGCGCCTGGTTAAACCTAAGCTAAACCTGTGTTGAACCCTGGGTATACCCGCGAAGTGGTTAACCAAGGTTTAACCTGAATGAGATGAACCTGGTCTGGGGGAGGGCTGTTTGGTCCCTTCATGGTTTTATACCTTGGGTCCGCCCTCTGGCCATTTGAGGGGCTGGGTGTGCAGCCTGCACAGTGGTGCTGCTTGCTTGGCGCCCGCCACCAAGTGTGGATGGCGTTACCGTGGGCTACTTGTAGCTTGACCTTTTGTGGGCCTTGAGCCTTGTTTCTCTAAGTCCCACTGGAGCTTTGGAACCGTACGTGTGACCGCCAGAAGTGGATTGTAAAACTCTCATCATCATCATCAACCTGGGTTTAACCTGGTTAAACTCGGTGAGCGGTTTAACCTGAGTTGAACCCGGGTACATCCTGGTTTACCTCTGCTTATGGTTTAACCTACCGTTAACCCAGGGTAAACTTGGGTTTGCCCATGTTAAAACTGTGAAGGGTGTCCCAAGGTTTAACCTGAAGGGGGTAAACATGGGTTTAACATGGTTTCACCCTGGTTTAACTCAGTGAATGGTTCAACCATGTTTTAGCCTGCAAAGATGCTATCTCGGTTTAACCTCCCTAGGTAAACCCATGTGTATACGAGGTTAAACCTGGGCCAGCCTGGGTGAAACTACGTTCCAGGGTTCAACCAGGGGTTTGAGAGTGGATGAGATCTCAAGGCAACGCCATTCAGCCCAGCCCACGATCGGACAATGTCCCAGTACGTGCACTCCCTCTCGGTACAAGCGCGTCGCTCGGGCCGTCGCGGAGATGAGCATCGACGTCGCGGTGGTTTCAAGAAGCAGGTCGGTCTTCAGCTCGCATGCGTAGGGCGTGAACCGCCACGCGCCACGTCCTCCTGTCTATCGCTTGGGGACGCATGCACTCGGCTGACGGCGGCGCTTCCCCGCCCGCATGCAGGGAGACCGACTTTGACTGCAGCTGTCAGCATGCAGGCCAATCAGTTCAGCAGGTATGTCTGGGCTGCATGTGTGAGCAAGGGCAGAGGGATGGGGGCCAGCAGCTGCTTGAGGGAGGGAGAAGGGGCAGTCACTGCCCCTTCTGAGTGCATGGGCGACACGGCATGGGTGGATCCGCCGTTTGGCGCTGGCATGGGGCGGACGTGTCGCCACATGCAGCGCAGAGAGTCAGCAATGGTGCACCACCTGAGTGCAGGGGGGGGGGGCACCACCTACATGCCATGCAGAAGGTTGATGGAGGCAGCTCAGGGAGTTGCGCGCGTATGTTGCATGCGCGCGTGGTCGCATGGGGGTCGCATGGGGTCGCCGCCGCATGCGCCATGCGCGCACCATGCAGGCAAGTCGGCTGACCAGAGACCCCCTCCCCCCTGCTGCAGTCTCCTGCACGGTCGGATGCCAGCATGAGGCAGCGCAGGAGGCTGCGTGGAGGTTGACCAAGGACCAAGGACAGCAGCAGCTGGCGTAATGCTGTTCACGGCCGCTGCGGAGCGCGGCAAGGAGCGCGGGGCTGCCGGACAAGGTCGGTGTGTGTGTGCGGCATCTGTGTGCACATGGGCCCTAGGACAGGTGCACCAAGGTTTGCGCGCGCAGCATTTGTGCACGGTGCGTGCAAAAACACGCATGCCGGCACTGGAACATGCCCCTCCACCTCTCCACCCACGCACCCACGCACCCACACCACGCACATGCAGGTGCTCGCCGCCGACAAGGCGACCATCGCGAAGTTTGCGCGTAACAAGTTCGGCATGGGTTGCAATGTCGGATCGCTTCAGGACCTGCCCGAGAGCGAGCGCGAGATGGTCTGCTAGCGCATCATGGCCAAGGTAAGGTCGCGGGTTGAGGGTTTCCCTGATGCCTCCCCACACCTGCCCCCCTCCCCCCTGCTGTACATTTCTCAGGGTAGATTTCTCTCTCCCTCAGGGAGGAGAAGGTCATGGCACCGGTCCGATTTGAACATTTGTTATTCGACATGGGGTTAGTTCCTAACTCCCCCCCCTCTCCCCCCTCTCTGCACAGCTAGAGACGAAGATCGACAACGACAAGAAGACGCACAACAAGAACAAGAAGAGGGCGGCAGCGGAGATGGGCGACGGCGTGGGCGACGGCACGAACAGCTAAACTTTTGGCGCGTGCGCGAGCCGCCAATGCGTGCGTGCAAACATGTTGGTGGAAAGTCTACAGAGCAGGAGTGAGCAGGAGTGAGGAGTAGAAATCTGTAAACAATTCGGCTGTGCCCACTTCTGATTCTCGCAGCTGACTGCCAGCTGCCTGGTTCAAGGTTGAACTGCGGTTAAACCCATCGCCTGGTGAAACTGCGGGTAAACCCTGCGACTGGTTAAACGCGGCTAAACCCTGCGCCTGGTTAAACTGCGGTTAAACCCTGCGCCTGGTTAAACTGCGGGTGAACCCTGCGCCTGGTTAAACTGCGGGTGAACCCTGCGCCTGGTTAAACTGCGGGTAAACCATGCAACTGGTTAAACCGGGTTAAACCCTCGTAAACCCTTGTTAAACCTAGTTAAACAATTTTTAACCGGTAAAGTCGGGTAGCCCTGTCGCGCCCCGTACCTCTGGTTAAAACGCCGTTTAACCTGGGGTAAACCGCCCTTCACGTCTGTAGGGAAAATGGTCCCTCGTATAACTTCAATGCGATCCAAAACGGGCCTACAGCTGCGCCTCCGTGCCCTGCCACCACGCCCCCTTCAGAGGGAAGCCCTAACTTTGTGGTCCCAAGGCGGTGATGGGCGGGGTGGGCCACACACACACACACACACACGCACACACACACACACACA
>VFSX01000098.1:305000-350000 GCA_016618255.1 Chlamydomonas sp. UWO 241 | reverse complement strand
GCACCGGCCTTTCTTATTGGTAAATGCAGCATTCTTCTCACATACGTGCCAACAACTTTCCTGATGCCTCGCAGGACCTTGTTTCTGGCGTCGTATCGTGCTGCAAGGACGTCGCGTATGCTGCGCGCGCAGCGGCGGCGGCGCTCGCGCCTGCAGCGGCAGGTGGGCGTTTTTGCTGGGGTGCTCTGATTGTGTGCTCGGATGGTGCCCTGGTGCTCTGATGGCGTGCTCGGATGGTGCTGTGATGGTGCTCTGATGGTGATATGTTGGTGCTGTGATGGTGCTCTGATGATGCTCTGATGGTGCTCTGATGGTACTCTGATGGTGCTCTGATGGATTGTGCTCTGATGGTGCTCTGATGGTGCTCTGATGGTGATCTGGTGGTGCTCTGATGGTGCTCTGATGGTGCTCTGATAGTGCTCTGATAGATTGTGCTATGATGGTGCTCTAATGGATTGTGCTCTGATGGTGCTCTGATGGTGCTCTGGCGGTGCTCTGGTGGTGCTCTGATGGTGCTCTGATGGCGCTCTGATGGTGCTCTGATGGCACTCTGATGGTGCTCTGATGGTGCTCCGACGGTGCTCTGGTGGTGCTCTGATGGTGCTCTGATGGATGGTGCTACGATATTGCCCTGATGGTGCTCTGATGGTGCCCCAACGCCGCCAGGGCTCAGCCCCCCTCGACACGCCACACACACCACACACCACACACCACACACCACACACCACACACCACACACACACACACACACACACACTCTCACACACAGACACACACACATGCATGCATGCACGCAAATCCACTAACACAGGCGGTGCACCGACCACATCTGCCACCAACGCTGCCCCCCCACCCCCGCACACACACTCACAGGCGGCGCCCCCACCACATCTGCCGCCAACGCCGCCAAGGCAGCGCGAGCGGCAGCGTCGAGCGAAACGGCTGCAGGAGTTCTGTCGCTGCTGGCTGCGCTCGCCAAGGTGTGTGCGTGTGTGTGTGTGTGTGTGTGTGTGCGTGTGCGCATGTGCACGTGTGTGTGTATGTGTGCTTGCGTGTGTTTGTGTGTGTGTGTGTGTGTGTGTGCGTGTGTGTGTGTTTTGACGGCGCAAGCCGCGGCGTCTAGCGACAAAGTGTGTGTGTGCGTGTGTGTGTGTGGGGGGGGGGCATGTGTGCGTGCATGCGTGTGTGTGCTGATCCATGTCCCCCCTCACACATTTCTTACGTGGCGCTTGAGAGCCCCTCGGGCTCGCAGTCCTGGTGCTTCACGCACACACACACCATGGCGGTGTGTGACTCAGCTGCACACACTCCATGCGCCACCTCCTCCCTCTCTCCCTCTCACACACACACACGCACACACACACACACTTGCCGGGGCGCACGAGAGCCCCTCCTCAGGTCCATAGTCCCAGTCCCGCCCGCGCTCTCTCCCACACACTCTCACACACACACATACACACACACATGCACACACTCACACAAACACGCACACACTCACACACACACACACACACACACACACAGATAATCGTTACAGATCCCAACGCTAGGCTTCCTGGTTTACAGCTCTTGCCTGTGCTAAAGCACATACCCCGGCAATCGTTTCAGAAGTAAAAAACACCCATGGACCTTAGGTTCGTTCGCGCGCACACACACACACACACACACACACATGCACACACGCACACACGCACGCTTGCCAGGGCGCGCGAGAGCCCCTCCTCGGCTTCGCCGTGCCTGCGCCGCCCGCGCTCGACACTGCTGCAAAGGCGCTGCTCGACAAGCGCCCACACGGCGGCAACGGCGGTGCTAGCGGTGGTGACGGCGGCGATGGCGGCGACGGCGGAGGAGAAGGGGGAGGCGACGACGTCGATTCGCTCGCTGCGCTGCGCGCCGCTCACGCCGCGCTGGGGAGCGAGCTCGAGCTTCGGTGGGTGGGTGGGCGCCCTGACTGCTGGTGTGCTGCTGACTACTCTGCTGCTGACTGCTGACCGCTGCTGCGCTGCTGACCGCTGGCTGCTGTTGGACTGACTGCTTGAGTTGTGCCGCCCGCCCGCGCAGGTGGACGGCGCCTGAGGAGGAGACGGTGCAGGTGTGTGGAGGGTTGGGGTGGTTGGAGGTTGGGTGGGGGTCTGGGGCCGATGCTCTTGGCTCTAGCTGGGAAGCGCGTCCTTGCGTGCCACCCGTAGTCCACGCGTGCCACTCCCAAACTCCCTCCCTCCCTCCCTCCCTCCCTCCCTCCTTCTCTCTCTTTCTCTCTCTCTCACACTCTTTCTCTCTTACACACACAGGCACCCTCACCCCCACCCTAAACCCTAAACCCTCAACCCTCAACCCTCAACTTGAAAACATTAAACCCTGAACACCCACCACCGTGCTGCGCAGTACAACAAGGCACTGGGCATCGCGTTCCAGGCTGCAAGTGCTGCGCTGGCGGAGGAGCACAAGGCGCTCGCGGCTCAGGTAGGCGTTCGTTAAACTAGGGTTTGGTGTCTGCAACTGATTTGAGGGTCCAGGGGTTGCAGTAACAGCTCTCTTTTTTGTTCTAGGACGTTGACAGGCAGCCTAGTACCACCGCCTAGACCCAAGTCCAGTTCTGGCCCTAACAATTACTTGTGAGGGGCGGTAGCCACCAGCCGGCTGCCTGCCAACGTGTAGTCCCAGAGCAAAAAGGAGAGCTATTGTGCGACGCCTCCAAAATAGGTCCTAACTGCTTCTAGGGGATAGGGGGTCAAGTGGCGCTTGCCAATCTACTTGACCGCCGTGGTGGAGGGGCCGGCGCCTGAGGGGCAGCCGGACCGTACACCACGGCTCTCCACCCGACCCTATCCTGAGCACGCTCAAACGCCGTGTCCGAAAAAGTCTTCCAATCAGAACGAGTGCCACTAGTTTCGCCTAGCTGCTGAATCAGTAGCTTAAGAAAATAGTGTCGGGAGGAGGCTGGAGGCCGGCCTTGCTGCCGAGCCACATCCATTGTGCAGTCAAAAGTCGTACGAGGAAGACGAGAAGCCGGCATGCGCATCACATGGCCTAGCCACTGCATTGATCGCTTTGCCACAAGGCTCTCAATTGGCTCAGTGTCGCACGCCTGCCGAATATAAGTTAATCTGTGCCGGTCGACCAGGCGCACACCCAGAATGCGACGAAGGCAGTTAGAGTGGGCAACCTCCAATCGAGTCAGTTGTGTTTTAGTAGGGGCCCATGTTTCGCAGCCGTACAGAAAGTGGGGCAGCACGAAAGTGTTGTAAACCCGCATCTTAGACTGCACTTGCATCTTCTTGCTGGCCCAAATCTTATCAAAAGACGCAAACACGCCCAGCGCGCGACCGACACGCACACCGATCTCCTTTTCCACACCACCACTCTGGGTTATCCAACTCCCTAGATACTAAATGCAGAGACGGTCTTCACTTCACCACCAGTCAGCGCAAACGTGGGCAGATCCGCGTCAAAATCTGCTGGCAAAATCATCACTTCTGTCTTGGCGGCGTTGATTTGCATGCCAAAGCTAGAGGACACTTTGTCAAGGATTTTCAGCATAAGCGCCAACTGAGCTGGTTCATGCGAGAACAAACATAAATCGTCGGCATACATCAGCATTACTATGCGCTCAACCGACGACGACAACACAGAGCCGCCGGCTCGGGTCACGACTGACACGCCAGCCCCGCTGGCATCATGTCTAGCGCCTTTTTCACTATGTGGTCAATAAAAACATTGAACAACACAGGAGCAATGACGCACCCCTGTCGCACACCAGACGACACGGGGAATTCGTGCCCGATTTTCCCAGCCAGCCGCACGGCAGCTGCGGTGTTGGTGTGAAGATCCTCCAACAGATCAATAATGTGCGGATGAACACTATATAATCTAAGGACTCTCCACAGTGCCGCACGGTTTATGCAATCGTAAGCTTTAGAATAGTCGACAAATGCCACAGCCATGCATTGTTTGTACTCGGCATGTGCCGCGCTCAGCGAGCGCAGAGTAAAAATCGCATCAACAGTGCCTCTGCTTTTTCTGAAACCACACTGAGCCTCATGCAACTGACCATCAACCTGCGTGGAGACGCGGTGCAGAAGTATGGCAGCGTACACTTTCCCGGCAATAGAGAGAAGGCTTATACCGCGGTAGTTACCAGGGGAGTCACGCGGACCCTTCCCCTTATATAACGGTGTGATAATAGCAGTTTTCCATTCCCTCGGGGCTCTCCCCGACCGCCATACGGCGATGATGACCCGGTGGAGCCATGCGATGGCAGGTGGGCACCGCAACAGCATGGCGTCCAGCTGGTCACCGCCCGGAGCGGCGGCCGAGCGCAACGCTCGCACACACGCCTCCGTCTCAGCCAGGTCAGGGGGGCGCCCGTGCGCCTCGTCCACCTCTGTGGCGCGTGTGAGCTCAAACGCCGCTACATCGTTCTCCAGCTGGTTCAGGGTCTCGTCGCTGAGCTTGGTCTCCCCGCCACATAGCTTGTCGAATGACTCTGTCATGGCCTTCAGCACCCCGTCTGGACCGCTGTTCAGCGCGCTCGAGACGTCCTGCATGGCAGGTGGGATCTGATGGCTGCGGCTGCGGCCCGCCAGCCTGTCGCACGAGGGTTTGGGCAGGGTTCCCCTGCTCTGACTGCTGCTGTGGTATGGCAACCGTCTACCAGTGCTTCCGTTAGCCACCCGCATCCCGCAAAAGTGCATTTGCGGGGTGAGATTGGCCGATCCAGGCCGGCGCTGCGGGGTGCGATTGCGCGAATTCCGGGAGGTTTGAAAGGGTCGGGAGGCGTCGTAACCCCCTCTTCAGAGGTGTTTAAAGGGGCATCAACAATTTTGTTTCAAGGGGTGATAAAATGGTGATAAAAGGGGCGTTTGAAAGGGCCCGGGGGCGTTGAAACCAAGGGCCCGGGGGGTTAGGCAAGTCCCCTTGCCGACTGCTGCTGTGGTATATGGCAACGGTCTAAACGCAGGAGCAAGAGAACGCGCGCATGGTCAACAGCGGGGGGGGACCTGCTGTTCGACATGGCTGGCCAGCCACTCAATCCCCTTCCCGGTTAAAAACCACCAACTCGTTAAGTTAACGGTAGGTTGACCCCTTACAAAAACCACAAATCCGTTTAGTTAACGGTTTGGTTACCGGTAGGTTGACTTCTTACATCTTCTCGCAGGAGCAAGAGAACCCGTGCATGGTCGACAGGCAGGGAGGAGGCCTGCCGTCCGCCGAGGCTGTTAACCACCCTGGAACCCCAAAAACCTGAAACCAGTGAACCTGTAACCCCCCAACCCTCCAAACCCGAATCCCCCAATCCTCAAACCCTAAAAACCCTAAAACCCTTCACCCCGAAATCCTGGATCCCTCGCAGGAGCAAAAGAGCACGCGCATGATCAACAGCCGGGGAGGAGGCCTGCCGCCGACGTGGCTGCCGACCACCCTGGAACCCTAAACCTCTAAAACCCTAAAACCCTAAAACCCTAAAAAAAACGTAACCCCTAAACCCTGGATTCCTCGCAGGAGCAAGAGAACACGTGCGTGGTCAACAGCAGGGGAGGAGGCCTGCCGCCAACGTGGCTGCCAACCACCCTGGAACCCGAAAACCCTAAAAATCGAAAACCCTAAAACCCTAAACCCCACAACCCTGGATTCCTCGCAGGAGCAAGAGAACACGCGCGTGGTCAATAGCAGGGGCGACCTGCCGGCCGACATGGCCTCCGACTACGAGCGGGCGCGCAAGGCGTACGAGGGGCTGCACCGGGCGGTGGTGGCGCTGGCAGGTGAGGCACCAGATTATGTTTATTGTAATGGTGATTGATTGATTGATTGGTTCATTGATTTGTTGATTGATTGATTGATTTTTTGTTTGTTTGTTTGTTTGTTTGTTTGTTTGTTTGTTTGTTAACACTCCCAGTTACACTTCAGTGACACGCACACCAGATCAGATCGAGTCAAGGGTTAGCCAGCTGCACATGTGAGGCGTGCGTGGGGGATGCACCAGGCTGGCAGGTGGGTGACAAGCTCGCAGATGAGATAAGAATAGACAGGAATGAGATCAGGTCAGATCAAGAAGTGCACATGCGAGCGTACGCGGGGCTGCACTGGGCGGTGGTGTCGCTGGCGAGTGGGTGATAAACTCACAGAGAAGATCAGAATAGCGTCAGATGAGATCAGAGCAGAGCAAAAAGATAGATAGCTGCACAGTACAGATAGCTGCACAACACAGATAGCTAGCTGTGAGGTGTGCGAGGGGCTGCACCGGGCGGTGGTGGCACTGGTAGGTGGGTGTGGAACTCACAGAGAAGATCATAACCTCAGATAAGAGTACGCCAGATCAGATTAATATATATATGCATGCACCAGGCGTATGAGGGGCTGCACCGGGCGGTGGTGGCGCTGGCAGGTGGGCGACAAACTCACAGAGAAGATCAGAATAGCGTCAGATGAGATCAGAGTAAAATCATATCAGATCAATAGCTGCACATGCGTGCACAGGGCTGCACCGGGCGCTGGTGGCTCTGGCAGGCAAGTGTGGCGGCCGCACACCGGCAGTGGCGCCGACGCTCTCTCTTTATCTCTACATTCTACCCTATTTGTCTCTTTCTTTCCCTCTGTCTCCCATGCACTCTCTCTCTCTCTCTCCTCTCTCTCTCACTCTCTCGCCCTTTCTCTCACTGGCATGCACGCACACCACGCACACACCCATTGAATCACCCCCCTTTCTCCGTCCACTCAATACAACAGAGGCCCTCGACAAGCCCATGCCCCAGCTCGCGGAGGACGCGTTCACCCGCCTGGGTGAGGCAGACTCTGCCACACATTCCACACATCCACACATCCACACATCCACTCATCCACACATCTTCCCACACCTTTCCCACACACTCGCAGAAGCACTGGACAAGCCCATGCCCCAGCCAGCGGAAGACGGCAACGCGTTCACTCGGCTGTGTTGATGACCCCACCTCCCCTCTCCTCCCTCCCTGCCCTCCACCCCAAAGCCTGCTAATGTCCGTCCACACCTCCCACACTTTCCACACGTGCAGAGGCACTGGACAAGCCCATGCCTCAGCTCGCGGAGGACGCGTTCACGCGCCTGGGTGCGGCAGAATCTGCAGGTGCGTGGCAGGCGCAGCAAGCTTTAGGTGGGGGGAAGGCTGCCACCGCCACTGTGTCGGTTTTAACACTTTTCAGGTAGGAATTCGTGCAATTTGAACCCGCAGCGCCAGCCCGAATCGGCCAATCTCAACCCGCTGTTGCAGGTTTGCGGGTCGCGGGTTGGCTAACAGAAACACTGGTGCGTGTGCATGCATGGGTCCGCAGGCGCGACGCAGTCGCAGCAGCAAGGGGACGGGGGTGCGGACGCGAACGAGCACGTTTTCGAGGACGTCGAGTCGCGCGTGTTTTACGAGTGAGTGTGCACCGCGTGGCTGGCTCTCTTCTAGGCCTTCTTGGGAAGTTTAGAAACTCAAGCCCCTGCTTGAGCCCATACAAAAAACTGGCCCCGTAAACTGCCCCGGCCCCCCCCTCCTCCTAAACCAGGCACAACCTCCCCCCAGGTCTGTGTCATCCGGTCAATGGCGTCCGCCTGGCGTGCTGCTGGGCGCCGGCGCTTAAACACCTAACCCATGTAAATACTACAAAATGCATGGTGCCCAAGACATAAACTCAACCCTACAACACACACACACACACACACACGCCTAGGTCGCTTCCCGACATCCGGTCGATGGCGCCTGCCCTGCGTGCTGCTAAGAGTTGGCGCGGACACCCTAAGGCCGTATAAACACTGCAAAATGCGTGAGTTCCATGAAACAAAACACACACACACACACTCACACACACACACTCCCGCCTAGGTCTCTGCCCGACATCCGGTCGATGGTGCCCGGCGTGCTGCTCGGCGTCGGCGCAGACGAAAAGGACGCCAAAGAGGAGCCCAAGAGCTCGGACGGCAAGCGCACGGACGGAACGGACGACGCCGGCGGCAGAGCGGACGACGGCGACACGCCTGATGGTGTGTGCGCCTCATTTATTTTTCTTTTGGGCTGGGGGCTGGTATCCATTGGTAGCCATTTGACTGGTGCCCATTGGTAGCCATTTAGTTACGTGATTTCCCAATTTGCTTGATAGTCTGACGATCTCATCAGACGGAGCTCGTCAATGACTTGGAAATGACGCAGATTTGACGGTCAGCGGTCAACGCCCAGACAGCAGTCAATGCGGCCAACGGGACGTTGGTTACCAGAACATAACTACAAAAAACTGTAAAGAAAATCACTGGTGCCCTTGCCGGCCGCCTCCACCGGTACAATGCGCATGCGCGAACCGCTGCTCATCGCACCCACCCACCCTAAGCCCCTCCTTAATCAACACACACACACACACACGCACGCACGCACGCATACACACGCACCAGGGGTGTATTCGGGGGCATGCCACTCATCGGTTTTCCAGGAGATGGCCTCCCTGACTCATCGGCTTTCCAGGAGAGGGCCTCATGGACTCATCGGCTTGCCATTTTTTCCAGGGGGCTGCACCCCCGGACCCCCGCTGTCCGTAGTCTTCTGTTGCCGTGATACGGTCTCTCACACAACTTCTTCAGAGTCAGAGACAGCTTCGTGGCTTTACAGTTCATGCCGTTCTCTCGTAGAGATTACCTACGTCAGACACGATAGTGCCCCTTCCACTCTCTCACTCACATCCCCACTAGCTGCATGTGCGTCAACGCGAAAATCACCACCATGATCAATCAAATTTAGAATTATTCCGAATCAAAATAAATAAATAAATCAGGCCCTGAGGGTGCCCTGTGGGGCCAGGAGGCGACAACAGGGAAAACAGTAGACAGCGCAAAGGCTTTAGAGCTTCTTAAGGTCAATGAGGGGGAAGTCGTCTTCGTCGGACTCGAGCTCATCAGGCTCACCAGCGTCCTCCTCCTCAACAATGTTCCCCTCAACATCAAACGCGACCGCCGGGTCGACGTCCTCCAGCCCCTCCTTCTCCAGCAGCCTTGCAGCCTCGTCCAGATCGCGATCAAGGAACGAAACCTGCACGCGGCTCACCTCCTCGACCAGCCTCTTCAAGAGGCTGGGGGGGTTGACTCCCTGAGACTGCAGGGAGGCACCGGACAGCTTCTCTGCAGCCTCGTTGATCAGGCTGTTGTTCTCTGACTCCCTCGGGCCGGTGAACGACTGGGCAAGGTGCCAGATGCGGAGCAGGGAGTCCACCATGAGGATCATGAGGCGGCTGCGGAGGCGGTTCTTGAGGATGCGGTGGATGCTGAAGCCACGCTCGACCTCGGCCGTGTGCAGAGTCATCACGTAGTACACGTTCATGAGTAGGATGATGTTGGGCACCATGAGAGAGTCGGAGCTGCGCGCAATGAAGGTGATCCTCGGTACTGCAGTCGGTACTGCCATCAACCATAAGCGTAAAACAGGGGGCAGCTCGAATTTGTACGAGCTGCCGGCTCAGGAGGACTGAGGAGAGGGTGAGTACGCACGCCGTAAAGTACGACCGATTGTTGTACTTCGCGTTAATACTGGTGTTGCCAGCCTTGGTGAGCGCCACCAGTAGGCTGGCAAACTTCAGGCCTGGAAGCAACTCTGTGCAGATCCACAGGGCACCCATGAGCAGAGTTGGTAGCAGGCCTTTCAGGACCTCGACGTGCGCACGCGCGCCAGCATGCGCGGCTGCCACAATGCCGCCGGAGCCACCGTCCTTCTTCACCTTGGCGTCCACAGCATCCTTGTGCTCGTCACACTTGGAGTGCTTGGTGAGGTCGTTGAGGGAGTACACGCTGGCATTGCCAGCAGCGTACGACTTGTTGCTGTTGGCGCCGTAGATCTCGCGGCAGACGGAGCAGCCGACGAGCACGGCGCCGTTGGTGGCGAGGTTGACGGCGGTGGCGATGAAGATGAAGGGGAACGTCTTGATCCACGACTTCTGCGCCTCGGAAGATGGCGGCTTCTTCTTGACGCTGGTGGCGATGGGGGTGGCGTCGATCGTGGGGCCATCAGCCGCGGGGGTGGCCGTGGGGGTTGCCGGAGGGACGTCCTCGTGAGGCGGGTGCTCGGAGGCCTGGGCGGGCGCGGCCGGGGCAGCGGCGGCGTGCTTGGCCTTCTTGAGCTGCTTCGCCTCTGCAGTGGTAGTGGGGGGATGGGGCGGGCTTTAGAAAGAGGCGGGGCAGGGGGGGCTTTGGAAAGAGGCGCAGTAGGGCAGGGCAGGGCAGGGCTGGACCCAGGCTTGAGGCGGGCTGGGTGGAGGCTGGCTTGAGGTAGTCTGGGTGGGGGCTAGAGGCTGGGTGAGGGAGGCTGCAGGAGGAGGGAGGGCGTGGAGGGGGGGAGGGGCATTTCGATTTTGAATCCCCCCATGCACAATGCGCGCACCCCCCATGCCCAGGTGACAATCACGTGACGCAGCCTTCAGGTTGCTGGCCGTCATGAGGTCAAATGCGTTGCGCTTCTTGGGCTCTTCGGCCGGCGGGGGCACGAGCTCGACGTCGTCGTCGACCAGCATGGGGGACGCGGGGTTGTCGTCGGGCGCACGCACGGGCGGTGGCCCGTCGGGCGGAACAGGAGAGGCCATGAGCCGATCGGGTAGCTCAAATACCCCAAGCCGATGAGTCCGATCGGTTTGAAGTGGTCATCGGCTTCGCCGATGACAGGCCCTCCGGGCCCTCACACTCATATCGGTTTTCCCGATCCCACCCCAAAACACTCATCGGTTTTGCGCCCTTCGGGCGCCCTGTTCATCGGAATCCGATCGGCGGGTTCACCCCTGACACGCACACACACACACACACACACACACACACTCACAGGCGCAGGCGCAGATGCGGCCGACACCCCTCCATTGTCCGCCGACGGTAGCATAGATGCTGCGGCGGAAGCCGCTGCGGCCGCGCTAGGCCGATCCTCAACTCAACGCACACACACGCACACACACACATACATACACACACACACACGCACAGTTGCGGGTGCGGACGACGACGGCGCAGATCCTGCGGCTGCGGCGGCTGTGGCGGTTGCCCTAAGCCCCTCCCTGATCAACTGACATGCACGCACACGCACACCCGCACACACACACACAGATGCTGGCGCAGACGCCGACATCAGCACAGCTGCAGCTTTGGCAACAGCTGCGGCGGCGGCGGCAGCTGCAGCGGCAGCGGCGGCAGCGACGGCTGCTGCTGCGGCGGGCGAAGACGGCAGGGAGGAGGGGGTGGACAAGGACTGGGAGGTTGCCGCGGACTCGGCGGGGCAGCAGCAGGGGCAGCTGGAGCTGGTGCTGGCGAAACTGCCGCACTGCGTGGCGCGTGACATGTGCGTCGGGGCTGTTTGGTGTGTGTTTTGGCTTGTTTTGGCTTGTTTTGGCTTGTTTTGGCTTGTTTTTTTTGCGTTGTTCGTTTCGAGGGTGTGCGTGTGTGAGACGGTGCTCGCGGGTGTGCTTGCGGATGTGCTTGCGGGTGTGAGGGTGCTCGTGGGTGTGCGTGTGTGTGTGCGTGCGTGCATGCGTCCTCGCGCGTGCGTCGTGACTGGGTGCGCCAGTGCTGCGTGCCGGGCTTCACCCTAGCTCTGCCATGTGTGTGTGTGTGTGTGTGCACGTGTGTGTGTGTGTGTGTATGTGTGTGCGTGCGTGTGTGTGTGTGTGCGTGTGTGTGTGTGCATGTGCCCCAGCTGTGGACCACACCCCAATTCAAAACCCAACTACCGCCCACACCTGAATTCAAACTCAACCGCCGACAGGTGTGACGAGCTCGCGGTCAACTTCTGCTTCTGCAACTCCAAGGGCGCGCGAAAGAGGCTCACAAAGGCGCTGTGCGACGTGCCGCGCGCGTGCCTGCAGGTGTGCCTGTGTGGATGAGTGGATGGGTGGATGGGTGGACGTGTGGATGTGTGGATGTGTGGAGGAGAGGTTCGTGTGTGTGGGGGGGGGGCAAGAGGCTCACAGCGGCGCTGTGCGACGTGCTGTGCGCGTGCCTGCAGGTGTGGATGTGTGGATGTGTGGATGTGTGGAGGAGAGGGGGGGGGGCGCAAGCGGCTCACAAAGGCGCTGTGCGACGTGCCGCGCGCGTGCTTGCAGGTGTGGATGTGTGGATGTGTGGATGTGTGGAGGAGAGTTTCGTGGGGTGTGTGTGGCAAGAGGCTCACAAAGGCGCTGTGCGACGTGCCGCGCGCGTGCCTGCAGGTGTGTGTGTGTGGAGGTGTGGAGGTGTGGAGGTGTGAATGTGTAGAGGAGGGGCGTTGGGGGGGGGGAGGTTGCTCGCAAGAGGCTCACAAAGGCGCTGTGCGACGTGCCACGTGCGTGCCTGCATGTGTGGAGGTGTGGAGGTGTGGAGGGGTGTGGATGTGTGGATGTGTTGAGGAGAGGGGCGTGGGAGGAGGTGGAGGGGGTGGGGGGCGCGCGCAAGAGGCTCACAAAGGCGCTGTGCGACGTGGCGCGTGCGTGCCTGCAGGTGTGTGTGTGTGTGTGTGGAGATACAGCTCTTTGTGTGTTTGTTTGTGTTTGTTTGCATGCGTGTGTGCATGCGTGTGTCTGAGTGTGTGGGGGGGGCAAGAGGTTCACCAAGGCGCTGTGCGACGTGCCACGCGCGCGCCTGTAGGTGTGGAGGTGTGGAGGAGAGGGCGGGTGGGGGGGAAGAAAAGAAGGTTGTTCGCAAGAGGCGCCCACACACACTCCCACACACACTCCCACACACACTTCCACACACACTTTCACACACACTCCAAGGCGCTGTGTGACGTTTCGCACACACGCAGCTCACGCCCTTCTATGACGCCCACCCCCTTGCCCCCACACGCACGCTCCCGTCCAATGTATACAGTTCCATCCATGCATGCAGCCCGTAACTCCTTCTCTATCCTCCCACACACACGCAGCTCGTGCCCTTCTATGCGCCCGTCACCGCTCGCCCCCATGCCCCTTCACGCCCACACCCTGAAAGACCCTGAAACGAGCCCTGTGAATCCTCACATATTCACCCCGAAAACGTACCACGCGCAGCTCGTGCTCGTCTACGCGCGCATCGCCGCGACGCTCCCCTGTTCCAGATACACACACATTAACGCCACTGGCACGACCCCACCAACCCCTGCCTGCGAAACCCTGAAAACCCACACCTGAAGCTTGTGCCCTTCTACGCGCGCATCGCCGCGACGCTCGCTCCCGTATTCCACACGCAGACTCACATCACTGCACTCACATGGGAGCCGCTGGCTCGACCCCTATTAACCCCTTCAAACCCTGCCTTCAAACCCCCGAAAACGCGCACACGCAGCTCACGCCCTTCTGCGCGCGCATCGCCGCGACGCTCGCCCCCGTGTTCCACATGCGCACACACATTGAACCCGCTGGCACGACCCCTACCAACCACTTCAACCCCTGCCTACAAAACTCCGAAAACCCACACGCAGCGTGTGCCCTTCTACGCGCGCATCGCCGCGACGCACGCCCCCGTGTTCCACACGCACACACACGCCCGCACCTCTGGCATTTATATTATAAAAACTACCCGTAGCCCCAGCAAAACCCTACAAAATCCATGCTCACGCAGCTTGTGCCATTCTACGCGCGCATCGCCGCGACGCTCGCCCCCGTGTTCCCAGACATCCTGGCAGGGGTGCTGTCGTTCCTAGAATCCGAGTTCTCAAAGCTGCTGGCACACAAGGTGTGTGTGTGCGTGTGTGTGTGTGTGCTGCTGCTGCTGCTGCTGCCGGTGTGTGTGTGTGTGTGTGTGTGTGTGCTGACGTTCCTAGACTCCAAGTTTTAAAGCTGCTGGCACACAAGGTGGGTGGGTGCGTGTGTGTGTGTGTGTGGTCGATTTTACAGTCCGTCGGACGCCTTTGATGGCGCATTAGACCCTAGGAAAGAGGCCGGCAGCTGTCAAAATTAGATCCCTAGCATGCCATCTGCCATCATGATTGCTGTGCACGCGGTGCGTGTCTCAAAACAGGCGACAAGGAAGTCAGCCAGCTCGTGCCAAAACCTGGGGTTCTCCTGGCCTGGCCGAGGATTCATAAACTCCCGCATCCGCTCATCTAAATCGGCCTCCTCGGGGCGAGGGATGGACCGAAACAGGCTGTGGGCCTGCACCCGTGCCTCTTCATAGGCAGGGCACTCAAATACCATGTGTGCCTCATCCTCTAGCCCACCGCATAGGCAGCACGCCCGCTGGCTGCGTCGCTGCCTCTGTCCCGCCACGGCGTAGCGCCCCCGCTCTATCTGCAGCTCATGGAGCCCCATCCTGAACCTAGCTAGAGCCGTGATCCGGGCAGCACTGTTCAGCCCTGAGCTCAACAGGGCCGGCGGCTCGCTGTCGCTACCCGCCATCCACCGCATGTAGGTCAGCATCTTAAAGCCGCGCGACCACTCCTCAGGTACATCTCGCACGGTGCCGCTCGGCAGCGCCGGTGTGCTTGTCGCGGCGGCCAGCCACGCCGCGGTCGCCACATCCAGCAGGTTGGTGATGCGTACCGGTCCCTCCTGGTCCCACGCCAGGGTGTGCCCCACAGTTCCGAGGCACACCTGCAAGCGTGCCGCCCAGCACGTCCCCCCCGCTTTCGCCAGCCCCCAGCTCTCCCGCATTGCATCTTTAAGCAGGTCACCGTCAGGCCGCCCCGCGCCTTATCCCAAAAGCACGTCGCCTGGCGCAGCCAATCTGCCGCCAGCGGCCGCCACCCCGCCTCCCGCGCCAAAATCCCCAGTTGCTGCCCGTTGCTGCAGACTCCTAGGGACGCACGGGTAAATTGCAGAAGCACTTCCTCCAGGGTGCGCCATCCGTCGCGTGCGGCCTTAGCGCCCCTCCCCCTCCTGCCTCTCTCCCACCGTCCGCCCGCCCCGGCAAACACGCCCCCCCCCCAGCATCCGCCGTCATCGCAGGGCCCCACACCTCACACCCGTAATTTAGCACAGGCCGTACTTGCGTGTCGAACAGGTGGGCCTTAATACCAATATTGTTAAGGCGTATCATATAGCATCTGCGAGTTAGCGCGTATCTGGTGCGCTGGCCCCTAGAGCGTCGGGTGCCCACGTCCCCCCCCACTGCCCGCCGGTGGTGAAAGAGCATGCCCAGATATGGGAACTCGTGTGTCATGGGTAGATCTGCTCCTGCAAACTTCAGCGTTACCCTCCCCCCTGCCGCCCCGACTGGGCAAACTGGTCATTGAACACCACCCCTTCTGACTTCTTAACGTTTACTGTTAGTGCGCGCGTGCCGCAAAAGGCGTGCAGAGTATCTAGCATGCGTTGAAGCGCTTCGGGCGTCTCTGCCAGCAGCGTCAAGTCATCAGAGTACAGCAGCAGCCGTAGTAACCGCCCCGCCATCTCCACCCCATCACCCGGGAGCTCTGTGTGTGTGTGTGTGTGTGTGTGTGCTGTCGTTCCTAGACTCCGAGTTTGCAAAGCTGCTGGCACACAAGGTGTGTGTGTGTGTGTGTGTGTGCTGTCGTTCCTTGACGCTGAGTTTTCAAAGCTTCTGGCACACAGCGAGTGCCTGTGCTTTCCTCTGCTGACCTCATGATGCCACATGTCTGTGCTGCCTGATTGCCACATGACTGCCTGTACGTAGGAAGCCACCGTACGTAGGAAGCCACCGAGCCCATCCTTGAGCAGAGAGTGCACAGTCGCTGCCTTTCACCAATTTGGCAGCCGTGTGTGATGATGATGATGGATATTACAGTCTTTGTGACACCAGTTGTGATGCATAAGACCTGTGTCGGCTCTAGCGCCCGACACCTTAAACTCAGTTTCAGTGGGAAACTGGCTGGCTACCTGGTAGGGGTCGGGGTAACCCCCACATGCGCGCACGCACTGGACCTAGACAGGGCACTGGGCCCCCAGGTCCAGGTGGTAGTGCTCTGATGTGTGTGTGTGTGTGCGCGCCCCGGAGGCGCGTTCTCGTCGCCGAGCCCTGGACCCAGCAACGCGGCGCTGCTGGTGACGAGGATCTCCGTGCCGCTGACGAGCGGGGTAAAATACGACTGGCCTGGCTCCTGCTAGACTGCCCCTCGGTGGAACACTTCAGGAGCGGCTTGCCCGGCGCTGCCATGGCTTGGCGAGTAGCCGCGGCGCTGCCGCGGCCCGTGCTGGGAGACGGCCCTTATCCTCCCCCCATGCAGGACGCCATGCGGCACCGATCTCGACGAGTTGATCGACGAGCGGAGGAGCTGGCGCCCGTCAATGCATGCTGGACATTGGTCAAGATGGCTGCCCGTGGAGGCGGGCTACCATCACGGCTTCAGCGGTGGCGACCGCCGAGGCAACACAGAGTAAATCCGCTTCACGAATCGCAGCGTTCGTCACCGCGCTCATCCTCGGGGTCGCTCGTCTGCCGGTGACTGGCGTTGGAAGGTCTTCAGGCAGCCTCCATGACAACTCTGTCGTCCATGGCCCCTGGAGGGTGGGACCTGGCCATGCATGAGGCATGGGGCGCCGGCTGAGCCCCATGCAAACGAGAGCTGGACAGCCGTGCACTGCCAGGCGGGGACCGTTCCAGTCAGCGCCAGTCGGCTCTGCCGGCTTGACTGGCCACAAGGCCACTACTGTGACCCTGAGGAAGGTCCTCTCCTATATGCTCCTTGCCAGACATGTCTCAGAGACCGCTGTTTGGGGTAGTCTAGCCGGCGGGAGCGGTAGTCTATTGGCCGGGAGCCGGCGGTACTCTAGTACTGAAGTGTGCTGGAGTATCGGCGGGTGTCTCTAGTAGAAGAGTAGCCTGCTGAGCTGGAAACCCCGTGTTACTGTGCGCGCCCCATGCCCAGGATGCCACCCAGCCGACGCTTGAGCGGAGCGTGCGCAACGCGCGCTACCTCTCATTTTCTTCGCCCTCTGCTGGCCATATGATTGCCACATGACTGCCTGTATGTAGGACGCCACCGAGCTGGCGCTCGAGCGGAGAGTGCGCAACGCGCGCTACCTTGTCTGCTGCTGACCTCACGCCACACGTATATGATAGCCACATGATTGCCTGTGCGTAGGACGTCATCGAGCTCACCCTCGAACGGAGAGTGCGCAATGCGCGCTGCCTTCTGCTGACCTTTGTTGTCCTCTGCTTACCTCATGATGCCACATGTCTGCTACCTGATTGCCGCATGACTGCCTGTACGTAGGACGCCACCAAGCTTGCCCTCGAGCAGACTCTGCTCTCTGAGAGAGTGCGCAGTGTGTGGTAGTTCTCTTACATGTGTGTGTGTGTGTGTGTGTGTGCGCCCCTCAAACCTCCCCCCTGCCTCTTTGGGACGCCACCGAGCTGACCCTCGAGCGGAGAGTGCGCTACGCGCGCCACCTCTCATTCTCTTCGCCCTCTGCTGGCCATATGATTGCCACATGACTGCCTGCACGTGGGACGCCAACGAGCTGACCCTCGAGCGGAGAGTGAGCAACACGCGCCGCCTCGTCCCCTTCTGACCTCACGCCATACATATATATGCTTGCCACATGATTTCCTTATGATTGCCTATGCATAGGACACCACCGAGCTTACCCTTGAGTGGCGCGTGCGCAGCGCGTGCCTTCTCTACCCTTGCGTCGTCTGCCGATCTCATGCTACATGATTGTCTGTGCGTAGGACGCCGCCAAGCTCACCCTCCTTCGGCGCGTGCGCAGCGCGTGCCTACTCTCCCCTTGCGTCGTCTGCCGATCTAATGCCACATGATTGTCTGTGCGTAGGACGCCACCAAGCTCACCATCTATCTGCGCGTGCGCAGTGCGTGCCTGCTCTCCCCTTGCGTCGTCTGCCGATCTCATGCCACATGATTGTCTGTGCGTAGGACGCCGCCAAGCTCACCCTCTATCGGCGCGTACGCAGTGCGTGCCTGCTCTCCCCTTGCGTCGTCTGCCGATCTCATGCCACATGATTGTCTGTGCGTAGGACGCCGCCAAGCTCACCCTCTATCGGCGCGTACGCAGTGCGTGCCTGCTTTCCCCTTGCGTCGTCTGCCGATCTCATGCCACATGATTGTCTGTGCGTAGGACGCCGCCAAGCTCACCCTTTATCGGCGCGTACGCAGTGCGTGCCTGCTCTCCCCTTGCGACGTCTGCCGATCTCATGCCACATGATTGTCTGTGCGTAGGACGCCGCCAAGCTCACCCTTTATCGGCGCGTACGCAGTGCGTGCCTGCTCTCCCCTTGCGACGTCTGCCGATCTCATGCCACATGATTGTCTGTGCGTAGGACGCCGCCAAGCTCACCCTTTATCGGCGCGTACGCAGTGCGTGCCTGCTCTTCCCTTGCGTCGTCCGCCGATCTGATGCCGTATGATTGTCTGTACGTAGGACGTCACCGAGCTGACGCTCGAGCGGAGAGTAACGCGCGCGCCACCTCGTCCCCTGCTGACCTCACGCCATAAGTATATATAACAACAGCAAGCATACATATTCTGATTGCCACATGATTGCCACATGATTGCCGGTGCCCAGGATGCCACCGAGCTTACGCTCGAGCGGAGAGTGCGCAACGCACGCTACCTCGGAGAGCTCGCGAAGTTCAAGGTGCTGCCTCCGGGCTCGTTTTTCGTGGCACTCAAGGTGTGTGTGTGTGTGTGTGTGTGTGTGTGTGTGTGTGTCTGTAGAGGGGAGTGAGGCACGGCTGTGTGTGCCTGCCTGGGAGAGCTAGCGAAGTCCATGGTGCTGACTCCAGACGCGTTCTTCGTGGCGCTCAAGCAAGGTGTGTGTGTTCGTGCATCTTTCTCTCTCCCTTTCTCCCTCTATCTCTCTCTCTCTCTCTACCTGGCTCTCTCTCTACCTCTCTCTACCTCTCTCTCTATATATATATATCTTTACCTCTCTTTCTCTCTCTCTACCTCTCTCTACGTCTCTCTGTCTCTCTCTCTGTCTCTCCCTCTCTCTCTCTCTCCCTTCCTCCCTTTCTCTCTCTGCCTCTCTGTGTGTGTGTGTGTCCACGGGTGAGAGTGCCTGATCCGGAGAGCTCTCCAACTTCAACGTGCCCCCTCTGGGCGCGTTCTCCGTCGCAGTCAAGGTGCGTGTGTGTGCCCCTCACCCCGCCCCACACACACGCCGTCGCAGTCAAGGTGCGTGTGTGTGCCCCTCACCCCGCCCCACACACACGCCCTACGAACGCCAGAACCCTGGTGCGTGGAGTCACAGCATGCAGAGCCTATCTATATGCGCTGCTCATTGACTTTGGAAGCCACAACGAGGACGCCGCGCGGGCGACATTCGCTGATCGACAGACCCCCCCCCACACACACACACACTGCGAACGCCAGAACCCGAGAACATGGAATCCCTCTTAAGACTCTGCTAGACGACTTTGGCAGCCACAACGTGGATGCAGCGCTCACGGTGGTCGACACTGCTCTCCTCACCCCCCCCCCCCCCCCCCCCCCCTGAACTTCGTCTTAGAACCGCGCCCTCCGAACCTCCATACCGTGCTCCCTGATATCCTCACGCTCCAGGCCTGACGGTCGAGGCTGCTGGTGAACCTTCCACCTCTCCTCCCACCCACCCCACCCTCAAACAAGTTCCACCCCAGACGCTGCTTGACGACTTTGGCAGTCACAGCGTGAGCGCCGCGTGCGCTATGGGCGAGACCGCTTACCCCCACCACCCTCCCCCCACCCCCCACACACACACCTCTTGCCACACACACACACACACCACCACCACACACTTTGAACGCCTGAAACTCCTTTGGCCCGGAACCTCCTCTCCAGGCCCTCCCGGACGACTTCGGCAGCCACAACGTGGACGCCGCGAGCGCGATGGTCGAGACTGCCGCCCCCCCCCCCCCCCCCCCACCCCAACCCCTCCGCACCTCGCACACACACACACATACCACCACCACCTCCGAACGCCTGAAACCCCTTTGGACCTGGGAACCCCCCTCTATAGAGGCGCTGCTCGGATGACTTAGGCAGCCACAGCGTGGACGCCGCGTGTGCGATGGTCGACACTGCCGAACCCCTGAAATACCCCCCCTGAACTTCTTCGTAGGAACACGCCCCCCAGACCCTGCCCCCTGCTCTCCTCTCACTCCAGGCACGATGGTCGAGGCTGCTGAACCCTCCACCTCCACTCCCACCCCCCACCCTCGAACCATTTCCACTCCAGGCGCTACTCGACGACTTTGGCAGCCACAGCGTTGACGTCGCGTGCGCGATGCTCGAGATTGTCAACCCCCCCACCCCATCTCAACACCTGAAACCCTTTCCACTCCGGCGCTTCTTGACGACTTTGACAGCCACAGCGTGGACGCCGCGTGCACGATGGTCGAGACCGCCCGCCCCCCCCCCCCCGTCCCCCCCCCCCACACACACCACCACCCCCCCTCCGAACGCCTGAGCCCTCTTTTGACCTGCCCCCCCCCCCCCCGCGTCTACAGGCCCTCCTGGATGACTTTGGCAGCCACAACGTGGACGCCGCGTGCACGATGGTCGAGACCGCGGGCCGCGCGCTCATGCGCATGCCAGAGACCAAGGTCTGCAGATAGGACGGATGTTACCATGTGGACCCAGGCTTGGAGACCTCGCGCATGTATGTATGCACCCACTGTACCCCCCCCCTCTCTCTCTCTCTTTCACTTCTCTTGCTCTTCTGCCTTCTCTTCTCTCTTGAGTCCGTCTCAAGTCCCAGGTGGGATTTGTGCTGCTGTTGTTGCTGCCAGGTGCGCATGGAGAGCATGCTGAGGTGAGGACGCGCCTGCAAAACGTGCACAACTTCGAACCCAGCTCGCTCCCTCAAACCCTGGGCCCCCACCCTCTCCATTCATACTTGTTGTTGCTGTTGCTGTTGTTGCTGCCAGGTGCGCATGGAGAACATGCTCGAGGTGATGATGCGCCTCAAGAACGTACGCAACTTCGACTCTAGGCGCAGCGCCCAGGTCGACTGGGCGTACACGGTCGTCAAGCAGCCGAACAAAGCGGCCAAGCGCAAGACGCGGCCGCCGCTCCAGGAGTACATCCGCCACCTGGTGCTCGTGCGGCTGACCGACAAGACGGTCGGGGAAGTCGCGAAGAAGCTGCTGAGGGTGCGTATACCGAACAGTGGTCTCCACTTTGCCGGGACGGAAACTGCATTTTTTTTAAATAAGAACACGGGTATTTTTGTCGACGTTGTTCGTCGTTTTGGCACGCGATCTCTCGCCACTTTCGACGTTTTATATTAGTTTCCAGCCTCCGCAAGGGGGTCCAAAATGACGAAAGTATTTGCGTGGGCACCTACGGTAACAGTGACAGTGACAGTGACAGTAATATCGGCTTTCCAGCAAAGTCTGCCTAAACTGCAAGTGCTAACTACAGTTACAGTTACATCGGCTTTCCAGCAAAGACTACCTCTAGTCCTAGTACCACCGCCTAGACCCAAGTCCAGTTCTGGCCCTAACAATTACTTGTGAGGGGCGGTAGCCACCAGCCGGCTGCCTGCCAACGTGTAGTCCCAGAGCAAAAAGGAGAGCTATTGTGCGACGCCTCCAAAATAGGTCCTAACTGCTTCTAGGGGATAGGGGGTCAAGTGGCGCTTGCCAATCTACTTGACCGCCGTGGTGGAGGGGCCGGCGCCTGAGGGGCAGCCGGACCGTACACCACGGCTCTCCACCCGACCCTATCCTGAGCACGCTCAAACGCCGTGTCCGAAAAAGTCTTCCAATCAGAACGAGTGCCACTAGTTTCGCCTAGCTGCTGAATCAGTAGCTTAAGAAAATAGTGTCGGGAGGAGGCTGGAGGCCGGCCTTGCTGCCGAGCCACATCCATTGTGCAGTCAAAAGTCGTACGAGGAAGACGAGAAGCCGGCATGCGCATCACATGGCCTAGCCACTGCATTGATCGCTTTGCCACAAGGCTCTCAATTGGCTCAGTGTCGCACGCTTGCCGAATATAAGTTAATCTGTGCCGGTCGACCAGGCGCACACCCAGAATGCGACGAAGGCAGTTAGAGTGGGCAACCTCCAATCGAGTCAGTTGTGTTTTAGTAGGGGCCCATGTTTCGCAGCCGTACAGAAAGTGGGGCAGCACGAAAGTGTTGTAAACCCGCATCTTAGACTGCACTTGCATCTTCTTGCTGGCCCAAATCTTATCAAAAGACGCAAACACGCCCAGCGCGCGACCGACACGCACACCGATCTCCTTTTCCACACCACCACTCTGGGTTATCCAACTCCCTAGATACTTAAATGCAGAGACGGTCTTCACTTCACCACCAGTCAGCGCAAACGTGGGCAGATCCGCGACAAAATCTGCTGGCAAAATCATCACTTCTGTCTTGGCGGCGTTGATTTGCATGCCAAAGCTAGAGGACACTTTGTCAAGGATTTTCAGCATAAGCGCCAACTGAGCTGGGTCATGCGAGAACAAACATAAATCGTCGGCATACATCAGCATTACTATGCGCTCAACCGACGACGACAACACAGAGCCGCCGGCTCGGGTCACGACTGACACGCCAGCCCCCTCTGGCATCATGTCTAGCGCCTTTTTCACTATGTGGTCAATAAAAACATTGAACAACACAGGAGCAATGACGCACCCCTGTCGCACACCAGACGACACGGGGAATTCGTGCCCGATTTTCCCAGCCAGCCGCACGGCAGCTGCAGTGTTGGTGTGAAGATCCTCCAACAGATCAATAATGTGCGGATGAACACTATATAATCTAAGGACTCTCCACAGTGCCGCACGGTTTATGCAATCGTAAGCTTTAGAATAGTCGACAAATGCCACAGCCATGCATTGTTTGTACTCGGCATGTGCCGCGCTCAGCGAGCGCAGAGTAAAAATCGCATCAACAGTGCCTCTGCTTTTTCTGAAACCACACTGAGCCTCATGCAACTGACCATCAACCTGCGTGGAGACGCGGTGCAGAAGTATGGCAGCGTACACTTTCCCGGCAATAGAGAGAAGGCTTATACCGCGGTAGTTACCAGGGGAGTCACGCGGACCCTTCCCCTTATATAACGGTGTGATAATAGCAGTTTTCCATTCCCTCGGGGCTCTCCCCGACCGCCATACGGCGATGATGACCCGGTGGAGCCATGCGATGGCAGGTGGGCACCGCAACAGCATGGCGTCCAGCTGGTCACCGCCCGGAGCGGCGGCCGAGCGCAACGCTCGCACACACGCCTCCGTCTCAGCCAGGTCAGGGGGGCGCCCGTGCGCCTCGTCCACCTCTGTGGCGCGTGTGAGCTCAAACGCCGCTACATCGTTCTCCAGCTGGTTCAGGGTCTCGTCGCTGAGCTTGGTCTCCCCGCCATATAGCTTGTCGAATGACTCTGTCATGGCCTTCAGCACCCCGTCTGGACCGCTGTGCAGCGCGCCCGAGACGTCCCGCATGGCAGGAGGGATCTGATGGCTGCGGCTGCGGCCCGCCAGCCTGTCGCACGCGCGCGCAAACTGGCGCAGATTCTTCTTGCGTAGCATGTCTTGCGCCTCCGCCACCTGCTGGCCGATCCACCTCTCCCTGTCTCTCTGCACAGCTGCGTCGGCCGCGCGGTTGGCGCGGTTGCGCTCTCGTTTGGCAGCAGCAGACTTGCTCCTGAGCCATGCCGAGTGCGCGCGCTGCCGGGCGTCCATGAGCCGGAGGGTGCGCTGCGACAGAGTGAACTGCCAGCCGCGCCGCCTGCGGCTGCCGCGTGGAGCGAGGTGGTTGGTGGCCACCTCGCGAATGGCAGCAGCGATCGCGTCGTACTCCGCCTGGGCATCAGCGCCCTCGGGTGGCACGGCCTCCAGCAGCCCAAAGCGATCGGACAGCTGGAGGTTGAACTCACGACGGACAGCCGGCGCCGCAGTTGTGAAGAGTCCCATGCGCGCCGCTGAGAGCCGCCTGCATGGCGGGAGGCTCGCATGCGGAGGCGCATGGACAGTACCACCATGCGGTGATCGCTGTCCCAGGTTGGGCTCCTACGCACCCTACAGTCTGTCACCGCATGCATGCGGCGGCGCGCGACCAGGATGTAGTCCTTGACGCTGTGCAGGCGGCGCACAGAGCATGCATGCCGTCTGCTCTGTGCAACAGCCATGGGGCTGATGTGGGTGTACTGGTGCTCAGGCCTGTGGGGGTAGAGAGTGTTGGCAGCGCGCAGGCTGCATGCAGTGGCAGTGCTAACTAATGCTCGTTTAATCCACGATTAGGCCGTTTTGCCAGGTTCTTCATGTGCACCATGGAAACGTGTGTTCGCAGGTTCCGTGGGCGGAGGGCGAGCGCTGCGTGCTCAAGTGCCCCTCACACGTGGTGGTTGAATTTTGGCTTTTTGGGGGCTGGGTGAGGGGGCTTGAAACGATGACTAGATCCCGAGGCAAATCTTACAAATGGTGCTGTTACTTTTACCGCAGGTTCCGTGGACGTGGTGATAGCCTTCAAACATATGTGCCTGAAAACCACCGTGCCTTCGAGGCGTCTCCGAGTTTCAACGTTTCTTTCAGGTTCAGGTGCTTTCTTAATACATAAAAACTTGTATGTTTTTTTAACAGTCTCAACGTTCGTCCTCAGGTGCCGTGGGCGGAAAGCGAGCGCTACGTGCTCAAGTGCCTGCTCAAGGTCGTGCGATCGCGCTTCACCAACATCCCGCTGGTGTCTGCGCTCGTGGGGGGGCTCGCACAGGTGTGTGGCTGGTGTCTGCATGACAAGGGGGGAATTGATGGCCGCGTCAGGAGGGCACCGCGCTCGAAATGAGGCGTGTGATGCCTCCAGCTACTCGCTAGCTTCTACCTGGGTTCGATACAGACAATCCCTTTCGGTGCCAAAACAATCGGGGAGGGGGGGAAGCTGTGGTGGTGCCTGCCCAAGGTCTGCCTCACGCTTTACCAACATGCTGCTGGTTTTGGCGCCCGCACTCGTACCCTACCTATCGATCAGCATCGCATGTGTGGATCAGATTTCTCGTTATTCGCTGCGGACCAGGGAGAGGTCGGTGCTGCTGCTGCTACTTATTCACAGGTGCACGAGTCGATCGGCATCGCGTTCGTCGACCAAGTGCTCGAGGACATTCGCTGCGGGCTGGAGAGCCCACAGGGCGGGACTTACCAGGCGCGCCTTGCAGATATCCGCCTGCTCGCTGAGCTCTACAACTACTCGCTGTTTAACAGGTGGGAGGCAGACGGATAGAAGGAAAGAATGAAAGAGAGAGAGAGAGAGAGAGAGAGAGAGAGAGAGGGGAGGGAAGGAAGGGAAGGAAGGGAAGGAAGGGAAGGAAGGGAAGGAAGGGAAGGAGAGAGAGACAGACAGAGACAGAGATAGGGTTACAGGGCGGGCGGCGGCTTCAACTAAGCCCTTAGCTTAGAGCTTGCTACTAAGGGCCTACAACCTAGAGGGCCACATCAGGCTCGCCTGGCAGCATCGACCTGCCAGCAGAGCTCGACAACTACTCGCTGATCTCTTCTCTCTTCAGGCGGCTGGTCGCCTTCGTTGCCCTACCACATTCCCAACGCCTCAGGCCACGCCTCAGGCGCTGCCTTCACTTGCGCAGTTGAGGCGACGCCTCAGGCGCCGAGACCGCCTCAGGCGCACCCCCGACCGCCTGAGGCGGCGCCTCAGACGCCAACCCCGACCGCCTCAGGCGCCCACCACCTGACAGAAGGGGTTCCCGTTGAACACACACACACACACACACACGTATGCACGCACGCACCGCAGCACCCCCGTGTTTGAGACGCTCTACCTCATCCTCACATTTGGGCACGAGCTGCCGCCGGAGGCTGCGGTGAAGCTCGACGCGCCGGACGACTACTTCAGGTGTGGGGTGTGGGGTGTGGACTTGTGTGTGGGCTGCCACACCAAGCGCATGACAACGCTCTGTTGCAGCCACGCGCACAGCTAGCATGCGCGTGTGCCAGCCGTGGACGTGTGATGATGGATTTTACAGTCGTGTGTGACGCACCTACCGGCAGCGTATTCAACCTTGCTCGGCGTATAGCGCCCGAGCGCCACAGACGGATGTCTGACTACTGGTGGTGGGGGGCTAGTGGGTCGGGGCTGGACCTAGACAGGGCACTCGGCCCCCAGATCTGACTCCTCCCCGTGTGTATGCTGCCGTGCCAGCCAAAGTGTGCTGCAACCTTGAGTTGCTTGAAACATTGCTTGAAACTCACACGCGCTCCTCGCGTGCCCCTTCCCTTGTCTCCGTGAAGGGTCCGCATGGTGTGCTGCCTGCTGGACACGTGCGGCTCCTACTTCAGCGGGGGCCGCGCGGCGCGCAAGCTGGACCGCTTCCTGACGTTCTTCCAGGTGTGAGCTCATTAGTGGCGTTGGATAGTACAGCCTGCTGGACACCACACCTCTAAGTCGGCATCTGTGTGTCAACATGCTTGTATGTGCCGTACGCAAGCTCGTCACTTGACTGACGAGCACGCCCAGCACGCCTCTGACAGCGTCCCAAAGTCTGCGAAACCCATCACCATCAACCCCCATCATAACCATCCTCACCACCACGCGTCCCTCCCAGGCCTACCTGCTCTCCAAACAGCAGCCCACCCCGCTCGACGTCGAGTTTGACATCCAGGACGTTCTGCACTCCCTGCGCCCAAAGCTTGTGCGCTTTGGCAACTACGCGGACGCAATCACGGCAGTGCAGGTCTGTCTGTCTGTCTGCCTCTGTCGATCGGTCAGTGGGTCTGTCTGTCCATCTGTCCATCTGCAAATCTGTCAACCTGTCTGTCTTTGTCTGTCTGTCTGTGTCTGTCTGTCTCTGTCTCTCTGCCTGTCTGCCTGCCTGTCTGCCTGTCTGTCTGTATACCAGTCTGTCTGCCTGCCCACCTGTCTTGTCTGTCTTGTCTGTCTTGTCTGTCTTGTCTGTCTTGTCTGTCTTGTCTGTCTTGTCTGTCTTGTCTGTCTTGTCTGTCTGATCTGTTGTACGCAACACAGGGCATCCTCACGACCGAGGCCGCGGCAGGCGGCGGCATGCTCGGTGCCATCGATGAGGAGGAGGACGAGGAGGAGGAGCGCGAGCGCGGGCGCGGGCGCGGCGGCGCGGGCGGAGGGGGGGAGGGAGGGGCGGGAGGCGCCAGGGAGCAGGAGGAGCAGCAGGAGCAGTCTGTCGGTGGCGGCAGCGATGACGGCATTGGGGGCGGGAGCTCGAGCGCAAGCGGGCTCGGCAGGGATCGAGAAGGCGGCGAGGGAGGAGGGGGCGGAGGAGAGGTGGGTGGGGTGGGTGGGTGGGTCGGGGGTACTGTTGTTCCTTCTCTGATGGGTTGGGTCGACTTCCATCCACAAGCTCATGCTGTTGAAGAGAGTCGGGAGCCAACACCGCGCCCTCCCTGCACACGGCGACAGGCGGACCCCGACTTTGAGCGCGAGTATCAGCAGCTCATGTTTGAGATGCAGGGCCTCAAGGGGCCGTCCAAGGTCGCGCCGCTGCCGCCGCCGCGGCGGCCGCCCGCGACGCTGAGTGCACGGGAGGAGGATTCGGACGAGGACGACGAGGATGGAGGTGGAGGTGGGCGGAACGGGGAGGGTTAAGTAACAGTGAAGGGGCTCAGTAAACGGCAATTTTGACTCGATTCTGACGAGGAAGACGGGGAGGGTGGCGGTGGTTGTGGTGGGTGTGTATGCAGACTTGCATTCGCGTGCGCAAACGCTCGCGCACTCCCCGTGTCCTGTGTGTCGTGCTCACAGGCGAAGGGCGCATGGCGCTCACGCAGCCCATTGAAACACGCCGAACGCGACTCACGCACTCACACATGCTCCCGTGCTCCGAGTGCGTTGTGGCGTGTGCTCAGGCGGAGGCGGCGGCATGGCGTTCAAGATGCTGATGAAGCGCGGCGGGCGCGACGACCGGTCGCGCGAGATCGTTGTGCCTGCAAGTGCGCCGATGGTGGCGCGCAGGGCGCAGGTGCGGAGCACACACGTGCGAGCACGCACATGTACACGCTCACACGCATGCACACATGCACACACGTACGCACACGCACACACACACATGGCAGGCGGCCGAGGCAGAGGCGCGCGAGCGCGAGGAGATGAAGCGTCTCACGCTGGCGGCCAACCACCAGCAGGTGCGTGCATGGTGCTAGGGCCTCGTCCCCGGGAGATGGGATGTGCAATTCGCAGGGGAGCGAGGAGTCGGCATCCTCACACACACATGCACACACGCACGCACACACACTCTTGCATGCACACACGCACGCACGCACGCAACAGGAGAGCGAGGAGTCTGCGTCGGCGCGCGCGTCCGCCCGTCCCGTGCGCTACGGCGGGCGCTACGCCGGCCAGGGCAGCCAGCAGCAGAGAGGGCCGCAGCTGCAGCTGGGGCAGCTGACGTCGCTGGGGCTGGACCCTGGGGGGGGAGGGCGCGGAGGGGGCGGCGGCCGCTGAGGAGTGAAGTTTTGAAACTGGCCGGGACACGGCGCGAAACGATTGGGGCGATGGCGTCCCGTCGCGCGGCAGCAGCGGCATTGCAAGGCCCAGGGAAAGGGTGTAGGTCTGAGAGACGAAAGAGAGAGAGAGAGAGACTCCATTCCTGCGCAGCCAGATCGTTAACAGATCGTCAACCCCTTCACCCTAGCTATATCTGTTAGGCGCTCTTGGCACGCCAGTGCGTACGGATCCCCAAGGGGCGGGCGCAAGCGCCGCACCTGCCTGACATTCTTCCCCACACCCCTCCTACCCCACCCGGTGTTGTGTGTGTTGTGTGTGCTCAGCAGCCTACTTCATTCGTGTGCACATGTAACGGAGTTCTCGGCAGAAGAGTAAACACCAACTTGTTTGTGGGGCAACGACGACATGCGTCTGTGTCAGCATGCCGACCCTTTCTCTTCTTCACCACACTTCAGTTGGCAGTCATCAACAACAACTGTTGCTGTCACAGAACGCCATTGCCGAAGAGATGAAGCCAAGCAGCAGCGGCAGCGACAGCGACAACGACAGCCCAGTGTGTGCATGCAGTGGCAGCTGGCGCCGACAGGTTCGCCAGAGACGGCGCTACCTTGGCAGAGGCGGCGCTCCCTTGGAAGCAGCAATGATAGCACGGATCTCGGCGTTGCCATGACCCAACTCCTTCAGTGCTTCTGCTGCATGCTTCTGCATCTCAGGTGCGGAGCCAAGCCGCAGCAGCCGAACCAGTGCAGGGATAGCGTCAGCAGCAGCAGCGATGGCGACTGCAATCTCAGGGTCCAGGGCCAGAGCCCACAGTGCTCCTGCCGCAGCCACTTGCACGTCAGCTTCAGAGCCAGGCTGCAGCAACAGCACCAGTGAAGGAATGGCGCCAGCAGCAGCGATCGTGTCGGCATTCTCAGCAGTCAGAGCGAGGCTCATCAGTGTCACTCCAGCATCTCGCTTCACCTCAGCTGGAGAGCCAAGTCCCAGCAGCCGAACCAGTGGAGGGATGGCACCGGGCAGCATCGATGGTGGCCTGGTTGTCACAGTTTGCAGCGAGGAACCTGAGTGCGGTTGTTGCACTTCTCTGCGCCGGGCCTGGAGAGCCAGGCCGCAGCAGCTGCACCAGTCGAGAGATGGCACAAGCAGCAGCGATGGTGGCACTCGCATTTGCAGCACGCATCGTGAGGCTCATCAGCTGCTGCTGCACTGTACAGCACACCAGTCGAAGAGCCTGGCCCAAACAGCGGCACCAGGAGAGGGATGGACCAGCGCCTGCCACAAATTCCTGAGGCCGGGTGGCGACCCAGGCCTCAGCAGCTGCACCAGCAGAGGGATGGCAGCAGCAAAGGCGGCGAGGCCCCCTGATCCGCAACGACGCAATGACTCACGATACACATGACAGCAGATTTCTGCCCAGCACGCCCAGCGTTCGTACCCAGTTCGTGCACCAACTCCCTCACATCCCGGGGGGCGAGTGGAGGCATCGTGCGTGCGCGTGACTGCGCGTGTGCATGAAGGATGGCACCACCGTCACTCGTGCGTGCTGGATCACAGGGTACGCGCGGTAGAGTGCTGAAGCCAGAAACCAGAAGGGCATGTTATCCAGCCATTATCCAAAAGTCTGTGTGGTTGATCGTGTGGGCTTCGGCACATGGCGTAGGCAACTGCCTCACCAGTAGCCTGGCTATTACTGACTCGCGACCCACGATAACATCACAGCCGCTGCCACAAACACACGTACACACCAGGGGTGTACCCGCCGATCGGATTCCGATGAAGAGGGCGCCCGAGGGGCGCAAAACCGATGGCCAAGCCGCTGAGTCCATGAGTCCCTCTCCTGGCAAGCCGATGAGTCAGGGAGGCCCTCTCCTGGAAAACCGATGAGAGGCATGCCCCCGGGTACACCCCTGGTACACACCGACGGACGATGGACGATGGTGCGCCAGTGTGTGCACAGCACTCTCCTTTGCACAACGTGTCCAGGTGTTTGCTGACTGAGGTCCAAGCAAGGTCACTCAAGCCACCTTACAAACTCACGCACGCCAACCCCTACAACCTCTACCCTACTGGCAGCGGTGCACGAGCCCCACGTATCAAGCCTACCGCGCCCACCCAGTGTGCGCAGCAGACGATGCCGACAGTCCGGCCGCATCGGGCAGACCGCCCGCCCCCACACATTCTTGGCATCACAGCACGTCACGTAAACGCCGCTGACCGCGGCTTCATCGTGCACGCACAGCTGGCTGCGCGTGCACACGCTGTGCTGCGACGGGCGCATCACCGCACGCCCAATCCACCGACCCGGCCCGTGGATCAGGGCTGCGGCTGCAACGTGCACGCACAGCTGCGCGTGCGGACGCGCTGCGACGATGCGCCCCATCACAGCACGTCGACCCCGCGGACTAGGCCCGCGGGCAGGGAGCCGTCCTTACGCGTGCCGCTGGAGAAGACCTCGCGCACGTATACGCCGGAGCCCTCGACGCCGTCTTGCGGCGCGGATTGGCTGGCGAGCGCCTCCTGGAAGCACTGCGGTGTGAATGCGGCGAGGGTGGGTGGGTGAGGGAGGAGGGGAGCGCGCGTGCGGCGGAGGGGGGGGGGACGGCGGCAAAGAGAGAGGGCGTGAGCAAAAGGCACACGTCTCCTGGAAGCACTGCGGTATGAATGCGGCGAGGGTGGGTGGGTGAGGGAAGTGTCATTAGCCCCCCCGCAGTCCCCGCACCGAAACTGCCCTGTGGGGAGCCAATCGCGGGAATTTCGCATTTCGCGGGCATTTCGCGGGCATTTCACACTTTTCCGCGAAGAGAAGGCCTCCTGCGGGGGCAATTCACGTTCCCTCCTATGTTGCGGGGGGCAAACAGGACATTCGTGGTTTCTTTAGTGACACCACTGGTGGGTGAGGGAGGAGGGGAGCGCGCATGCGACGAAGGGGGTGGGGGGGCGGCGGTAAAGAGACACAGGAGAGGGCGTCAACAAACAGCACAGCACGCGCCTCGTGGGAGCACTGCGGTGCAGACGCACACACGATGCGGGCAGGGGAGTGGGTGCGTGGGTGGGCCAGGGTGGAGGGGAGCGCGCGTGCGATCGAGGGGGGGTTGGACGGCGGTAAAGAGACAAGGGACAGTTTCCAAGGGCGTGAACAAAAGGCACAGCACGCGCCTCCTGGAACACTGCGGTGCACCACGCACACACGATGCGGGCAGGGGAGTGGGTGCGTGGGTGGGCAAGGGAGAAGGGCAGCGCGCGTGCAACGGAGGGGGGTTGGGCGGCGGTAAAGAGACAAGGGGGACAGCTTCCAAGGGCGGGAACAAAAGGGCACAGCACGCGCCGCACTCGCCTCGACCCAGCCTGCTGTGACACCTGCGCTGCTTCAACCACTGACCCAACCACAAACCCACATTTGCAAACACCCCACAAACGCTTTGCACCTGCGCGGCGCACACACACACACCCCACAACACCCCACAACAACCCTTAAACATCCCACCCACAACCCACAAACACCCCACCCACAACACCCCACAAACATCCCACCCCACCCCACCCCACAACCGCTCGCACATCTGCAAACACCCCACAACCGCTTGCACATTTGCAAACACCCCACAAACTGTTGAGTTGGGGTGAGGCTGATACACCAGCAGTGGGCCTTCACAGCCATCGTGGCGCTAAGATGGCTGTGAAGGCCCACTGCTGGTTTTATCAGCCTCACCTCCCTACCACAGCCCCATCGCCTGATCTTCGCAAGTTAATGCGGTCATAACGCCTGAGGCGGTCGGGGATGCGCCTCAGGCGGTGGTGGGTGCCTAAGGCGGTCGGGGTAGCGCCTGAGGCGGTCGAGATGACGCCTGAGGCGGCGCCTGAGGCGATCGTGGGTGTGCCTCAGGCGGCGCCTCACGCGGTCGGCACACCTGAGGCGCCGCCTGATCCGCGCAAGTGAATGCGCCGCCTGAGGCGCCGCCTCGGGCGCTGGGAATGTGGTAGGGCCTCAACTCAACACAAACGCTTCGCACATGCGCCACAAAGAACTTGTTCTTGACCGCCGTGACCACCTCGAAAGTGTGGAAATGGCAAAAATTCACACTTTCCGGAGCGAAATTCCCGCGATTCGCCGCCGCAATCCCCCTCAAATTTCCCAATTTGCCGGCGGCTGCGGGTGCGCTAATGACTCCACTGGTGGTAGGGCAAACGCTTCGCACCTGCGCGACAAAGAACTTGTTCTTGACCGCACCGACGACCTTGACCGAGACGTTGCGGATGCCCACGAGGCCGCACAGCTCAGACACGAGGTCGCTCGAGCGAATGCCCCAGCCGTCGGCGCGCGGCATGATGCGCATCTGCGCAGAGGCAGGGGTGTGCGTGTTGCGTGCGCTTGTGTGCTTGTTGGTGCGTGGACGCCCTAGCCAATCGGGGGCGCGGCATGCTGACTATTTGCGCAGTGTTGGTGTGGTGGGTGCATTTGAGTGTTTTTTGTCGTTGTGTTAGTCGCTTGAGCGAATGCCCGAACCGTCGGCGTGCGGCATGATGCGCATCTGCGCAGTGCCAGGAGTGTTGTGTGCGTGTTGCGTGCGCGGTGTGCCTGTTGGTGCGTGGACGCCCCAGTCGTCGGGTGCGCGGCATGATGCGCATCTGCGCAGTGTCACGAGTGTCGTGTGCGTGTTGTGTGCGCTGTGTGCTTGTTGGTGCGTGGACGCCCCAGTCGTCGGGTGCGCGGCATGATGCGCATCTGCGCAGTGGCACGAGTGTTGTGTGCGTGTTGTGTGCGCTGTGTGCTAGTTTGTTGGCATGCGAATGCCCCAGCTGTCGGGCGCTCGGCATGATGCGCATCTGTGAGAGGAGCATCATTCACGCACTTTTCAGCAGCTGATTTTGTCATCAGGAGCTTCAAGCGGAAGCAAAAGCAGCATGAAAAGTGAAACAGCCCTCGCCTGCACCCAACGGAACACACACCGCTACTCAAGTGTGGATGTACCCATCATACCTAGTCACACCCATTACTCGCCTGCATGCGGTGGAACGAGTGGTCGATCCTATGGAAGACCGTGTGGCCGCGGTACAGCGGCGTGAACGAGAGGTTGGAGTACGAGTCCATGTGCGCCTGTGGTGTGTGCATGTGTGTGTGTGAACGTGGTGTGTGTGTGTGTGTGTGTGTGTGTGTGTGGTCGATGTTACAGTCCGCCAGACGCCTTCAATGGCGTATGAGACGTGCGCATGAGTCTGTGCATGTGCGTGTGTGTCTGCGTGTGTCTTCGTGTGTGTGCGCACGCGCGTGTGTGTATGCCCATCCTCGCGCTACCTTTGCCACCGCGTCCTGTGCGGTCGCAGCGTCCGCTAGGCCGAGGCCGAGCAGCCTGTTGAGGCTGCCGACGGCGACCATTGCCCTCCCCCTCCCCCCTGTCCCCTTCCCCTCCTACCTTTGCCACCGCGTTCTGCGCGGTCGCAGCGTCTGCGAGGCCGAGGTCGAGCATCCCGTTTTTTTTCTCTGACCATTGCCCCTCCTCCCCCTGCCCTTCCCCCCTGTCGTCCCCTTCCCCCTACCTTCGCCACCGCATCCTGCGCAGTGGTCCCTGGGAAGGATTTTAGTAATTAGTTTTTTCCCGGCTCAAGCAACTTTGACCGCTCACACCAGGCGCAATACACAGCGGGTGTCCACGCAACGCATGCCGCTGTGCTGTTCTCGGCGAGAGCTTTCCAACGCACCCCTCCACGCCCTCTCCCACCAAGTACGGGGTGGTTTTCTGAGAAATGGGAAATCCGGCTCCGAGCGGTATACGGCTCGCAGGGGGATCACTGATCCTGCGCGGTTGCAGCGTCCGCGAGACCGAGGCCGAGTAGACCGTTGAGGTTGCCGACGGCGACCATTGCCCCCCCCCCCCCTTTCCCTCTTCCCCCCTGTCTCCTTCTCCTCCTACCTTTGCCACCGCGTCCTGCGCGGTCGCAGCGTCCGCGAGGCCGAGGCCGAGCAGCCCGTTGAGGTTGCCGACGGCGACCATTGCGGTGTACACCTGCCGGCAGTTGGTGGCGTTTGGGAGGCAGTTGGTGGCAGCTGGTGGCAGCTGATGGCAGTTGGCGGCAGCTGGTGGCAGTTGGTGGCAGTTGGTGGCAATTGGCGGCAATTGGTGGCAGTTGAAGGTTGAGAGCAGTTGGCGGCAATTGGTGGCAGTTGAAGGTTGGGAGCAGTTGGCGGCAATTGGTGGCAGTTGGTGGTAGTTGGCGGCAGGTGGTTGCAGTTGAAGGTTGGAAGCAGTTGGCGGCAGTTGACGGCTGTTGGCGGCCAAGTCGTGTCTGCCAGTGGTTCCGTTAAGGAACTTGAAAAATTGATGGCTGAACCCGGGCCTCACGCTCATTTCGCCAATCTCAATCCGACGTAGGCGAATTTTGATGGAGAAAGTGTGAAAATGAAGATTTCACACTTTTAGGGTCGGAATTTGCGCAATCTCAACCCGATGCGCAAGCCCGAAGTGGCCAATCTCAACCCGAAAGTGCACTTTGTCAATTGCGGGTTGATTAACGGAAACACTGGTGTCTGCTGCCCCTAGCCAAGTACACACCTCCTGCTTCTCGCGCGCGCCGATGTGGTTCGTACGTCTCACGCCGATGAGTACCTTGTCCCAACAACTAACAGAAAGGGGCTCCTAGCCATAGTGTCTGTTGCTCATAGCCAAGTATACACCTCCTGCTTCCTGCGTGCGCCGAATTGGATCGCTGCACGTCAATGAGCAAGGTTGATGAGCACTTTGCCCCAACAACTAACAGATGATAGGGGCTCGTGGCCAAGTCAGGTGTGTCTGTGCTGCTCCATGAAACGTATAACAAGTCGCTGAAAAACGGAGCGCATTGGATACTTTGAAGAAGGCAGTTTTGTTTCGTGTCAAAGAGATGCAGAACAGGACAAGACAGGACACGAACAAGTACACACCTCCTGCCTCTCGTGTGCGCCGAATTGGATCGTGCGTCGCACGTCGATGAGCACCTTGTCCCAACAACTAACAGATAGGGGCTCCTAGCCATAGTGTCTGCTGCCTCCTCATAGCCAAGTACACACCTCCTGCTTCTCGCGCGCGCCGATGTGGATCGTGCGCCGCACGTCGATGAGCACCTTGTCCCAGTTGTGCTTGTAGAGCACCTCACGGATGTTGGCCGGGATGGGCACCATCTTGTCCGGCTTCCTGCGATGGGGGTTTGGTAAGGCACCCGCATATAAGGCTTCAATAAGGCTTCCTTATGCCCAGCAACGCCTTATATTAGTATGACTCATATGGGTAAGTGCCTTCGCGGAATGAAATGAAGTGCCTCGCGGATGTTGGCCGGGATGGGCACCCTCTTGTCCGGCTTCCTGCGAGAGAGAGGGAGGGAGGGTGACGATGATGAGTTGTTTACAAGGGGTGGGGGGGGAGGGGGGCAGAACAACCGGACGGATAGAGGGATTTGTAGGCTGGCGCGTCCGTGGCACCATCTTGTCCGACTTCCTGCGACGGAGTGAAGCCAGTGGTTCCGGTAGGGCACCCGCGTTTGAGACGTGACTATGCCCAGCAAGGCCTTGAAAATATTGATACCAATTGTTCTAATAAATAAAGTGAAGGACTTACAGGTGAAGTGCCTCGGCGGAACCACTAGGGTAGGCAGTGGGGGGTAAGCCCGAGTTGGTTGGGCGGGCGGATGGGTGAACTGGATGAGTGGACGGACAGACAGACGGATAACTAGCGCATGTCACCCCCAGGGGCTCGATTAACGGAGGCGCGTTCTCGTCGCCGAGCCCTGGACCCAGCAATGCGGCGCTGCTGGTGACGAGGATCTCCGTGCCGCTGACGAGCGGGGTAAAATACGACTGGCCCGGCTCCTGCTAGACTGCCCCTCGGTGGAACACTTCAGGAGCGGCTTGCCCGGCGCTGCCATGGCTTGGCGAGTAGCCGCGGCGCTGCCGCGGCCCGTGCTGGGAGACGGCCCTTATCCTCCCCCCATGCAGGACGCCATGCGGCACCGATCTCGACGAGTTGATCGACGAGCGGAGGAGCTGGCGCCCGTCAATGCATGCTGGACATTGGTCAAGATGGCTGCCCGTGGAGGCGGGCTACCATCACGGCTTCAGCGGTGGCGACCGCCGAGGCAACACAGAGTAAATCCGCTTCACGAATCGCAGCGTTCGTCACCGCGCTCATCCTCGGGGTCGCTCGTCTGCCGGTGACTGGCGTTGGAAGGTCTTCAGGCAGCCTCCATGACAACTCTGTCGTCCATGCACCCCTGGAGGGTGGGACCTGGCCATGCATGAGGCATGGGGCGCCGGCTGAGCCCCATGCAAACGAGAGCTGGACAGCCATGCACTGCCAGGCGGGGACCGTTCCAGTCAGTGCCAGTCGGCTCTGCCGGCTTGACTGGCCACAAGGCCACTACTGTGACCCTGAGGAAGGTCCTCTCCTATGTGCTCCTTGCCAGATATGTCTCTCAGAGACCGCTGTTTGGGGTAGTCTAGCCGGCGGGAGCGGTAGTCTATCAGCCGGGAGCCGGCGGTACTCTAGTACTTTAGTGTGCAGGAGTATCGGCGGGTGTCTCTAGTAGAAGAGTAGCCTGCTTAGCTGAAAACCCCGTGTTACTGTTACTGTTACTGCCACCCCCTTCCCGCGCGTACACACATACACACACAAACGCAATTGAAGAAGCGCTCCTTCACACACAGACACCCAGCACGACCCCAACTCACTCCAGCAGGCTCTCCATGGCTTGCAGCTTAACTCCAGAGGACCAATCTCCCCTCAATCCATCAAGCACCCCCCCATAGACTGCCCCCCCCCCCCGCATGAACACACAACAGGCACACGCACCCAACACCCCACACCAATCCCACACTCACTCCAAGAAGCTCTCCATAGCCTGCAGCTTGAACTCTAGAGGGTCGGCCGCGTCCATCGCGACCGCCTCGTTTGCGCTGCGCTGAGCCTTGGTCCACGGGGTGCGCTCTGCAACGCGGCACACGGTAAGACGGGGCATGCTTTAGTTCAAGGAGGGCCGATTGCATGCGTTGTATTTCTTGTTGTATAGCGTGTGCTCCCGTGTCCAACTCAACCGCCTCGTTGGCGTTACGCTGAGCCCTGGTCCACGGGGTGCGCTCTGGCGTGGCACACACAGTGGGCGGGCGGGGCATGCTTTAGTTCAAGAAGGGCGAATTGCATGCGGTGCAACAACAAGTAAGTAACAACAAGTAACACGGGGTTTCCAGCTAAGCAGGCTACTCTTCTACTAGAGATCACCCGCCGATACTCCAGCCCACTTAAGCCGGCTCCCGGCCGATAGACTACCGCTCCCGCCGGCTAGACTACCCAAACAGCGGTCTCTGAGAGACATGTCTGGCAAGGAGCATATAGGAGAGGACCTTCCTAAAGATCACAGCAGTGGCCTTGTGGCCAGTCAAGCCGGCAGAGCCGACTGGCGCTGACTGGAACGGTCCCCGCCTGGCAGTGCATGGCTTTCCAGCTCTCGTTTGCATGGGGCTCAGCCGGCGCCCCATGCCTCATGCATGGCCAGGTCCCACCCTCCAGGGGGGCATGGACGACAGAGTTGTCATGGAGGCTGCCTGAAGACCTTCTAACGCCAGTCACCGGCAGACGAGCGCCCCCGAGGGTGAGCGCGGTGACGAACGCTGCGAATGGTGAAGCGGATATACTCTGTGTTGCCTTGGCGGTCACCACCGCTGAAGCCGTGATGGTAGCCCGCCTCCACGGGCAGCCATCATGACCAAATGTCCAGCATGCATTGACGGGCGCCAGCTCCTCCGCTCGTCGATCAACTCGTCGAGATCGGTGCCGCATGGCATCCTGCATGGGGGGAGGATAAGGGCCGTCTCCCAGCACGGGCCGCGGCAGTGCCGCGGCTACTCGCCAAGCCATGGCAGCGCCGGGCAAGCCGCTCCTGAAGTGTTCCACAGAGGAGCAGTCTAGCAGGAGCCAGGCCAGTCGTATTTTACCCCGCTTGTCAGCGGCACGGAGATCCTCGTCACCAGCAGCGCTGCATTGCTGGGTCCAGGGCTCGGCGACGAGAACGCGCCTCCGTTAATCGAGCCCCATGCGGTGCATTTCGTGCTTATAGAGTGTCTGGTCCAGCGGTCATCGCGACCGCCTCGTTGGCGCTGCGTTGAGCCCTGGTCCACGGGGTGCGCTCTGCAATGTGGCTCGCGGGCAGGCAGGGCGTGCTTCAGTTCAAGAAGGGGCAATTGCATGCTTTGTATTTCGTGTCTTTAGAGAGTCTACTCCCGCGTCCATTGCAACCGCCTCGTTGGCGCTGTGCTGAGCCTTGGTCCACGGGGTGCGCTCTGCAACGCGGCACACCCAGTGGGCAGGCGGGATATGCTTTAGTTCAAGAAGGGCCAATTGCATGTTCTGCATTTCTTGTTGTTAGCGTGTCTGCTCCAGCGTCTGTCGCGTCCGCCTCGATTGCGCTGCGCCTTGGTCCACGGGGTGCGCTCTGCAACGCGGCACGCGAGCAACAGTGGGCCAGAGGTGCAGTTGTTTAGGGTTACGGGTTAAACGCACACAGCCACCCCGGCGGCAGCAGACATACCTGCGCGCTCGCCGCCCCTCCTGCCGCCCCGCTCTCCGCCCCTCTCTCCGCCACGGTCGCCGCCGAAGCTCCTCTCGCCGCCACGGTCGCCGCCGCCGCCTCCCCTGTCGCCGCCAAAGCCCCGGTCGCCGCTGCTGAAGCTACGCTCTCCGCCCCTCTCTCCGCCCCGGTCGCCGCCGAAGCTCCTGTCACCGCCGAAGCTCCGCTCGCCGCCACGGTCGCCGCCACCGCCTCCCCGATTGCCGCCAAAGCCACTGTCGCCGCCGCCTCCCCTATCGCCACCTCTCTCAAAGCCGTGGTCGCCGCCGCCGCCGCCGCGATCGCCGCCGAAGCTCCTCTCTCCGCCCCTCTCTCCGCTCTCTCCGCCCCTCTCTCCGCCACTCAGGTCCCTCTGGCCACCGCCCCTCTCTCCGCCCCTCTGCTCGCCCCTCTGGTCGCCTCCCTTCTCGCGGGTCCTGTGGAACACGCGGCGTTCATGGGCAGATCCTGCGGGAGGTGAAGAGACAGGGGTGTTAGTGTTGCGCTTTGCGCGTGTGACCGTGCAAGTGGGTGGATGCGTGTGGGTGCACGGCGTTGGTGTTGCTGCGTGTGCAAGCCGTGTGTGCATGTGTCAGAGAGAGAGAGCCGTGTGTGTGTGTGTGTGTGTGCGTGCGTGCATGTGTGTGCGTGTGTGTGTGTGTGGGCGAGTGTGTGTGTGTGTGCATGCGTGCATGTGTGTGTCAGAGAGATAGTGCCATGTATGCGTGTGTGTGTATGCGTGTGAGTGTGCGAGTGTGCGAGTGTGTGTGTGTGTGTGTGCATGCGTGCATGCGTGTGTGTGTGTGTGTGTGTGTGTGCGTGCATGTGTGTGTGTCAGAGAGATAGCGTCGTGTGTGCGTCCGTGCGTATGTGTGTGTGCGCGTGTGTTTATGTGTGTGTGTGTGCATGCGTGTCTGTGTGTGTGAGTGTGTGCATGCGTGCATGCGCGCATGTGTGCATGTGTGTGTGTGATCAAAACAGACGGCGGCCACGCACCTTCGTCCTCCTCATTATCCACGCCCGATGGCGCGCCGCTAGAGCTGCTCCTTGAAACTCCACTGCTATTGGTGGACTGCGCACAGAGCGGTGGGGGTGGGGGTGGGCGGTTGCGGGGCTTGAGTTAGTGTGTGTGCGTCGTCAGCGTGGCCCCCCGTCCACCCGACACACACACCGCCCCCCATGACACGCATGCCGGGGCCGCCCTGGAGTGCCCCCCCCCCCCCCCCCACACACAACACCACACCAAACACACACATCCGCCCCCTGCCACGCAGGACGCAGTCACCCAACCAGAACCACTGTTTCGTCCCGCGAATGGCCTGCCTCCACCCCCCACCCCCCCCTATGCCACCCATGCCATGCCACCTACCTCCCCAGAAGAATGCGATGCTGTCACTACCTGGGTGGTACAGGGTGGATCTGGGGGCCTAGTGCCCTGACTAGGTCCAGGGCGTGCGCGCACGTGGGGGTTGGCTCTAACCCGTACCAAGTAGCCAGCCAGTTTCAGCCGGAAACTGAGTAAGGGGTCGGGCGCTAGCGCCGACACAGGTCCCATACATCGTTACTGTTGTCACACAGACTGTAAAATCAATCATACCACAGCCGCCCTGGAATCCCCACCCACTGCTTCTGCGCCCGCGTGCCCCCCCCCTCCACCCCCCCATGCCACGCATGCCATGCATGGCAAAGCCGCCCGGACTGCACTCACGGATTCATCGTCGGCGTCGTCCGTGCCGGTCGTGGTCGACGCGGCGCGCGCCTGATGCGACAGTGGGCGTGCGTGCCAGGTGCGTGTGTGGGTGTGCACTGGTGGCGCTGTGCCACGCACGCAAAAATGCCCTCGCGAACGCACACACAAGAACACACACACACGCACACGCAAACACACACACACACACACACACACGCACGCGTGTGCACTCACCGCCCCGACCGAGGGGATCGATGCGCCGCCGACCGCTGGTGGCGGCCCCGTCGCGGGCATGGCACCGCTCGACGCAAAGCTGCCCATCGAGGGCATGGCTCCAAACTGCAGGGAGGGTGAGGGGTGGGGGAGTGGGGGAGGGGTCGCCCATGCGGCCGCATGCATGCACGCTGTCCATGCGGCTGCCGCGCGCCCCATGCGCGCTGATCCCCAGCTCTCGCCTCCCACGCGCGTGTCGTGGAAACCGTGGCGTGTTTCCCACCGCATGCATCGGGCGTCCAAGATCATCGGGAGCGGGCTGCGATCAAAGGGGGGAGTGAGGTTCATCACGCACCGCCTTGGTCGACTCCGCTCGCCACGACTGCAGCACTGGGCTGCCACCACCGCCAAGGACCGAACCAGCAGAGCGTACTGACGACTGTGCGGCGCGAGACATGCTGGCGCGCGCGGCGGCCTCAGCACCCTGATGCCCGCCGCATGATGCACGCCCCGCGCCCATCGCGGCGTACGCGTGGCGCGCCGCTCGGGCGAACCCGCGTGAGTACGACGACATGCGTGCAGATGGGGGTTAGTGCATGCAGCCCAGCACGAATCGTGACACGGTGTGAGCGAAAGTGTGAGCAGGAATGGGAGGCCGCAGGCCCGCGACGCCCAACACTAATGATGCAAATGGCCCGGAACATGCCTTTAGCATCGGTCAGCTGCGCTGGAACCCGGCGATGGGCGATTCCAGGGACACCAAGCCCCAGTTCACAATGCCACCTGCTGCCACCTGGCGTGCAGCACGCGGGAGGCGCACCACGGCAGCGTCTTGCCTCACTGAGTGGCGTTGTCGCGCGATCGTCGCGTTCCGAGGAAGGTGGGAGGGTGGCACATGTGGCCTGCAGCACGCGCGCCATGCATCCCTTACGCACGCACCGCACCACACACACACACACACACACACACACACACACACACACACACACACACACACGCCCCCCCCACACACACACCCTACCTCGTTGCTTGCAGCTGGCGAGCCAACCACCGCATCCCCTAGAACGCGCGCCGACTGGCCGCTCATTGTCGGCACGCTGACCGCCTCAGGCGCAGTCGCCGGCACGCTGCTAGACGGCATCCACTCGCGCACGGGGTTGCAGGTGTGTGCACTTGTGTGTGTGTGCGTGTGTGTGTGTGTGTGTGTGTGTGTGGCTGGCTGGTCACCCGCAGCAAACGAACTTACGATCCATGGGTGTTTTTTGTCCTCTGCAACGAGTGCCGGGGTGTGTGCTATAGTTAGCATAGCCATTTATGAGCCGTAATCCAGTTTGCCTGTGCGGTGGGAACTGTAACGAATGTCTCTCTCTCTATGTGTGTGTGTGTGTGTGCGTGACACACACTGTGCAGGTGGGCAGTCGTGGGTGTAGCCGTGCATTGCCGTGCTGTGCGACGCCGATGACCCGAGCAGCAGGCCTTTGTATGTGTGCTTATGTGTGCGTGTGGCCACTTAACTATGCGGTGTTCGTGCAGTGCGGCGCAGTCAGGTGACGACCCTCTCTCGGTGGGAGGCGAGGATGTGCCAAGCCATCGAGTGGGTGCACACGCTTACGGAGACGGGGGAGCGGGGTGCAAAATCCTCTGTGTTTTCTAGGGATTGCTGCGATGGAGCGTCCCTTCGTTTTACAATCTGCCCTTTCAGGTGGGGGTGACCCTTATTGTGTCCTACCATCCTGCAAAGTTTCATTGTGTGCATCTAAGCGTGGGGGGGCTACGTGGGGGGCTACGTGGGGGGTTACTGTGCAAGTAAGGCGCTTGCTGCTGCCTCGGCCCAAAATGGCCGCCGGGGTGCAACCCCTACCAACCCATTCAAACCAGGAGAAGCGAAGGTGGTTGAAGTGAAGCCAGTGGCGACCATCGCAGGGCTGCTTTCGCACGTGCCTTTCGGCACGATCGTGTACGGTGCCACACAGACTGTAATATCCATCATCATGCGCCTTACGGTGTCCCTGACCAAAGGGGGGGTCCACAGGGGGATCTACCGCCAGTGTGACTGGACCCCAAAACAGGGCCCCCAACGTTAGGTCACTCCCTGCCCACCACCACCACCACCCCGGTCCCCACGCGCACGTCGCGTTCCTAGCAAAACACTCGAGTCCCCCTGCATCGATGGGGCAGCAGAGCGAGCCCAGGGCGCGGGGTGGGGACCGTCGGCGCGATTCCCGTCGTTGGGGAAGCTGACTCCCCCCCCTCCCCCCCTCCCCTCCCCCTCGTTTGCACATTACAGATATACCGCATGTTCCCGGTCGACGTCGCGGGGCTGCACACCTCTCTCGCGGTGCCGCCCCTGCTCGCTGCCTTCTATGTGAGTGCACGTGTTGTGTTTTAGGTTTTAAAACCCTAAACCCTTATCCCGAAAACATCGGGGGCTGCACACCTCGCTCGCGGTGCCGCCCCTGCTCGCTGCCTTCTACGTGAGTGCACGTGTTGTGTGTTGCATCGCTCGCACGTGTTTGCTAGCATTGCTCGCAAGCATCGCCCGCACTTGCTTGCGCATCAAGCATCACCAGCATAGTGTGATGCACTGACCGGCGTTGGTCCATGGAGGGGGAGGAGGGAGAGATCAGTGGGAGTCCAGGGGGGGGGGGGGGGCAGCGCGTGTGCTCATCCCGTTCGTCTGAAGGACTACTGTTACAGCCATGGGTGTGGATTAGTTAGTGTGGAGTAGGGACCTCTTAAGGAGAGATCCTACTGCCATCGGTCTTCCTACTCCTTATGTTATACGGATCCCGGTACAGTCGCAGTCCCATGAGATGTGACTGGCCGAGTCAGGCCAGTCACAACTGCAGTGGCATCACGCTGCAGAGCAGAGTGTACTGTATTTCACTGTACTGCATTGCACTGCACGATATTGTACTGTACTGCACTGCACTGTACTGCACTGTACTGCACTGTACTGCACTGAGGGGGGGGTCCATGGAGGGGGGGAAGGGAGTAGAGCAGCGGGAGTCCAGGGGGGGAGGGGGGGGGAGGAGAGAAAGCGCAGCGGGTGTGCTGTTCATCCCTATGTTCTTGTGGGACTGCAACGGGACATCTCACGCTGCGCACTCCCACCCACCCCCTTCGCCCGCGGTGCCGCCCTCCTGTGCGCTGCCTTGTACGTGAGTGATGGCTGTTACTGCTGGCATGAGATGTCAGCAGTCACCGCGTGAGCCGGTCCGGACCGGTTGAGGGGACGGGGGGGAGTGGGAGAGAGAACACAGCGGGCGTGCTGCTGGTCCCTTTGTTCTTGAGGGACTGCAACGGGGCATCACGCTGCACACACACACACACACCCCTTTTGCTCGCGGTGCCTTCCATGTGAGTGATGGCTGTTTTTTCTGCTAGCATGTGGTGAGGCAGTGCTGGTCCATGCTGATTTCTCCGGCCAGCATTTCCTATCCATGCCGGTTGGTGGTGCGGGGGGGAGGGGAGTGGGAGAGAAAGAGCAGCGGGCGTGCTGCTCGTCCCCCCCCCCAGCATGATGGCATGACAACGCTACGCACCCCTGCCAGGTTTTGCTCTGTCGCCTGTCCATCACTGTTACTACTGGCGTGTGGTGCAGCAGTGCCGATCTGTTCCGATTGATAGGGGGGGGGGAGTGGGAGAGAAAGAGCAGCGGGCGCGCTGCCCGTCCCTCCCAGCTGCATGACAACGCTACGCACGCCTTCCAGGCTGTGTTCTGTGGCCTGCCCATCGCTGTTTCTGCTGGCATGTGGTGTAGCAGTGCCGATCCGTGTTTTGGTTGATGGCGGGGGGGGGGGGGAGTGGAAGAGAAAGAGCAGCAGGCGTGCTGCCCGTCCCTCCCAGCTGCATGACAACGCCACGCACTCCTTCCAGGTTGTGCTCGGCGGCCTGAACCCGTAACCCCCAAATCCCCCCCAAATCCCGAACCCGTACCCTGTACCTGAAGCCCTTGATAAATCCTACACCCCCTACAACCCTAAAGCCCTTAACCCTTAACCCTGAACCTTGAACCTCAAACTGAGGACCACAGGTTGTGCTCGGCGGCCTGTTCATTGCAGCGGATGCACTGCTGCCTGGGGAGGAAACCCAGCGCGCACGGCAGGTGTGTGTGTGTGTGTGTGTGTGTGTGTCACGAGGGCTGCATGCGTGCGTGCTTGTGGCTGAGCGCACGTGCGGATGCCACATGCCGAATGTGGAGGGAGGATACTATCCACGCACACGCATACCCCCTACCCTACCCCCCTAGGGGACAGAACTGCTCCGACTTATTATTCCCC
>VFSX01000098.1:160000-300000 GCA_016618255.1 Chlamydomonas sp. UWO 241 | reverse complement strand
TGTGTGTGCGTGCGTGTGTGTGTGTGTGTGTGTGTGTGTGTGCATGCATGCGTGTGCATGCGTTCGACCACACGAAACAAGGCGTCGCGCTCGGCGCTGTTGTCGCGCTGATTGCGCCTGCAGCAGAGCTTGTGCTGCTGCGCATGGTGTGTGTGTGTTGCTGTGTGTGTGTGTGCTGCTGTGTGCTGCTGTGTGTGTGTATTGTTGTGTCCATTTGTGTGCGTGGTGGTGGTGGCATGTACTGCTGTGACTGGTATGTTTTTAAACTGACACCCTACCACACTGCCAACGCCTCGGGCGGCGCCGTCACTTGCGCGGATCAGGCGGCGCCTCAGGCGGCGCCTCGGGCGGTCGGAGCGCCTGAGGCGCCGCCTGAGGCGCACCCCCGATCGCCTTAGGCGCCGCCTCAGGCACCACCCCGACCGCCTTAGGCGCCCACCACCGCCTCAGGCGCACCTCCGACCTTCACTTGCGTGCCTCAAATGTTGGGATTTTAATAGGGACGGGTGGGTGCAGAATCAAGACCCTCACTAGGAGCCTCAAGAGGATGGCAGACTAGGGGCAGCGCTCTAACTTCTGACTGGTCTGTTTGTGTGGGGGCAGGTGGACCCTTGCCGGGGAGGAATCCTATTTGGGGTCTGTTTTAATAAGCACCCTGCTGCTACTGCGCCCTGCTGCTGCTGCTGCTGCTGCTGCTGCTGTTGTTATAACCGCCCTGCTGCTGCTGCGGCTACTGCTGTTGCTGCTGCTGTGCTGTGCACCTGCTGCCCTTCCAAAATCCCAACGTCTGATCCGCGCCATGGAATGCGGTCATAACGCCTGAGACGGTCCGGGGTGCGCCTCAGGCGGTGGTGGGCGCCTGAGGCGGTCGGGGTGGCACCTGAGGCGGTTTGGATAACGCCTGAGGCGACGCCTGAGGCGATCAGGGGTGCACCTCAGGCGGCGCCTCAGGCGATCGGAGCGCCTGAGGCGCCGCCTGATCCGCGCCATGGAATGGGACGTCTGAGGTGCCGCCTCAGGCGTTGTGAATGTGGTAGGGCTGATGCTGTGCCTGCCGCGCAGGTGCCATTGTGGGACTGCCCGCGTATGACATCCTGGTATCAATGATAAGACAGAGCCCACAGGATTCCTCCTGCTGTTGCCCCTCCTGCTGCTGCTGCTGTTCATGGTGATGTGCATGCCATGCCATACCATAAAATCTCTGATGATGATGCGCGTGCCGCGCAGGTGCCATTCTGGGACTGCCCGCATATGACATCCTGGTATCAATGATAAGACAGAGCCCACAGGAATCCTCCCACTGCTCCTCCTGCTGTTGCTGCTGGTCATGGTGATGACGATGTGCATGCCATGTCATGCCATGCCGCGCAGGTGCCGTTGTGGGACTACCCGCTGGCGGATGTCGCCCTCGGCGAGTGGGGCAGCTTTGTGTCGTGGGTGCCGTGGTGAGTGGATGTGTGTGTGTGTGTGTGTGTGTGTGTGTGTGTGTGTGTCCCTACCACATTGACAACGCCTGAGGCGGCGCCTCAGGCGTCCCATTCCATGGCGCGGATCAAGCGGCGCCTCAGGCGCTCCGACCGCCTGAGGCGCACCCCTGACCGCCTCAGGCGTCGCCTCTGGCGTTATCCAAACCACCTCAGGCGCCACACCGACCGCCTCAGGCGCCCACCACCGCCTGAGGCGCACCCCGGACCATCTCAGGCGTTATGACCGCATTCCATGGCGCGGATCAGACGTTGGGATTTTGTGTGTGTGTGTGTGTGTGCCCCCACCCCGCCCATCACCGCCTTGGGACCATAAAGTTAGGGCCTCCCTCTGAAGGGGACGCGGTGGCAGGGCACGGAGGCGCTGCTGTAGGCCCGTTTTGGATCGCATTGAAGTTATACGAGGGACCATTTTGTGTGCATGTGTGGATGTGTACGTGCATGTGCGTGCGCATGTGAGTAGTATTTTCGCTGAATGGCATCGGGGGCATGTTTGTCTTGTGGATGCCATAGTGAGTCCAGCTCGAGAGCCTAGCCACCTGCATCACACAAGCGCGCTTGCCCATTCCAAAATCCCAACGTCTGATCCGCGCCATGGAATGCGGTCATAACGCCTGAGACGGTCCGGGGTGCGCCTCAGGCGGTGGTGGGCGCCTGAGGCGGTCGGGTTGGCACCTGAGGCGGTTTGGATAACGCCTGAGGCGACGCCTGAGGCGATCAGGGGTGCGCCTCAGGCGGCGCCTCAGGCGGTTGGAGCGCCTGAGGCGCCGCCTGATCAGCGCCATGGAATGGGACGCCTCAGGCGCCGCCTCAGGTATTGTGAATGTGGCAGGGGTGGGCGTGCGTGAGAGCCGCCTTGCACCGATCACCACATCCTCTGCCGTGTCTGCCCGTCTGACCACCCGCTCCATGCTTGTGATGCACGCACCCAGGGTGCTGCTTCTTGTACAGCCCTGTGTCCCTTTGCCCACCCACCCCCTTGCCTTGGGTGGCGTGCCGTACGTACCGTACGTCCTCTGCCGTGCCTGCCCGCCTTCCCACCCGCTCCCTGCTTGTGTGACGCGCGCACGCAATCACACTGAGTGTGCTTCTTCCTCTACAGCCCTGTCCCTTTGCCCACCCCCTTTGTTTGAGTGGCGTACCGCACCTTGCCGCCCACTCCCTGCTTGTGTCACGCGCGCACGCCATTTGCTGCTTCTTCTACAGCCCTGTCCCTTTGCCTACCCCCTTTGTTTGAGTGGCGTACCGCAACTTGCCGCCCACTCCCTGCTTGTGTCACGCGCGCACGCAATTTGCTTCTTCTTCTACAGCCCTGTCCCTTTGCCTACCCACTCAGTGACTGTCACCCCCTGGCCTTGGGTGGCACACCGTACGTGTGGTGCGCCACGTCCTCTGCCTGCCTGCATGCCCTCCCAACCACTCCCTGTTTGTGTGACGTGCGCACCCACCAAGATGCTGCTTCTTGTACACTCATTTCCCTCTGCCCACCCACTCCCTTGCCTTGGGTGGCGTACCGTACGTACCGTACGTCCTGGCTGCCTGCCCGCCTACCCACCTGCTCCCTTCTTGTGTGACGCACGCACGCAGTGTGTTACTACTTGTACAGCCCTTTCCCTCTGCCCCGAACCACTGACACCCCTTGCCTTGGGTGGCGCACCGTACGTGCGGTGCGCACCTCCTCTGCTTGCCTGCCCGCCTTGCCACCCACTCCCTGCTTGTGTGACGCGCGCACGCAGGTGTTGCTTCTTGTACAGCCCTTTCCCTCTGCCCACCTACTCCCTTGCCTCGCGGTACGGTGACGCATCATGCGTCCTCTGCCTGCCTGCCCGCCTACCCACCCTCTCCCTGCTTGTGTGACGCGCGCACGCAGTGAGCTTCTTCTTCTACACCCCTGTCCCTTTGCCCCCACCCACCCCCTTGCCTTGGGTGGCGTACCGTACGTGTGACCCTGAGGAAGGTCCTCTCCTATATGCTCCTTGCCAGAAATGTCTCTCAGAGGCCGCTGTTTTGGGGTAGGCTAGCTGGCAGGAGCGGCAGTGATTCCCCTGCGAGCCGTATACCTCTCCAAGCCGGATTTCTCATTTCCCAGAAAGACACCACACACTTAGTGGGAGAGGACGTGGAGTGGTGCGTTGGAAAGCTCGTGCCGAGAGCAGCCCAACGGCATGCGTTGAATGAATACCCGCTGTGTAGTGTGCCTGGTATGAGCGGTCAAAGTTGCTGGAGCCGGCAAAAAACTAATTACTAAAATCCTTCCCAGGGACCACTGAGGAGCGGTAGTCTATTGGCCGGGAGCCGGCGTTCTCTAGAACGCTTAAGTGTGCTGGAGTATCGGCTGGTGATCTCTAATAAAGGAGCAGCCTGCTTAGCTGGAAACTCTGTGTTACTTGTTACCGCACGTGTGGTGCGCACGCAGGTGCTACTTCTTCTACAGCCCTGCGCTCGGGGGGCTCGCCCGGCTGCTGCACCAGGCATGCCGCGTGCCGGAGAGTGCGAGCGACCATGCGTGACGAGACGACAAGACAGAGAGAGAGAGGTGCTGCCGGCCTCTCGTCACCAGGCGGGACGCGTGGCGCTGTGACTGGGTGTGCGGGAGGCTGTCGTGAGCCGTAAGGCCTCTCTGGCAGCAGCAGCAGCTGCAGCAAGTCTGCGGGCAGCAGTCAATGCTCAGGCTCCAAGGTCTCTTGCCCTCGGGGGCTCTGACTGGCCGAACACAGAACCATAAGCACTACCAGGGGGCAGCAGGCGACAGGGAGCGGGCAGCAGGCGAGCTATGCTGGACAGGGGCACAGTGTGCTCTTTGACCGTGCTACACCAACCATAGCAGTTGTAAATCTTTGAAGTGGGAGCGACCTGTGTTTGACAAAAGCTGGCAGGAGCAAGGCATTCCTGCTCTGACCACACTTGGTGGGCAACCAGGGCGGGGGAGAAAGAAAAAAGAGGGGGGGGCAGGGAGGACATCAAAAGGAGTGAGAACCCAGGAACAAGTTGCAGGGGTCCCCAGAGTGCCCACAGAGACCCTGTCTCTGGGTCCCTCCTGCCCTGAGGCCGCACACACTACTCCCGATCCGCCACGCCCCGCAGCTTCCTAAATTCGAAATGTCTCCCCGAGAAATCTGTAAGCCTGGATGCCAGCCTGGATGGATGAAGGAGCGGAAGGGAGACGAATGGCCGTTGCGCTATGGCTCGTGGCATAGGCTTCGTGTGCTGTGGAGTCATCACGATGCATATGCGTCTCGGCACGGCAGCGTGTGTGTGCGTACACTCTTGGTCGGGGCAGTGAGGCCAGACAGCCACCACTTTGGGCGGTGCAGCGTGTGCTCTTGGTCAGCACCCGGTCACACGAGTGATGAGGTAAAGTGTGGACTCGCGCGGGATGCAGTATTCGGCAATAGTGCGGCCGTCCTCCAGGCGCTTGCCGGCCCAAATCAGGCGCTGCTGGTCAGGCAGGATGCCCTCCCTGTCCTGGATCTTGGTCTTGACGTTGTCGATCGTGTCGGATGCCTTGCACTCGAGCTTGATGGTCTTGCCGGTCAGAGTCTTAACATAATACTGCCCCCCCATGGGCGGCACTGGCATCCAGCTCTGGATGGACGACCCGCTCCAGATGTTGCACTCTGAAAGCGCACGGCCGTCCTCGAGTTGCCTGCTACCAAAGATCAGGAGCTGATGGTTGGGCGTCCAACACGATGTGGACTGGATGCCCCCTATGATAGCGGCCTTGAGCTCCGCAACCGTGCGCCACAGCTCAATGCTGATCTCGACGGTCACGCACACGGTCGCGCTGTTCACCTTCTTGACGAAAACCGGCACCGAGTCGGAGGGCTGCACAGGCTGCTGAGGCGGGGGTACTGCATTGCCTGCATCCCCAGACTGGCCGCTCTGCGCGCGCGTGACGCGTGCCGACGGTGGTGCCTCGACGCGCCTGCGCTGCCGCGGCTGCTCGGGCACCGGTGCCTGCCCCTCAGGTGCCGCGCGCCTGCCGAGCACCCCCGCTGCCGCAACCACAACAGGCGCACCCAGTTTCTTCCCGTGTGGGCAGAAGTTCTGGGACACGAAGCGCACGACGTCCTTGTGGGGCGCACGGTGGGGAGCCTCAGCAGCGGCAAACACAAAGCGCCCAGTGAGGGCGTTTGTGGCCTCGCTCAGCACGGGAAGCTTGAGCAGCGCCACGTCCGACTCCTTCCACAGGTCCTCGCGCGGCGCGTGGCCGGCAGCCAGCAGCAGGTTGAGCGAGCGCAACCGGCGCAGCAACTTGGCGCGCGGGGGGTCGGACGCGCTGGCGGTCGAGTGGCGCACGACGGATCCCAGCAGGCTGTGAACCTCGGCCGCGACGTCAGTGTTGAGCAGCATCCTGCGTCGGTGCAGGTCAATTGTCAGTGAACCATACACCAGGGACACCGGTGCCTGTGTTGACAACAGTGGGTCACTGCTTACAACCCACCAGTGCCACAGCTCATCAACCGTGGAGGAGGTTCCGGCGCTGGGTTGGTGCATGCGCACGTTCAGGAAGCTCCACAGCTCGGCCGCGAGGGCCACTGGGTGCCCAATCTCGACGCACCCAGGCGTGAGGGCAGCCACAGCACACTGCTGCTGCACAGATGCCGCCATGCCTGCTGCTCACGGCAGTGCGCGCTGAGGCAGTGTGCGTGCAGGCCAGGCCACTGTGTGTGGTACAGGCAGTGAGCGCATGCGTCAGTGTTGTAGTTGACTCAGCAGCATGGGGAGCGATGCACCATGCGAGGAGTGGCCAGTGCAGCAGCGAGCGAGCGAGTTGGGCCACCATGCGCGCATGGCACGGGCGACGCATGGTGCTGCGTCTCAATGCCTGCACGCGCCTGCTTTTCACCTTTTTGGACGCAACGCTTTGCGACGTGCGTGCCCTGATCAGGTGCCACGAACAGCGCGCGTGGGTCGGGGAGAGCGAGGGCGCGCGTGCTTTGAAGTGGCCCCGTTGCTGCACCTGCCAACGGAGCTGAGCCGAGCTGATTGATCTGGTGGTGCAGTGGTTCGTCGTATGCGGTGGTTCGTCGTATGCGGTGGCCCTGATTTTGTCTCTCCGACCCCCACACTTTTATAACCCACACTCAACCTGCATGCAAGTGTTGGCGCATGAAGCAGGTTAGTGGTTGCGTGCGAGTTTTACCGGCTAGCTAGCTGAACTGAGTGAACTTACTTGGGCAAAGTGTGGTGATCTGTCAAACAAAAGGCTGACCATTGAACTTCGACCCAGAGAAAAAGTAAGCAAGCGTGTACGTATGCCGCAGAGGGGGGCAGGTAAGTTGGTGCGGCGTCCGTGGGGCGCATGGCCGTGGGGTGCATGGAGGCCTTCGCTTGCTGGTATCCACAGACCAGGAGAGGGACGCACGCAAGCACGCATGCACGCATGCACCGTGCATGATGCACGCATGCACGCATGCACGCATGCGCCCCTCCTTTAGGAGCTCTGGAGCACTGCATCCTCGTGGAAGTGGAGAAGACGTCGTGGTCTAGCCGGCGGCTCTTTGCGAGCATCGACGTCAAGGCACCCGTGTCTGTCGTCTGGGGCGTGCTGACTGACTACGACTGCCTCGCCAACTTCATCCCCTCGCTGGTGGAGAGCACGTGCCTGGAGAGGCGCGAGCACGGCGCGCTGGTGAAGCAGGTGCGTGCATGCGGCCCATGTGCATGTGAGCGTGATGATGATGGATTTTACAGTCTGTATGTGACACCAGTAACGATGTATTAGACCTCTGTCGGCGCTAGCGCCCGACACCCAAAACTCAGTTTCAGGATGAAACTGGATGGCTACCTGGTAGGGGCGAGAGTAAACCTCCACATGCGCGCACGCACTGGACTTAGACAGGGCACTAGGCCCCCAGATCCACGCACTGGGCCTAGACAGGGCACTAGGCCCTCAGATCCACCCTATACCACCCAGGTAGTGGCAGCAACGCATTCTTCTGGGGAGGTATTTGTGCAGCGTACAACTTCCGTGCATGCAGTCGTGTGGGGAAGCAGCAGCAGCAGTTACAGCTACAGTTACATCGGCTTTCCAGCGAAGACTACCCTCTAGTCCTAGTACCACCGCATAGACCCAAGTCCAGTTCTGGCCCTAACAAGTACTTGTGATGGGCGGTAGCCACCAGCCGGCTGCCTGCCAACGTGTAGTCCCACAGCAAAAAAAGAATCTATCGTGCGACGCCTCCAAAGTAGGTCCTAACTGCTTCCAAGGGGATACGAGGTCAAGTGGCGCTTGCCAATCTACTTGACCGCCGAGGTGGATGGGCCGGCGCCCGAGGGGCAGCCGGACCGCAGCAGCAGCGACAGAGACACCAGGGACGGTTGCAACGGTAGTGGCCACCATGTCATTGGCCATGTGTATATATGTATGTTTGTCCGCACTGGTGCACACACACAACACACGCACACGCGCGCACACACACACACACACACACACACGCACACAAAGATGCTAACACCCGCGTGTCCCGTCCAATCCCCTGCCCTCAAGCACCCCCCCCCGCCCCCTACACACACATATCAGGGTGTGACACGCACACACGCACACACACACACACACACACGCGCACACACACACACACACACACACAAAGACTCCAACACCCGCGTGTCCCGTCCACTCCCCTGCCCCCAAGCCCCCCCCCACACACACATAGCAGGGTGTCACACACACACAAGCACACACATGCACATACAAACACACACACACACACACACACACACACACGCACACACACACAAAGACACTAACACCCGCGTGTCCCTGCCCTCAAGCCCCCCCCCCCCCTACACACACGCATATCCGGGTGTGACACACACACACACACACACACACACACACACACTCCCGTCCGTCCAGGTTGGTGGGCAGGAGGTCGCGATGGGCATCAAGTTCATCGCGAGCTGCACGCTCGAGTGCACCGAGTTTGTCGCGGGGGTGCCCGAGTCGTTGTGTTGCACAAGTGGCAACGGTGGAGACGGGCTGCTCCCATACCCCCACCACAGCCTGGCCGGTGTGCCTGTGAGGGACATCACGTTTGTGCAGACCAAGGGAGACTTCGAGGTGTGTGTGGTCAGGGGAGTGCGTGGGGGGTGGGGTGGGGGGGGGTGGGGGGGGCGCCACAGCCTGGCCGGTGTGCCTGCAAGGGACATGACGTTTGTGCAGACCAAGGGAGACTTCTCGGTGTGTGTGGGCAGGGGCGTGCGTGGGGGGTGGGGGGTGGGTGGGGGGGGGCACGCCACAGCCTGGCCGGTGTGCCTGCGAGGGATATCACGTTTGTGCAGACCAAGGGTGACTTTGAGGTTCGAGTTGTGTGTGGGCAGGGGAGTGGCCTTGCGGGCCTTCCTCGTAGAGCCCCCCTACACGTGTAGTCTCGGCCTTCAATCACGCCCCGGGGTCCTCGATGTAAAACCTGTAAAACCTGGGCAGGGGAGTGCGTGGGGGTGGGGTGGGGTGGGGTGCGCGTGTGGACCATCACGCAATCACCCGGCACCAGTGATTTCCTTTTCAGGATTTATATATATATTAATTATTCCACAGCTGGATTTTGCTTTGACCGCGTTGACCGTTGACCTCCCGTTGACCGTTTGTCCTTACATAGGTCATTTGAAAGCTGTTGACGTGCTCTGTCTGGCGGGCTTGTCAGTTTAACAATCCACTGCATGGGTTGAGCTGTGTGCAAGGTCAAAGTACAGCCGGAATACAGCCAAATGGCTGTGGACAGCCGAAAAGGAACTCACTGCCCAACACCGACACGTACACACGCGCCCATGTGCATGTGCAGGCATTCCGCGGTGTTTGGCGTGTGCAGCCGGGCGGCGGTGGCAGCTCGACGTTCCTTTGCTACTCAGTGTTTGTGAAGCCGCAGGTTGGTGCGCAGGCAGTGATTTCCTTGTCGGGTTTTTATTGTTATTATTAATTATTCCACAGCCAGATTTTGCTTTGACCGCGTTGACGTTGACATCCCGTTGACCGTCTGTCCTCATACATAGACAGTGATTTCCGTTTCGGCTCTGCAAAGCCGTTTGGCTGTATTGCGGCTGTACTTTGACCTTGCACGTAGCTCAGCCCATTCAGTGGATTGGAAGTCTGACGAGCCCGCCAGACAGAGCACGTCAACAGCTTTCAAGTGACCTATTCATGCGAACAAACGGTCAACGGGAGGTCAACGCCGAACGCGGTTAAAGCAAAATCCGGCTGTGGAAGAATTAATTAAAATTCCTGAAAAGGAAATCACTGTGCGCAGACAAAGCCCCCCCCCCACGCACACACACAGACATCAACTCTGTTTTTACATAGTAATGTGTCCTTTTCCCACCCTGAACCCGCGCGAGTGTGAGATCCCCCCCCCCCCTACACACACACACACCATCAGTGATGTCCTGTGCGCCCCCGCAGCCCCAGCAGCTCCCGCCGCGGGGGCAAACTGGGGAATTTGGGGACAACCTGCGGGGGCGAATCGCGGGAACTTTGCTCTGAAAAAAGAAAGAGAACAAAACATAAATTTTCACACGTTTCCGCACGGTCGGAATTCAGAACTCAGAATCAATTGGGGAAGCACTGCCCCCCCCCCCGGCCCCCCCCCGATCCCCCGGCCCCCCCCGGCCCCCCCCCGGCTCCCCTCCGCCCCCCCGCCCCCCCCCCCCCCCCCCCCCCCCCCCCCCCCCCGCCCCCCCCCCCCGGCCCCCGGCCCCCCCCAGCCCCCCCGCCCCCCCCCCCGTCAGACCCCCGGCCCCCTCAGACCCCCGGCCCCCCCGGCCCCCCCCGTCCATACACACACACCACGCATACACCATCCACACACGCCTCGCAGGCGTGGCTGCCGGTATTCCTGATCGAGTCTCGCATCACTAGCGAGTTGTAACTCAGAATCTATTGGGGAAGCACCCCCCCCCACACACACACACGCACCACGCATACACCATCCACACACGCCTTTTGCAGGCATGGCTGCTGGTATTCCTGATCGAGTCACGCATCACCTGCAAGCTGTTACTCAGAATCAATTGGCGAAGCACTGCCCCCCCACCCCATCCCCCCCACACACACCACGCACACACCATCCACACACGCCTTGAAGGCGTGGCTGCCGGTGTTCCTGATCGAGTCACGCATCACCAGCGAGCTGTCGGCCAACCTGATGGCCCTACAGCAGCATGCAGAGAGGGTGTACGCCAGCAGCAGAGTGAGCAGCAGCGCGAGCACCATCAACGATGGGGAGCCCGATGGGGAGCCCGATGGGGAGCCTGATGGGGAGCCGAAGGGGGGCCCTGAGGAGGAGCCCAAGGGGTGGCTTAGAATGGTCTGATACGCCGCGATGTGTACGGACGGCCTCCGGAACCGCTGTGATGTTGTGCGCGCCCTTGTAAGGTTCTCGTTCAGAGATCCTCAGATCTCTGATAAGGGTTCCGCTGGAGCGAGAGAAGCTGACGGAAGCTGGTGTCAGCATCGTCCCCCCCCTGGCAGCAGCGCGTCAGCATGCGCCGTCTGTCCTGCGCACGCGTGCCAACAGATCCTATATATACAGAGCATCACGTTTGTCATGCCGGCGCTTGCTGCGGTGCGTCTTTGGGGGGCGAAAAGCGAGCGGGGATGTGTGAACTCCATCTCGCTGTCGCCGCCGTCCCGCGCTGTCCTTTCAGCCTCAGCATTGCGTCATCGCATGTGATTCGCGATGCACCAGGGGGGGGGGGTACCGGAGACGGGGCAGGTGGGCCCCGCGCGTGTTGGGTGCCGGAGTGGGAGCGCGCGCGCGCAGTCCCCGGAGCAACGCCGCAGGGCAGAGGCCAACACTCACGCAAACATGCAGTTGTGAGCTTCTCCGCATGAGGGCAGCGGGGAGCAGCCTGCCATCGGGGGCATTTGTGTGGAGCAGCGCGTGGGCGGCGTGCTGCGTGTGCTCCGAGCACAGTTCACCGTGGCGCCTGACGCCGTGGTCGACACCGTCGTGCGCTGCCGCCACGCGCTGGCCGATGCGTGGACCCGTCGGCTGCGGTCTTCGACGTCATCAGTGACCGCGAGGAGGCGCGGCACCAGGCGCGTCCGGTTCTTATGGGCCCCGCCCTCGTCCTCGCAGAAGCTAAGCAAGACCCGATGTCCCGTGACACATGCGTGTCCACTCACTCCACGCGTGGAGTGAGTGGTGCGCGGCGGCACAACAACTCCTTCACCCCACCAACCCCGCACCTGCAGGTGACTGACTGGGAAAGGAGCAAGCTGCGCAATACGCCGCAATGATGGTCGGTTGAGGCTGTCTTGAGTGGTTGCGTTTTGCCAAAAATGTCGTTCGGGAGCTCCATTCTTCAAGTTCTTTCACTGTCCCGTCACCGTCCACACATCCGGATGATTTACTACCGCTTTGTAACATTTAGTCCCTACACCGTCCACACACACATCCAGATTCTTTTTCGATGCGGCGATATTTTTCAAGATATAGTTATCTGTCGACGTGTATCTGTCGATGCGTGGCAGACGGTGCACGCGGGACTGCTCGCAGCGTTGACCTTCCCTTTCTCTCTGTGACTGGTATTGGTCTAGTTCTTCAATGATCAGGCTCAATTATCAATCCGCTTGTAGTGGAAAAGGGGGCGAAGCGAGTGCCTCGTACGAGTGCACCCCTACCACTTCCGTGTGTGTGTGCGTGGCTCAGCATGTTGAGTGCCACTCGGTTGGCTGTGTATGTACTCTGTTACAGGTGTCGTTTCGGTTTTTGCCTCTCAATCGTGTTGTTTCTTGGCCTTGAGTGATTCATGGCTGCAAACGGAATCACCTGGTTCACCTGGTCGTTTCCCGCGGTGGCGATGCACCCGCCATCACCACACCACCACACACACAAACCCACCTCAAAAGCGTGAGCTTGGCCTAGGACACACGCCCTTGACATATTTGGCTGATCAACACATCCGCACACAAACATGCAAAACAGCAATCTGCGCGGCAACAGAGCGACGTCAGCAATTCATCATCTACTACCACCACCTGCCGGTGTCCGGTGTGACTTTTATTTGTATGTGTGCCCCTCCCCCCAGTTCCTCGTGTAAATAGCAAGCAAACCAGAGGCACCGCTGCAGCCCCAGACACAGTGCACACACACAGTGCACACACACAGTGCACACACTGCAGTGCACACACACCTGTTGGTTTCGCCACCAGCGTGGCACCGCCTCCAACCTGCCCCCAAGGCGTCAATCCGCCCCCAAATGCCGGTGCACCCCTCCATCTGCTCTGTGTACCAGCTGAACTCCTTCGCTAATATGTATGGAAATGTGTTTACACCCTCATCGTTCTGTGCCTGATGGCCTGCCAGGAAAACATTTACTTGGAACAGGATGGCCCTCAACACCAAGTCCCTCAAGGCCTCTGGCGTCCGCAGCGGGGCCAGGGCCGCAGTGATCCGCCCAGTGGGACGCCGATCCATCAAGACAGTCGCTGCTGTTGCCGATGGCGCCGCCCTTGGCCGCAAGCTGCGTGTTGCAGGTCTGATTGCTTAGCAACCTATTGCTATGCAATGCTCAGGGGCACACGGGCCAGAGGGCGCATGGCACACACAATCGATTTTTTTCCCCTCGCAGTTATTGGTGGCGGTCCCTCCGGTGCCTGCGCGGCGGAGACGTTGGCCCAGGGCGGCGTCGAGACGTTCCTGTTTGAGCGCAAGATGGACAACTGCAAGGTGAGCAGAGAAGAGGAGGGAGGGGGCACTTGCATGTTTTTTGGGGGCACGCGATGCGTCACGGCACCGTGCCGCGCCCTCCTCCTCAACCAGACCGTGCCCCGCGCCGCATGGGTGGCGATTGGGTGGACTACACGGGTGCACATGGAGGGGGAGCGCTGTTTGATTTTGCGCCCACCAAGTATGGGCAGCAGTGACGGGGTCGTGTACGCGCATCGCCGCCACGCAGCAACGCATATATTGCGGATTGGACAGATGCTCAAATCGCAATCTAGTGATTCCAGAACCAGACAAACTCGTGCATGGGCCTCATGCATGTGGCACTGCACGCACGCACACCCATGCAATGACCCTCACGCGTGCCCCCTCTTGCTGCGCCAGCCCTGCGGAGGCGCCATCCCCATCTGCATGGTGGACGAGTTCAAGCTGCCGATGGAGATCATCGACCGCAAGGTGACCAAGATGAAGATGATCTCGCCGTCCAACCGCGAGGTGAGCTGATGGAGTTTTTTTTTTTATAACAAAGCTGCCAATCTGGTCACTCGTTCAGTTACAAATTCCAGCGAGACTTGAGAGAGCAGGCACCAGGCCCACCTAAAGGTCACGCTACACAAGTATTGCACGGTAGCGCCGTCCACACTTGGTGGGGGGCGCCAAGCAAGCAGCACCACAGTGCAGGCTCCACACACGACCCTCCAGTGGCCAGAGGCCCAGTGGACCCTTCCGGGACCACCTCACCATAAGGCGTGCAAGACAGTGCTCAGTGCGCAGTGCCCGAGCACCTCAGCTCGGATGGCTGGCTGCTGTCGGGGCCGGGACCACCATGCTTTTTGCGGTTAGCTGTGGCTAACCCACCCTACCACAGCCCCAATGTCTTGAGTCATGCAAGACAAGGCAGTCATAACGCCTGAGGCGACCGAGGTGCGCCTCAGGCGGCGGTGGGCGCCAGAGGTGGCGCCCGAGGCGTCGCCTAGGGCGCCGCCTCAGGCAGTCGGGGGTGCGCCTGAGGCGGACTTGGCGTGTGTGTGTGTGTGTGTGTGTGTGTGTGTGTGTGCCTCTGGCGACAGCCCTCGCTTGCCTGGCATGTGTGCAGAGCGGGCCCGGCCAAAGACCGACAGGGTGACTCAGGGGGAGGCGCGCGGCCATGAGGATGGGTGGCCCTACCAAAATCCTAACGTCTGATCCGCGCCATGGAATGCGGTCATAACGTCTGAGACGTTCCGAGGTGCGCCCCAGGCGGTGATGGGCGCCTGAGGCGGTCGGTGTGGCGCCCGAGGTGGTTTGGATAACGCCGAAGGCGACGCCTGAGGCGATCGTGGGTGCGCCTCAGGTGGCACCTCAGGCAGTCGGAGCGCCTGAGGCGCCGCCTGATCCGCGCCATGGAATGGGACGCCTGAGGTGCCGCCTCAGGCGTTGTGAATGTGGTAGGGTGGGTCGGTGAGGCGTTGGGAATGCAACAGGGCCACCGCTGTTTGCACTTACTATTGGGAGTGGGTGGGCGTGACGCAGCGCATCACCTATCATCAGTGATTGTCTCGACTGCCGCCTTGACGGCTGCCAAACCCCTCACGAGTGTGACACATGCACCCGCGTCACGCCTTTTGCACCACTGACACACACACACAGTGCGGGTGATCTGCCTGCCTCAGGGATTATGTGCGCAAGCACAAGTATAATATGCCATTTAAGGCGTCCAACAAGACTGGAAAATCGACCACACACACATCTGAGACGCATGGCGCGACCAGATGTACTAGAGCTAGTGGGATGGACACAGTCAATGTGTATCCACTGAGTGGACCAGTGCGGGTGATAGTATCTGCCTGCCTCAGGGATTGAGTGCGCAAGCACAAGTCTAATACGCCATTAAAGGCGTCCAACAAGACTGTAAAACGACCATATCAGACACATGCAGTTGGCAAGCCGCTCTCCGACCACACACACACACACCAGTTATGTCCTTAGCGCCCCCACAGCCTCCTTGCGGGAAATTTTGAGGGATATTGCGGGGGACGTATCGCGAAAAAAATCACGAAAAGTGTGAAAATCGGCAATGTCACACTTTTCCTTACAAAAAACGGTTCCTGCGGAGGCAATTTGGCATGTTCCCTCCAATGTTGCGAGGGCAAACAGGACATTCTCGGTTTCCTTAAGGACACCACTGACACACACATAGCAGGGTGTGACACACACACGCACGCACGCACACACGCAGGCCCATCCCACGATAGACCCCACCCGCACACACACACACACACACACACACACCTGGCAGGTCGATGTCGGCAAGACTCTCTCAGACACTGAGTGGATCGGCATGTGCCGCCGCGAGGTCTTTGACGACTACCTGCGCAAGCGCGCAGTGACCAACGGTGCACAGGTGCGTGTGTGTGTGTTTGTGATAGGGGGAGAGAGCTTGGTGTGCGTGTGTTTGTGTGTGTGTGTGTGTAAGGTGACGATTACCTGCGCGCGGTGACCAACGGCGCCCAGGTGCGTGTGTGTGTTGATGCGTGCGTATGTGTGTGTTTGTGTGTGTGGATACGTGGCTGCTTGTCTGTGTGTGTGGATACATGCGTGTGTGTGTGCGGTTGTGTGTGTATGTGTGCATGCGCGTGTGCGTCTGTGTGTGCGGGGGGGGGGGGACTGCGGCATCGCCATTGACACCACTGCCCCCTTCCTATGACGGATCATTAACGGCCTCATGACGAAGGTCAAAGTGCCGTCCCATCCCCCCAGGACCCCCATCGCAGGCCGTGAACCCCATTTCAACCAGGGCCACAGTCGTACGGCTTCTCGTCTTCCTCGTACGACTTTTGACTGCACAATGGATGTGGCTCGGCAGCAAGGCCGGCCTTCAGCCTCCTCCCGACACTATTTTCTTAAGCTACTGATTCAGCAGCTAGGCGAAACTAGTGGCACTCGTTCTGATTGGAAGACTTTTTCGGACACGGCGTTTGAGCGTGCTCAGGATAGGGTCGGGTGGAGAGCCGTGGTGTACGGTCCGGCTGCCCCTCAGGCGCCGGCCCCTCCACCACGGCGGTCAAGTAGATTGGCAAGCGCCACTTGACCCCCTATCCCCTAGAAGCAGTTAGGACCTATTTTGGAGGCGTCGCACAATAGCTCTCCTTTTTGCTCTGGGACTACACGTTGGCAGGCAGCCGGCTGGTGGCTACCGCCCCTCACAAGTAATTGTTAGGGCCAGAACTGGACTTGGGTCTAGGCGGTGGTACTAGGACTAGAGGTAGTCTTTGCTGGAAAGCCGATGTAACTGTAACTGTAACACATTCCTGCAAACACATCACCTAACTCCCCCCCCCTCTTTCCGCTCCCCAAACGATAGATCATCAACGGCCTCATGATGAAGGTCAACGTGCCGTCCAACCTCCATCACAGGCTGTAAAGCCCATCATCATCAGGGCCCCAGGGCCACGAACACATCACTGAAATGCCCCCTTTCTCCCCTTGTGAAATTGCTGACACCCCCCCCCCTCCTCCCAACGACCCCCACAGATCATCAACGGCCTCATGATGAAGGTCAACGTGCCGTCTAACCCCCAGGACCCCATCATGCTGTCTTACAACGACTACGAGGGAGGCGCCAAGGTGAGCCCATCAGCTATCTGCAGTCATTAGCCACCAGCATGCTCAGTCATTAGCCACCAGCACTCAAGGCATTAGCCACCGACACCTGTCATAAGCCACCAGCACTCAAGGCATTAGCCACCAGCAGTGAAGGCACTAGCCACCATCCCCTGTCATAAGCCACCAGCACTCAAGTCAGTAGCCACAAGCACTCAAGTCATTAGCCACCAGCAGTGAAGGCACTAGCCACCGTCACCTGTCATTAGCCACCAGCACTGAAGGCACTAGCCACCATCACCTGTCATTAGCCACCAGCACGCTCAGTCATAAGCCACCAGCACCAGCCATTGTCCACCAGCACCAGCCGCCTCGTGGCCAGGTCACAATTGCTGTCCTTTCCCTCATCAGCAGGTCATCAGGCCTCTGGCTGTCTCAGTCCTGCTGTGCATGTGCCAGAAGTGTGTGCCAGAAGTGCATACCAGATGTGCGTGTCTTGTGTGCCAGAAGCGTGTGCCAGAGATGTGTGCGAGAAGTGTGTGTCCTGCTGTGTGTGCGCCAGAAGTGGAGACTCAATCATCCATCACAGGTTGTGCGCGAGACCTGCCTACAGGTTGCTTGTCACCATTTTTGCCCCTTCACACCCTGGGCCCTGTGAACGTGGCCAGCCTCTCGAGCGGCACTGCCCTCGCCAACACAGCGTGGGCTCTGGCCACTCAAGAACACCGCGACGCAGCGTTGGGCGTTGGGCGCTCTGCCGGTGGCGGCCGCCTCTCCAACTGAACCTTAACGCACGCTATCCTCACTCCATGCAGGTGTGCATCCCGACGACGATCGACGTGGACGTGGTGGAGTCCACCGACTCACTAAATCATACGCTATCCTTTCAACTCCCCCACATTTTAACGAACCGACACCCACTCACCACTCCTTCGCCTTGTCACAAAGGTCGGCGCCCCCAAGGCGATCGGGGTGGATAGGGTGGCGTCCACCGATGCACCATATCGTCCCCCTACTATCCAATCCAAGTCCCCACATTTTAACCAACCATCCACCCACTATCCACTTGTCCACCTCATCGCAAATGCAGGTTGGCATCCCCAAGGCGATCGAGGTCGACATGGTCATCGGTGCCGACGGCGCCAACTCGCGCGTGGCCAAGGACATCGACGCCGGAGAATACGACTACGCGATCGCCTTCCAGGTGCGGGTCTCCCGCTTGCCATTGTCATCGCGTGTGTGGCCATCACACATGACGCATGCACACGCCATGCGGCCATGCGCGCGCGTCTCTCCCTCCTGTCTCCCTCCCTCTCTCCCTCTCCCTCCCTCTCTCCCGCTCTCTCTCTCTCTCTCACCACAAAACATGCCCAAACAGGAGCGCATCCGCATCTCCGACGAGAAGATGAAATACTACGAGAGTCTTCTCTCCCTCGCCCTCTCCCTCTCCCTCCCTCTCCCTATCCCTCTTTCACCCTCCCTCTCTCTCCCTCCCTCTCTCTCTTTCCCTCTCTCTCTCTCTCTCTCTGTCTCTGTCTCTATCTCTCTCTCACCTCAAAACATGCCAACACAGGAGCGCATCCGCATCTGCGACGAGACAGTACTACGAGAATCTCTGCCTCTGTCTCTGCTTGTCTCACACACACCTGCCACACATGCACACGCGCCCAACACAGGAGCGCATCCGCATCTCCGACGAGAAGATGAAGTACTACGAGAACCTGGCCGAGATGTACGTCGGCGACGACGTGTCGCCCGACTTCTACGGCTGGGTGTTCCCCAAGTACGACCACGTCGCGGTCGGCACCGGCACCGTCGTTAACAAGACGGCGATCAAGCAGTACCAGCAGGCGACGCGCGACCGCTCGCAGGTGCGATCAAACATCAAAGAAAAGCAATGGGGGTCAAAAGGGGGTTGACCCCCATTGCCCGCCCTAAACCCTAGGGTTCCTACCCTGAACCCTAGACCCCACCCGGCCCCGACGGTTGTGAACAAGACGGCGATGAGGCAGTGCCAGCAGGGCGACGCGCGACGGCTGGCAGGTGCGTTTTTTTGTTTGGCCGTCATGCAGCGATATGACACCATGCACCCAGCACGCCCCATGCGTGCTGCGCCTGCGCTGTGCGAGATGTAGTAGCTCGCGTGCCTTTGGAGGTTGGGACCGAAGGCGGAAAGCATCGTGGCGCATCCCATGGGCACCTGCGCGACTCATCTGTCGCGTGCGCGCCTCGCTTGCATCTGCACAGGTGGAGACCGAGGGCGGCAACATCATCCGCGTCAAGGTGCACCCCATCCCCGAGCACCCGCGTCGCCCCAACCTACCACCAGTACCACACGCCCTGCGATGCGAGTTGTAGAACCAATGCCTCGCCTTGGCTGCACCCCTTTGTAGGTCAAGACCGAGGGCGGCAAGATCATCCGCGTCGAGCCACTAACCCTATCCCCAGAAGGCCATCCTTGGACACGTTCGACCCCCCTGACTCACTAACATGCACCGCCTTGGCTGGCCGCCTCAACAGGTCAAGACCGAGGGCGGCAAGATCATCCGCGTCGAGTCACTTACGCCATCCCCAGAAGGCCATCCTTGGACACCTTCGGCCCCCCTGACTCACAAATACGCACCACCTTGGCTGGCCGCACAAACAGGTCAAGACCGAGGGCGGCAAGATCATCCGCGTTGAGGCGCACCCCATTCCCGAGCACCCGCGCCCCAAGCGCTACCAGGGGCGCATTGCCCTCGTCGGCGACGCCGCCGGCTACGTGACCAAGTGCTCTGGAGAGGGCATCTACTTTGCTGCCAAGTCTGGCCGCATGTGCGCCGAGGCGATCGTCGAGGCGTCCAAGCAGGGCACCGTGATGGCGGGCCCGGGCGCGATCCGCACCTACCTCGACAAGTGGGACCGCAAGTACTGGACGACCTACAAGGTGCTCGACATCCTGCAGAAGGTGCGGTTACTCTGATGAGAGTGAGATGAGGAGTGGGTTACTCTGATGAGAGTGAGGCGAGGAGTGGGTTACCCTGATGAGAGTGAGGGACGAGGGGGAGATGTTGACAAGTGGGGAGAAAGTGTGTGCGATGGGCCTGGGTGGATGGGGTGGTTGTGTCCAGTCAGCGCGTGCATGGCCCATTGTGGCGCGCGCCAAGTCGCGAAATCTGCGCCAAGGTGAACGAACGGCGCGCCATGCGCGACGGCGATGCCATGAGCAAACAGCGCGGCTATGTGCCATGCGCGGACGGCGCGCAATGCGCGACGGCGCCACCATGACCAGTGACCCCCTCGGGGTAGAGTAGGGCCTGGGATGAGCCTGGGATGGCCCAGTGAACGAGGCGCGTGGTGACCACGGCATCGCTCCATCGCGGCATAGGGGCGTGTCACTTCCGTGCACCCACCCACGCACCCACCCACCACATCCACACTCACGCGCAGGTGTTCTACCGCTCCAACTCTGCACGGAGGCGTTCACACACTCACCCACCATATCCACACTCGCACGCAGGTCTTCTACCGCTCCAACCCCGCGCGCGAGGCGTTTGTAGAGCTGTGCGAGGACGAGTACGTTCAGAAGGTGAGGCAGTCCAATGAAATAGACGAGGAAATCTCTCAATATTTCTAGAGCATTCAGGCAGTCGGAGCGCCTGGGGCGTTGCGAATGTGGTACGGAGCATGTGGGCAGGCCTGCCAGCTCTAGGGCCCTGCTGGGCCATGTCGACGAGTTTCCCTGCGTTTATAGTCATCAATGGCTCTGATGGTGCCGTGCGCAGGTGCGCTGCAGTGCTGCCCGGACCTCCACCCACCCCACCTCTTCATGCTGTGCTGCTGCTCTGTCCGCCCGCTCACCACAGATGACTTTGCCGCCACACCACCGCCATAACCTGCCCGTTGCACCCGACCCTGTGTTTCCCCGCCCCACTCCTCACCACAGGCGCGCACCCGGTTGGTGCGGTGTGGTTCTCGTGGGGAGCTGGGGTCAACCCCAGCTCAACACGACGACCATCCTACTAACCTACTATACTATACCCATCGCCCACCGCCCCACTCCAAACCACAGACAACGCTCGACGCGCACCCGGCGTTGCCGTCAACCCCAGCACCCCACTATAACAACCATTCTAACCTACCTCCCCATCGCCCCGCCCTACTCCCCACCACAGATGACGTTCGACTCATACCTGTACAAGACCGTCGTGCCCGGCAACCCGATCGACGACTTCAAGCTGCTCGTGCGCACGGTGCAGTCGCTCGTTCGCGCCAACGCGCTGCGGCAAGGAGACGGCCCGTCGGTGTCCTTCGAGTCGAAGGCGCCGGAGCGCGTCGCGGCGTAAGCTGGGCACGCTCATACTGAGTGGCCCGAGCCCGCGCGCTGTACTACACGATTGACACACATTCGGCCGTCAAAGACGCGACGCCGCCGAGGCACGCCGTGCGCGCGTATGTGACGCACACACGCGGCGGCTTCCCCACGCATACAACACCCACCACGGGTGCATGCAGCGCTGGCAACCTTTGACAAGGCACAACAATATAGTGCAGGCACACCCCTCTCCTAGCTGGTAGACTAGGGGCAATAACTCGACCAACTAATCTGGGTTGTAAACTCGATATCATGAGATGGTGATGGCTCTGCAGCCCTCCCTCAGCTTGCAGTGCGCCGTTCGCCCGTGTGTACCTGGCGTGTACGCTGCGAGCAGTCCCACGTGCACTCATCGCACCGCATGCACGCATCAACAGATACACATGGACAGATACGCTTCAACACATAACTATATCTTGAAAAAACACCGCATCAAAATCTGGATGTGTGTGGACGGTAAGAGAACATTTACAGCAGACACTGCAGTTAAAGGACTTGAAGACTGGAACTCCAGGTCGACATTTTGGCAAAACGCAACCACTCAAGACAGCCTCAACCATGGGGGAGGCACAATTTCTTTTTTCCAGACCCCACGGCGGGTTGTTTTTGAAAAGTCCCCCAGGATTTGAGGCAATGTTCCTCAGGGGCGTGTGCGCGTGTGCCCCCAAGGATTTGAGGCCATGTTCCTCGGGGGCGTGAAAGCGGGCGCCCCCAAGGATTTGAGGCAATGTTCCTCAGGGGCGTGCGCGCGTGCGCCCCCAAGGATTTGAGGCAATGTTCCTCAGGGGCGTGCGCGCGCGCGCCCCGAAGGATTTGAGGCAATGTTCCTCGAGGGCGCACGTGCGTGTGCCCCCAAGGATTTGAGGCAATGTTCCTCAGGGGCACGCGCGTGCGCGCCCCCAGGGATTTGAGGCAATGTTCCTCAGGGGCGTGCGCGCGCGCGCCCCCAAGGATTTGAGGCAATGTTCCTCAGGGGCGTGCACGCGCGCGCCCCGAAGAATTTGAGGTAATGTTCCTCAAGGGCGCGCGTGCGCGTGCCCCCAAGGATTTGAGGCAATGTTCCTCAGGGTGACGCGCGCGCGCGCCCCCAGGGATTTGAGGCAATATTCCTCAGGGGCGTGCGCGCGCGCGCCCCCAAGGATTTGAGGCAATGTTCCTCAGGGGCGTGCACGCGTGCGCCCCCAAGGATTTGAGGCAATGTTCCTCAGGGGCGTGCGCGCGCGCGCCCGCAGGATTTGAGGCAATGTTCCTCAAGGGCGCGCGCTCGTGTGCCCCCAAGGATTTGAGGCAATGTTCCTCAGGGGGACGCGCGTGCGCGCCCCCAAGGATTTGAGGCCATGTTCCTCAGGGGCGTGCACGCGTGCGCCCCCAAAGATTTGAGGCAATGTTCCTCAAGGGCGCACGCGCGTGTGCCCCCACTGATTTGAGGCAATGTTCCTCAGGGGCACGCGCGTGCGCGCCCCCAGGGATTTGAGGCAATGTTCCTCAGGGGCGTGCGCGCGCGCGCCCCGAAGAATTTGAGGCCATGTTCCTCAGGGGCGTGCACGCGTGCGCCCCCAAGGATTTGAGGCAATGTTCCTCAGGGGCGTGCGCGCGCGCGCCTGAAGGATTTGAGGCAATGTTCCTCAAGGGCGCGCGCGCGTGTGCCCCCAGGGATTTGAGGCAATGTTCCTCAGGGGCGCACGCGCGCGCGCCCCCAAGGATTTGAGGCCATGCTCCTCAGGGGCGTGTGCGCGTGTGCCCCCAAGGATTTGAGGCCATGTTCCTCAGTGGCGTGCACGCGTGCTCCCCCAAAGATTTGAGGCAATGTTCCTCAGGGGCGTGCGCGCGCGCGCCCTGAAGAATTTGAGGCAATGTTCCTCAAGGGCGCGCGTGCGCGTGCCCCCAAGGATTTGACGCCATGTTCCTTAGGGGTGCGCGCGCGCGTGCGCCTCAAAGGATTTGAGGCATGTTCCTCTGGGGCGCGCGCGCACGCAGCAAAGGATTTGAGGCGGTGTTCCTCAAGGGCGCGCGCGCGCGCGCGCCCCCAAGGATTTGAGGCAATGTTCCTCAGGGGCGTGCGCGCGCGCGCTCCAACGGATTTAAGGCCATGTTCTCAGGGGCTCGATTAACGGAGGCGCGTTCTCGTCGCCGAGCCCTGGACCCAGCAATGCGGCGCTGCTGATGACGAGGATCTCCGTGCCGCTGACGAGCGGGGTAAAATACGACTGGCCTGGCTCCTGCTAGACTGCCCCTCGGTGGAACACTACAAGGAGCGGCTTGCCCGGCGCTGCCATGGCTTGGCGAGTAGCCGCGGCGCTGCCGCGGCCCGTGTTGGGAGACGGCCCTTATCCTCCCCCCATGCAGGACGCCATGCGGCACCGATCTCGACGAATTGATCGACGAGCGGAGGAGCTGGCGCCCGTCAAGGCATGCTGGACATTGGTCAAGAGGTCAAGCTGCCCGTGGAGGCGGGCTACCATCACGGCTTCAGCGGTGGCGACCGCCGAGGCAACACAGAGTAAATCCGCTTCACCAATCGCAGCGTTCGTCACCGCGCTCATCCTCGGGGTCGCTCGTCTGCCGGTGACTGGCGTTGGAAGGTATTCAGGCAGCCTCCATGACAACTCTGTCGTCCATGCACCCCTGGAGGGTGGGACCTGGCCATGCATGAGGCATGGGGCGCCGGCTGAGCCCCATGCAAACGAGCGCTGGACAGCCATGCACTGCCAGGCGGGGACCGTTCCAGTCAGCGCCAGTCGGATCTGCCGGCTTGACTGGCCACAAGGCCACTACTGTGACCCTGAGGAAGGTCCTCTCCTATATTCTCCTTGCCAGACATGTCTCTCAGAGACCGCTGTTTGGGGTAGTCTAGCCGGCGGGAGCGTTAGTCTATCGGCCGGGAGCCGGCGGTACTCTAGTACTTGAGTGTGCTGGAGTATCGGCGGGTGTCTCTAGTAGAAGAGTAGCCTGCTTAGCTGGAAACTCCGTGTTACTTGTTACTTGTTTTCCTCAGGGGCGTGCACGCGTGCGCCCCCAAGGATTTGAGGCAATGTTCCTCAGGGGCGTGTGCGCGCGCGCCCCCAAGGATTTGAGGCCATGTTCCTCAGGGGCGTGTGCGCGTGCGTCCCCATGGATTTGAGGCATTGTCCCTCTTTGGCACGCGCGCGCGTGCCCCCAAGGATTTGTGGGCATGTTCCTCCGGGGCGCGCGCGCGTGTGCCTCCAAGGATTTGAGGCCATGTCCCTCAGGGGCGCGCGCGCGCCCCCAAGGATTTGAGGCAATGTTCCTCAGGGGCGTGCGCGCGCGCGCCCCCAAGAATTTGAGGCCATGTTCCTCAGGGGCGTGTGCGCATGCGCCCCCAAGGATTTGAGGCCATGTTCCTCAGGGGCGTGTGCGCGTGCGCCCCCATGGATTTGAGGCAATATCCCTCAGTGGCACGCGCGCGCGCGCCCCCAAGGATTTGTGGGCATGTTCCTCCGGGGTGCACGCGCGTGTGCCCCCATGGATTTGAGGCCATGTTCCTCAGGGGCGCGCGCGCGCCCCCAAGGATTTGAGACAATGTTCCTCAGGGGCGCGCGCGCGCGCCCAAGGATTTGAGGCAATGTTCCTCAGGGGCGCGCGCGCACGCCCCCAAGAATTTGAGGCGGTGTTCCTCAAGGGCGCGCGCGCGCACCCCCGAGGATTTGCGGCAATAATCCTCAAGGGCGCACGCGCGCGCACGCGTGCACGCCCAAGCATTTGAGGCAGTGTTCCTCTGGGGCGCACGCGCGCGCCCCCAAGGCTTTGAGACCATGTTCCTCAGGGCACACGCACACCCCCAAGCACTCGAACCAAAGTTCCTTTGGAGCACGTGCGCGCGCCCCCAAGGATTTAGGCAATGTTCTGCAAGGGTGTGCGCGCGCCCCCCCCCCCCTTGAAAACCCAGGACGCGTGCGCGCGCCACTTGGGAAAACCCAGGACGCGCGCGCGTGCGCGCGTGCGCGCGCGCGTCACTTGGGAAACCCCAGGACGCGCGCGCGCGTGCGCAGCACTTGGGAAAACCCAGGACGCGCGCGCGTGCGCCACTTGGGAAAACCCAGGATGCGCGTGCGCGCGCGCGGCACTTGGGAAAACCCAAGATGCGCGCGCGCGCGAGCCACTTGGGAGAACCCTGCGCAGTGCAGTGCAAGTGCTGCTGCGCTTCGCATGCCTGCAGGCGGGTCGGGCCCTAGCTGCTGCACCAGAGTCGGAATGGCGCCAGCGGATGCAATGGCAGCCTGGTTCTGAGCATGCCAGGCAGTCAGGAAGCACAGAGCACGTGCTGCTGCCTCCCGCACGGCTCTTACCGAATCAGACCCCAGAAGAAGTACCAGACGTGGAATGGCGCCAGCCGCAGCAATGGCAACCTGAGGTCGAGAACCTCTAAGATGCAGGATGTCAGCCAGAGCATGTGCCGCAGCCGCTTGCATGTCGGGTGGGATGCTGGGCTGCAGCTCGTGCACCAGGCCTTCAAGCTTGACAGACGACGGGGCTGCGAGCTCGGTGCATGTCAGCTGCAGGTGTTGCACCTGGGTGTTGAGCGCGGGCAGGCAAGCTCGGCGTTCAAAGCGCACGCGCCCATGCAAACGGGCCGTGCATGGCGCATGGTGAGGCTGCCCCATTCACCTGGCGCACGGTGAGGCTCGCCAGGCGTGTCAAAGTCGTGGCAAGCGTTGTCAGGTCGGAGGCGCCTCCCACGTTGAGCAGGGTGAGGTGTGTGGTGCGAGGCCAGCGGAGCAGCGCCGAGGTGAGCGCATCGGGAGAGAAGCCCGACGCGGGGCTGGACACGGCCTCGATCGACCCATCCACCTGGCGTCGCATGGCGCTGCTCACGCAGCGCAGGGCGACCTTGCTGCCGCGATCCAGCCACGGCCACACGCGGATGAACAGGTCGAGAGAAAATGACCGCGTGGGCGTTCGCTGTGGCATGCGCAGCAGCAGCCTCGACATCGGCCTGGTGGGTCTGCATCACAGTGCCCGGCGTGGTGTGGTGTGGTTGAGAGGATACATTTTTGGCTCCATTTAGCCGCACAGTGTGGGGAAGTTGGGGGGCCGGCAGACAAGGTGTGTGCAATGGTGTGTCACCACATGGCGTGCCTTGGGTCTGCACGTTATTTACACGATGAACTTCGGCCAGCCAGGGAGGGAGGGTCAGCACGCTCACATAAAAGAAAGCTCCGCAGGCACCCGGCATGTATCCCCACCCTACTCCCCTCTCCTACGCTCATCAGTCAGGGCTGCAGCGAGATGGCCGACGTGTGCATGCCGCGCCCTCATCCTCTGCCCATCAGAGCTGCCCTATCACATTCCCAACGCCTGAGGCGGCACCTCAGGCGGCGCATTTACTTGCGCGGATCAGGCGGAGCCTCAGGCGCGCCGACTGCCTCAGGCGTCGCCTGAGGCACATTCCTGATCGCCTCAGGCGCCGCCTTAGGCTTCGTCCCGACATGCGCGGATCAGACGATGGGGCTGTGATACGGCTGTGGAGCGAGATGACCCGACATGCGCGCTCTAGCGCCATCCTCGTCGTCCGATGGGGTAGCTTCGCAGGGATGATCCGACGTGCGCACTCTCCTCTCCACGCATCAGGGCTGCAGCGAGATGATCGACATGTGCATGTCGCGCGCAATCTCGTTGAGGTCCAGCTCCTCGGCCTCGCCCGTGGTGTACATGATGCGCGCGAGCTGCAGGGGATGGTGCGCGCGAGGTGGGTGTGCGCATTAGTTTGGGACACACATGCACGCACGCACGCATGCACACACACACACACACACACACACACACCAGGGCCGTACAGGAGGGTGGTGGTCGACGTCCGGGAAGCCAGACGTGGGGTGGCGTCTGCGTCCGGGTACTCGGACGCGGGCCTGGCTGGCCGTCCGGAAGTGTGAAAAGTGTGGACGCGTTTTTTTTTGCAGTGCCTCTGTCTTTCCCTGTCTTCATCAGCCCTTCGACCATCAACATAGCCTGCTTATTCATCACAGCCCGGGGGGCAAAAAAGCTGGCTTGAGTGCACGCTCGCCCAGACAAGTTGTTGCGCATCGCGCACGCATGGATGCATCAGGGTTACGCCATTCGACATTCGATGAACATCGAATGTCGAATGATCGAATGCGTACGTTTCGAATGTCGTATATACGTCGTCGTCGTCGTTTGCATAACACAACGGGAGCGCCTAGACCCTGAGTAAAAATACAAGACCCCAAAAGCTACAGCCAGCGACGCGATCACACACAGCCCCCCAGCACAGACCCCCGTCGTGATCCCCGTCGTATATACGCATACGAACACCATTCGACGACGAGTTCACACTTTTCCACATTTGTTTTTAAACTTCGAACTTAAGCTTTGTTTCGAACGACTCCGAAATCTAGGAGCATCAGCGTGTCGCCAGGATTCCAGAACTTCTTTCAGAAGTGAAATCCACAAAGGTTTGCGATGAGAAAATCTAGGCAAAAGTTAGCAAAACCAACGTCGAATGTCGAATATCGAATGACCTCTTGAACAAACGTCGAATGTCGTATGTCGAATGTCGAATGTCGTATGGATCGAATGTCGAATGGTGCAACCCTGGCATGCATGCATGCATGCATGCAGCGGGGGTCGGGGCGCAGCCTGTCCGGAGGTGGTGTTAGAACTAGTGATTCATTGTGTGTTAGTCTGAATCGTGGCATTATCTGCTGCAGCAGAGCCAGGGGGGGGGGGGGTCTTGGCGGTCAACACTTGAATCAAGCAACAGTGTGACCAACCAACGCGCCTCTTCCGCATCACAGCTCTTAGCGCGCGATGCGAACTGATCCGATGCTGGTCGCGAGGTGTGCCAGGGCCAGCGATGAGGAGTGAAGAGGAGCCGGGGGAGAAAACCCAGACAGAGGCAAAAAAGGCGTCTGGCAAACCGGACGGGGGCCTGCGGGCCCCAGCGTTGGCGTCCGGAAAACCGTACGGAGCCTGCCGCGCACGTCCGGATGGCCGACTCTTGGGGGCGTTCGCGTCCGATCGGGACCCGTTCGAACGGCCCTGACAAACACACACACACACACGAATGCATCACCTCCTCAACATAGACCGGGCACCAAATCGATTCAGGGAGCCACAACACCTCCGTACACTCACACACACCCCGTGGTATTGACGTTGACCTCTTGGATCTCGATGAGAAACCACAGCGAATCTGGTGGCCAGAAGAGCTCTGCGTGCTGCCCGCAGAGATCCTCCGTGATCCTGCTCTGCAGTGAAGGAGCGTGTGTGTTTGCGTGTGCGTGTATGTGTGTGCGTGTGTGTATGTGTGCGCGTGTGTGTGTGACACACAGTGTGTGTATGTGTCAGGTCCAAGTGTACACGCTTCATTCCTGGGCGCCAGCGGCCGCGGCGACACAGGGTTGATGGTACCCCCCCCCCCCCCGCCTCGATCCCAAAAAGCATACACGCGTGCCTCCGCGCCTCTCCTCGCGCGCCCTCTCGATCGCTGTCCTTGCCACCCCGCCAACTCTCTTCAACCCCTGCATCTCCCCCCCAAATCGCGCCGTCGCCTCCTCCCACTGTCACCACACACACGCATGTTCATCGCTTGTGCCTGAAGTCCCCTTCCACTATGAACATTGGGAGAATTGTTGGAAGGGGGCCCGACCAAGGAGGCTCCACGGCGCGCAATGGGATCAAAGGGCTTGTGGTGGGGCGTGTGTGTGTGTGTGCCTGTGCGGTGGTAGTGCGATTCAAATCACAGAATTTTCCTATGCTTCAGGCAACTTCTGGGAGTGCAAAGAATGTCATTTCCAAGTCCATCTACAAAAAAGAAAAAAGAAAAAACAATTCGGGGAGGGTCCACACTTCCACACAACGCTCAATTCGTATACGATTACGCCCCCCTGCACTTTATGCGTGCTGTGTCCTCCCTACTCCGTGCTTGTGCATCGTCGCTCGTGATCGTCGGGGCGCAGAGTGGTTGCTCGCCTCAGGTGCTCGCTTCGCCCGCGTCCAGCGCAGTCTCCCCCCTCGTTGCACGCCACCTCTCAGCCATGCCGGCTCTCGAGAAGATGCACACGAAGCTGTGTATCGTTGGATCTGGGCCTGCAGCCCACACGGCCGCCATCTACGCTGGCCGCGCGGAACTAGCGCCCCTGCTGTTCGAGGGCTTCCTTGCCAATGGCATCGCGGCGGGTGGGCAGCTCACCACCACCACAGACGTGGAGAACTTCCCTGGTTTCCCCGACGGCCTCAACGGCACCGAGCTGGTGGAGGCGATGCGCAAGCAGAGCCTCAAGTTCGGCACCCAGATCTTCACAGAGACTGTGGAGACCATGGACCTGTCGAAGCGCCCCTTTACGCTGATCACTAGCGACAAGGAGATCACCGCAGACGTGAGGAGGGACAGGGGGCTCGTGCATGTGGGGGGGGAGGGCAACTCAAAATCAGACACCACCTGGCGCGTGCGCTGCGCGTGTGTGTGTGTGCGATCACTAGGGCCGCGCCCTGCATGCGCGCGTCGCATGTGTGTGCATTGCTTGGCGAGCCGATCCCGCGTCGCGCGAGGATTGAGGTGGCCAAACCTACCTGCCATGCATGTGAGGCTCATGCGGGGCCACATGGAGCATCACCACGCCCATGCCCCACGCAGTCCGTCATCATCGCGACCGGCGCTGTCGCCCGCCGCCTGGAATTCATCGGCTCTGGCGAGGCTCCAGGGTTCTGGAACAAGGGCATCTCAGCGTGCGCAGTGTGCGACGGCGCGGCGCCCATCTTCCGCAAGTGCGTGTGTCGGCCGGGTGCAGCAGCCTGGGCCCCGCCCCCTTCTCTCCCTGCCGCCGCTCCTGCCCCCATCATCGCACTCGTCGGCCGGTGCCGCGTGCTCGCCACGCGTCACGCGCGCTCGACACGACACGCCTCTCCCCACCCCTGTGCACCCACCCGCCCGATCGAGAGGGAGGGCGGAGTGCCCACGGGCTGTTGGGGCCACTATCCCCGCTGTCCCACCGACCACCTACGCGCTGTTACTGCGTGCCCCCCCCCCCTCTGCCCCTGCCGCGCCCATTGCCCGTCCCTCTCTTTCGCTTCCGGCTGCTACCTGCTGCCCACGTGACGGGCCTACCACAGCCCTGTCGTCTGATCTGCGCAAGTGAATGCGGTCATAGCGTCTGAGGCGTTCGGGGGTGTGCCTCAGGCGGTGGTGAGCGCATGAGGCGGCCGGGGTGGCGCCTGAGGCGGTCGGGACGACATTGAAGGCGGCGCCCGAGGCGATCGTGGGATGACGCTGAAGGCGACGCCTGAGACGCCGGAGGCGGTCGGCGCGCCTGAGGCGCTGCCTGATCCGCGCAAGTAAATGCGTCGCCTGAGGCACCGCCTCGGGCGTTGGGAATGTGGTAAGGCAGGCCACCAACCAACCACGATGCCCCGCTGTGATCGACCGTCTGCCCCTCCCCCCTCTCCCATTGCAGTACGCGCACGCTCAGGACTCGCTGCAAACGATGGCAAACTAGTCACCATCGCTGCTGCCGGTGCCATCCCCCTGGTGTAGCTCGGATGCTCGGGCCTGGCTCTTCAGCTCCCTTTTGCGCTGCGCTGCGCCTGCAGGAAGCCCATGGCCCGTCCCTTTCTCTCGCTCCGGGCTACCCGCCCCCCACGCGGCCAACAGACCAACAAGCCTGCTCAGGCCTGGCTCCACAGCTCCCTTTGCGCTGCGCAGCGCCCGCAGGGAGCCCATTGCCCTCTCACTCCGGGCGACCGCCCCTCACTCGACCGACCGCTGCTTTGAACACACACACACACACACACCCTTCGCTGTGCAGGAAGCCGATTGCCGTCATCGGTGGCACCACACACACACACACACACACACTGCTTTGAACACACACACACACACACACCCTTCTCTGTGCAGGAAGCCGATTGCCGTCATCGGTGGCGGTGACTCTGCGATGGAGGAGGCCCACTTCCTGACCAAGTACGGCTCCAAGGTGCGTGCGCGGTGTGACAGTACTTGTGTGGGAGAATAAGAGAGGTTTGACCGGTTTTACACGTCTCGTCGATGGAGGAGGACCACTTCCTGACCAATTACGGCTCCAAGGTGCGTGCGTGTGTGTGACAGTACATGTGCAGAGACATGTACAGAGAATAAGAGAGATTTCATAGGTTTTACACGTACGCTGCCGGAGGACCCCCCGAGGCGTGAGTTCAGGCCTGAATGACCCGTCTAGGGGGGCTCTACTAGGAGAGCCCGCAAGGCTACGCAGCGCGCCAGCCTACCAGTAGAGAGACAAAGGGAAAGAGAGAAGACAGAGGGGGAGAGGGAGGCCCTCTTGTGCGGTGTTTGCGGGAGACCACATGACGTTCCACTGTGCGTGCACGCGGGTACGCACGTGTAAGTGAGGGAATACGGGAGAGAGAGAGAGGGAGTCCTCCTTAACCACCCCAAGCATGTGTGTGTGTGTGTATGCGTGTGTGTGTGTGTGTGTGCATGCGATCCCAAGGTGGGCGAGTGCGTGCTAACACGTGTGTGTGTACTAGTGTGTGCGCCGCTCCGATGCGCGCGTGCGTGATTGCGTGCATTCAGTGCGTGTGTGCGTGTCTCCTCGCTCCGCATCCCATCGCTGCCCCCGACCACCTCTGATCCAATGATCCCACCAGGGGTGCGTCAGCGTCTGCCGCGACACACTCCGCGCGTCCAAGATCATGCAACAGCACGCACACTCGCGCACACACACACACACACACCAGGTGTGCGTCATCGTCCGCGCGTCCAAGATCATGCAGCAGCACACACACACACACACACTCGCGCACACACGCACTCACACACACACACAAACACCAGGTATGTCATTGTCCGCTGCGAAAACGCTCCGCTCGTCCAAGATCATGCAGCAGCACACGCACGCGCACACACACACTCGCGCGCACACACACACACACCAGGTGTACGTCATCGTCTGCTGCAACGCGCTCCGCGCGTCCAAGGTCATGCAGCAGCACACACACGCACACACACTCGCACACACACACACGCACACACACACACACACCAGGTGTGCGTCATCGTCCGCGTGTCCAAGATCATGCAGCTGCACACACACACACACCAGGGGTGTACCCGCCGATCGGATTCCGATGAAAAGGGCGCCCGAAGGGCGCAAAACCGATGGTCTCTTGGGGGCGGGATCGGGAAATCCGACAAGTGTGAGGGCCCGGAGGGCCTCTCATCGGCGTCGCCGATGACCACGCCAAGCCGATCGGGGCGTTCGGCTTGGGCTCGCCCCACACTCCGACTCCGACGCAAAAGCACACAATCCCTCATTTCTGAAGCGTTTCTGCGGTTTGAAATCGCAACGTGATTCTGGCTTCCGGGCGCTCCGCCCCCGGATGCTGGTGGAGGTTAGGTGTAGGTCCGAAGTTTGGAATGGCGCTTTCTTCTGACGGCCAGGATCCTGCGCGCATACTGTGGTGTTCTACATGCATCAGTGCATCATGATACTTTCAATCAGAGTCCATTGCGGTGTTGCATGCGCTGTCCCGCCATGCGCTGCATGCATGCATGTCCGCGCCGCGCACATGAGCTGTTGCGAGCTGTTTGTCTTCTGGATGTGTGTTTGCTGCTGCCCCCCAATCAAGCTTACGTGAGAGACCTTACCACAACAACAGAGTACTGCGGACAGCGGGGGTCCTGGGGCGCAGCCCCCGGGAAAAAAGGGCAAGCCGATGAGTCCATGAGGCCCTCTCCTGGAGAGCCGATGAGTCAGGGAGGCCCTCTCCTGGAAAACCGATGAGTGGCATGCCCCCGAATACACCCCTGACACACACACACACACATAAGGGTGGCCCAACCTGTACATTTCAGGCTGAATTTATGCGTATATCCGTATAATACGTATAATACTCATAATACGTGCGTATAAAAAAACGCGATCTGCTCATACATGGGTCGCTTAGGGAGTGTGACACGCCGTTGGAAAGCTTTCTTTACAAGGAGCATCTTTGCTATCGGTCTCATCATCATGCGCGCTACGGTTTTTCAATAAATGCCAAAACAGTAATTTGCGCTCGCGCGGCTGCTCGGGCGGCCGCGGCCTGTTCATAACTGACGCTCCTTGTGCATGGATCGGAATCATTCAACTTGCATTGGAAAGCATGCAACAAGGGCTATTCAGATCACTGCTGGTATGCAGCAGTGCTGCAGCAGGGGGGGGGGGTATCAGCTCACTCCTCCTCCTCCTCCCCCTCGAGGATCTCCTCCAGCATCTCGAAGGAGATCTCCTCAAACTCCGCCCCGTCAGTGATGATCACCGTCTCGCTGTTGCCGCGGATGAACACGAGCATCTCGCCCTTGATCAGGCCCAGGCGCGTGCGGTACTTGGTGAAGATGTGCCCCCACACCGACCAGTTGCGCTCGCTCGCTGCGCTGGTCGCGTGCATGGACAGCAGGCGGTCGGCGCACAGAGCGAGCAGCGGGAAGCCGTTGCTGGCCAGGTTCTTCGTCCTTAGCCCGCGGCGGCTGCTAGCGGGCGTGATGATGATCTTGATCTTCTTGCCGTCCACCCCCTCCCGCCTCGAGCTGCACACCTTGTACAGGCTCTCGAACTTCTTTGGCAGCGGCTCCAGCTGCAGCATAGCGAGCTCGAGGTGGAGCGCTTCGATCTGCTCCGGCTCGACAAACCGTTCATAGTACGTCTTCACGCCCTCCAGGTCCCCGTCGTCCAACCGGCAGAGGGCTGGGGTCCAGCTGCCGCTCGCGTCCACGTCGAAGTAGAGCGGGTCGAGGGCGAACGCAGCGTACGCCACGATGGGGCAGTGCTTGAGCATGTGCGCCTCGAAGATCGCGGGCAGGTCCGTGTAGTCAGGAGCCGAGGGGTCGTCCTTGTACTTGTCGACAAACGCCAGCACGTGGTTCTGCAGCGCCTGGAAGATGGCCGGCCCCTGGGACAGCAGAGCGCAGTCGGCCTCCGTCTTGTGGATGGCGTCGCTGATCGGCTGCACCAGCTCAATCAGGCGCGGCACCTCGGTCCAGAACTTGTACGGGCGCTCCGGCCGCCCGCGGCCCATCCGCCGCGGCTGGTACTCTAGCACGAGCTCCTTGAACGCATCGCCGTGCGTCGAGGAGGCTGCGGCGATGTCCAACTCGTCGCTGATGCACGCGCTCTTGATCGTGTCCTTGGCCTTCAGGAGGTCCAGAGTGATCATGTGGCTGATCGCAAAACGCGTCGGGCAGTTCGACGCGATGCCGAGCACCTTGTTGAACATCTTGAGCATGTGGTCCTGAATCAGGCGGCGAATCTTCTTGGCATCGCCGTACGTTCTCTTCATCCTGATCAGCTCGGCGCGGCACTCCGCCGGCGCGTACGATTTGCCATTGATCGTCTGCTGGGCGGGCCTATCCCTTGGGGGGGTCCGTTCTGCATCATGCTAATCCTAGGCGCGATGCCGTTGTACGCTGCGCTACGCTGCTGGGGGGACGGAGGCGGCGGGGTGTGGGGTGCGATTATTTTTTATTTTTTTTTGCCCTGTATATTGGCTCGTTTTTGCGTATATTTACGGATATACGTATATATTTTTGCGTATATTTTTGCGTATATTTACGGATATACGTATATACGTATTATGCGCACACAGCCAACCCTACACACACACACACACACACTCGCGCACACACGCACTCACACACACACACAGCACACACACACCAGGTGTACGTCTTTGTCCGCTGCGAAAACGCTCCGCTCGTCCAAGATCGTGCAGCAGCACACACACGCACACACACACTCGCGCGCACACACACATACACACACCAGGTGTGCTTCATTGTTCGCCGCGACACGCTCCGCGCATCCAAGATCATGCAGCAACACACATACTCGCGCGCACACACACACGCACACACACGCACACACACACGCACACCCCTACACACGCACACCAGGTGTATGTCATTGTCCGCCGCGACACACTCCGTGCGTCCAAGATCATGCAGCAGCGCGCCAAGGCGAACGAGAAGATTGAGTTTGTGTGGGAGAGCGAGGTCGTCGAGGCCAAGGGCAACGAGAAGGGGCTGCTCGGGTCTATCATGGTGGGTGGTCGGCAGTGGTTTCCTTTTCGGCTCACCACAGCCATTTGACTGTACTCAGGCTGACCTTGAACACAGCTCAACCCATCCAGTGGATTGTGAGTCTGACAAGCCCGCCAGACAGAGCCCGTCTAGAGCTTTCAAGTGACCTATATATGAGGATAGACGGTCAACGGGAGGTCAACGGTCAACGCGGGCAAAGCCAAGTCCGGCTGTAGAATAATTAATAAAAAAAATCACTGGTGGTCGCGTGGGCAGTGATTTTGTTTTCAGGTGGAGGCCAAGGGAAACGAGAAGGGGCTGCTCGGGGCAATCATGGTGGGCTCGGGGCAATCATGGTGGGTGGTCGTACTCTCCGTCGGACGACTTGGCTCCCTTATGTGACTGTGGTGGTTTGGCATGCGTGAGGGTCAAGGGCAACGGGAGGGGGCTGCTGGTCACCTGCTGTGGAGGGGCCCTAAGTACGGCCTTGCTTGCGGTGTGCTGTGGTGGGGCGGTTGTTGTGACAGTGCATTGGATGTCGGGCGTGGGTGTCTGGGCATGCGTGAGGGCCAAGGGCAACGCGAAGCGCCTGCTGGGCTCCATCATGGTGTGTGGTCGGCAGTGATTTTGTCTTCAGGTAGAGCCAAGGGCAACGGGAGGGGGCTGCTCGGGGCAACCATGGCGGGTGGTCGGTTGTACTCCCGGTTGTCGGACGCCTTGGCTCCTTTATGTGAGTTTGGTGGTTGGGCATGCGTGAGGGCCAATGGCAACAGGAGGGGGCTGCTCGTGGCAAGCATGCTGGGTGGTCGGTTGTACTCCCCGTCGGACGCCTTTGCTCCTTGATGTGACTGTGGTGGTTGGGCATGCGTGGAGGCCAAGGGCAACAAGAAGGGCCTGCTGGGCTCGATCATGGTAAGTGGTCGGCAGCGATTATTTTGTTTTCATGTGGAGGCCAAGGGCAACGAGAAGGGGCTGCTCGGGGCAATCATGGTGGTCCCGGGGCAATCATGGCGGGTGGTCGGTCGTACTCTCCGTCAGACGCCTTGGCTCCTTTATGTGACTGTCGTGGTTGGGCATGCGTGAGGGCCAAGGGCAACGGGAGGGGGCTGCTCGGGGCAAGCATGCGGGGTGGTCGTTTTGACTTCCCGCTGGGCGCCTAGGGGGGGCTCCTGTGGTGGCGTGTTGGTCATTGACGGGTGGGCTAAGGGGGGGCCGCAACACCAAGGGTCTGCTCGGGGCAGTCATTTTGTTTTGGGCGCCTAGGAGCCATTGGGAGCCATTTGGCTACTGACGATCCCATCAGATAGAGCTCAACCAACCATGTTGCTTGATGGTTTGACGATCCCATCAGAGCTCGTCAAGAGCTTGAGAATGATCTTTATTTGATGGTCAACGGTCAACGCTAAGGCAGCGGTCAAGGCGGTCAACGGGGTGTTGGTCGCGCCGGCTCCCAGAAAATAACAGTAACAGTAACACGGGGTTCCAGCTAAGCAGGCTACTCTTCTACTAGAGACACCCGCCAATACTCCAGCACATTTAAGTACTAGAGTACCGCCGGCTCCCGGCCGATAGACTACCGCTCCCGCCGGCTAGACTCCCCCAAACAGCGGTCTCTGAGAGACATGTCTGGCAAGGAGCATATAGGAGATGACCTTCCTCAGGGTCACAGTAGTGGCCTTGTGGCCAGTCAAGCCGGCAGAGCCAACTGGCGCTGACTGGAACGGTCCCCGCCTGGCAGTGCACGGCTGTCCAGCGCTCGTTTGCATGGGGCTCAGCCGGCGCCCCATGCCTCATGTATGGCCAGGTCCCACCCTCCAGGGGTGCATGGCCGACAGAGTTGTCATGGAGGCTGCCTGAAGACCTTCCAACGCCAGTCACCGGCAGACGAGCGACCCCGAGGATGAGCGCGGTGACGAACGCTGCGATTGGTGAAGCTGATTTACTCTGTGTTGCCTCGGCGGTCGCCACCGCTGAAGCCGTGATGGTAGCCCGCCTCCACGGGCAGCCATCTTGACCAATGTCCAGCATGCATTGACGGGCGCCAGCTCCTCCGCTCGTCGATCAACTCGTCGAGATCGGTGCCGCATGGCGTCCTGCATGGGGGGAGGATAAGGGCCGTCTCCCAGCACGGGCCGCGGCAGCGCCGCGGCTACTCGCCAAGCCATGGCAGCGCCGGGCAAGCCGCTCCTGAAGAGTTCCACCGAGGGGCAGTCTAGCAGGAGCCGGGCCAGTCGTATTTTACCCCGCTCGTCAGCGGCACGGAGATCCTCGTCACCAGCAGCGGCGCATTGCTGGGTCCAGGGCTCGGCGACGAGAACGCGCCTCCGTTAATCGAGCCCCCAAAAGAAAATAACCAAAACACTGAAAACAAAATTACTGGCTCGAGGAGATCATGCTGGGAGCACCCGTGCCCCCTCTCCACTGGCGCGTGTGTTGGTGGTTGCGCTTAGGATCCACGGAGAATGACGGCTCAACCCGGGCCTCACGGCTCACTCTTCATTCCCAACCCGCCGGAAGCGATTCTTGCGGAATGGGTGTGAAAATGGCGATCTCACACGTTTCAGGTCGCAACTCGCGCATGTTCAACTCGTGGCTCGAGTCCGAATCGGCTCACCCCGGTGTTGCAGGCTTGCGAGTTGCGGGCTGGCTAACGCGCGCACTCACTCTCACCACCGCCGCCGCCGCAACCCTGATGCGCGCAGGTCAAGAAAATCAAGACCGGCGACATCATTGAGCGCGCGTGCGCACCCTTACAACCACCCTCGCACACACTGCAGATACTCCATCTACATAATGCATCATCGCCATCGTATCCGCAACCCTGATGCGCGCAGGTCAAGAACATCAAGACCGGTGACATCACCGAGATCGAGTGCAACGGACTGTTCTTCGCGATCGGCCACGAGCCCGCGTCAAAGGTGTGTGGGGTGGGTGGGGGGTGACACACACACACACACACACAAGGTGTGGGGGGGGGGGCAGTCGCGTGTGCGTTTGTGAGTGGCGTGGCGTGCGTTCACGCCTGCGGGGTTTACTGGTCTTACATGTATGCATCCGGAGGACCCCAGGGCGTCACAAGGTGTGTGTGTGTGTGGCAGTCGCTGTGCGGGGGCGTGAGGCAGCCGCGCGCGTGCGTTTGTGAGTTGCGCGGGTGGCCAGTGGCGTGTGTGTGTGCGCGCCTGCGCTTGGGTGCGCGCCCCGCTAGTTGTCGCGCGGCCGCGTGCACATGCAGGATGTGGATGATGGTGTGTGTGTGGGGGGGGGGGGCTGGTTGTCGCGCGGCCGCGGGGACGGGCAGGATGTTTGATGGTGTGTGTGTGTGTGGGGGGGGGCTGCTGCGGCGGGCGCGACGATTTGCTCCCAACACCTGGCACCCCGAGTCGCGTCCTCCCACCCCCACGCACACACGCACGCGCTCGCACGCGCTCGCTAACACACGCACGCACCCCACACCGCCATTCCCACCCACACACGCACACACACAAACACACGCAGTTCCTGGGCGGCCAGCTCGACCTTGACGAGGACGGCTACATCAAGACGGTGCCCGGCGAGACCACGACGAGCGTGGAGGGCGTGTACGCATGCGGCGACGTGCAGGACAAGCGCTGGCGGCAAGCGATCACGGCCGCGGGCTCCGGCTGCATGGCCGCGCTGCAGGCAGAGCACTTCCTGTCGTCGCACGAGTGAATACTGGTGTGCACGCAGGGTCGCGGCGGCAGCGCCGTGACGAGCAGCAGGTTGTGATGGCGCGAGCGAGCGCGCGAGGCGTACCTAGCCGGGGGGGGGAGCGTTTGCAGCACGCCGCGCGGTGGTTGCTGTGCCGGCGTGCTGCTAGTGAGCGTGTGTTGAGGGGGTAGGTTGCAGGCAGGCCGTCGACGCTTTGCCGCTGTACGAGTGTAAGGCGTGCTGTGTAAGTGGTTGCAGGGAAAGTTGCGCCGAGATCCGAGAGGCCAATGCATCCAAGACTGGGGGAAGTCGTATGGACTTGCCGGGGAAGCTGGGCAGCAGTTAGCCACAAGACGAGAAAGCACAAGAAAAGAAACGAGGGCAACGCATCCACAGTGGGGGGGGGGGGGGGGATGGAGGGCTTCCTTTCACAACACGGCAATATTCCACCATACAAACTCTTGTCTTGGACCAACTCCAGTTGGCTGTGGAATGGGCGGCACTCTGGAGGACTCTTAGTTTGGGAGGAAGCTGAGAAACCAGCGCTCTGCTGAGGCTGGATAAACCTGACTACCAGCAGGCGCATGCAGTGGCTGCGTGTGCGAGGTGTGTGCAAAAAAGCAAAAGTGTGGCGGTGTTGCAGTGTAAACTTCGATTTTGGATTGCGCGCCATTTCTTGGTTCTTGGCCTGCCCTCTCGTGCAGTGCCCCCCACCTTCAGCAGCCATGTCTCGCTCCGCCATGCTGCTCGCAATGCTGGTTGGCGTGCTCGCGCTTACCGTGCCCATGGCTTCGCTCGCCGAGGATGAGGACCACGTGGTGGTCCTGACCACGGACAACTTCGACGGCATCATCGTCAAGTCCAAGTTCGCCCTGGTGGGTGGAGGGAGCGTAGGGAGAGGGCGGTGGTGGTCTGAGAGGGTGATCTGACATTCACCCCCCGTCCAACGCTCCCCGCGCCTCGCCTCGCCCCGCACCACCCACGCAGGTCGAGTTCTACGCTCCATGGTGCGGCCACTGCAAGGTGGGGGCCTGGCGGGGGCGGCATGGGGAGAATGGGGGTGCATCGGTCTGCGAGGACACGCGCACGCACCTTGTACCGCGCCTCCCAGCGTCCGCCTGCCCTGTCGCACTCCCTCCACTACTGCCAACTAACACCTCAGCATCCCTTCCACGAGCGTAGAAGCTCGAGGTGCCCTACAAGGAGGCAGCACTCAAGCTCAAGGACTACGCCCTCGAGAACGGAATCGTGCTCGCCAAGGTCGACGCCACCGAGCAGGCTGCCCTGGGAGAGAAGTTTGGCGTCAAGGTGGGGAGGCAGGGGGAGGCAGGGAGGGGAGGCGGCCCAGATCATAGACGACGATCGACGATAAACACCCCCTTCTCTCACCCACCACCCTGCAGGGCTACCCCACCATCAAGTGGTTCATCGACGGCGAGGTATCTGCCGACTACAACGGTGGCCGTGACACCGAGGGCATCGTGAGCTGGATCAAGAAGAAGACGGGACCCTTTGCCACCGACCTGAAGTCCGCTGCCGAGCTGACCGCCTTTGAGAAGGAGAGCTCCATCACGTTCGTCGCCTACTTCAAGACACTGGAGGTGAGGGGTGTTGGTGGCTGTTGCTCGTGACATGCATGCATGCATGGACCAACCGCCGCGCCCATGCGGCCTCCGGGTCCTCTAGATGTGGGGTGCCTGCATGCGCAGCGCCACTGCTGCCATCCACATGATGCGCCATGCACGCCAAGACATGCATGTGTGTGCACGCATCATGTTGCATCAGACGCGCTGCTATACACACACAACTCACCACTGCCCCTCACCTCCTCGTCCTCTGCAGGGCGCCGCCTTCGAGGCGTTCAAGTCCTTCGCCTCCAAGACTGAGGACGTCGCGTTCGCCACCACTACCGATGCCGCGGTCGCCAAGGCTGCTGGCCTGACCGCCGTCGACACGCTCGCCGTGATCAAGAACGAGGAGAAGCGCGAGGTGGTCGTCATGAAGACCAAGATGACCGCCGACGACGCCGTCACGGACTTTGTCAACGCCGAGAAGATGCCCCTCACGATCGAGTTCAACTCTGGAAACTCGAACAAGATTTTCAAGTCGGGCATCAACATCCAGATCATCTTCTGGGCAAAGGCCGCCGAGATGAAGGACGGCAAGGCGTTCACCGTCCTCCAGGAGGTCGCCAAGGCGTACAAGGGCAAGATCGTGTTTGTCACGACGACCGCGGACGGCCCCGACGCCGAGCCCATCACCAAGTTCTTCGGCCTCGCCGGCAAGGAGGGCCCCGTCGCGATGGGCTTCATGATGGAGAAGAACACCAAGTTCTTCTACGAGGGCGAGTACACCGTGGCCGCGCTATCCAAGTTTGCCGAGTCGCTCATCGACGGCACCGCCGAGCCGTCGTTCAAGTCGGCCGACATCCCCGCCGAGCCGCTCGACGAGGGCGTGACCGTCGTCGTTGGCAAGAACTTCAACTCGGTCGTGCTCGCCGCCGACAAGGACGTGCTCCTCGAGGTGTACGCGCCGTGGTGCGGCCACTGCAAGACGCTCGCGCCGATCTACATCGAGCTCGCGAAGAAGTTTGCCGGCGTCAGCTCGGTCGTGATCGCAAAGATGGACGGCACCGAGAACGAGCACGCGGCGGTCGACGCCAAGGGCTACCCCACGCTCCTCTTCTACCCCGCAGGTACGGGTCGCGGCAGTACGACACCTGCAGCCATTTAGAAAACAGGGTTCCACACCACCACACCACAATCCGCACCCCCAGTCGCCTCATCTGTATCACTCCTCCCAAGAGAGGGCCTCCCAAGAGGTCTATTGGCCATCAGAGCCCCACACCTTGAACCCTGAACCCAGACTGTGGGAGAAATAACAACACACTCCCTGGTCGTGTCCTCTCGACCCCAACAAACCATATCAACCGTGCCGACCCTCACTTAACTGCAGGGGCAACCAAGGCTATGTCGTTCCAGGGCGACCGCTCGCTCGAGGCGCTCGCCAAGTACATTGAGGAGAACGCCAAGATCCCGGTCGTCTACCCCGAGGGCGCGGACGAGGGAGAGACCGAGGCGACTGAGGCCGACGACGAGGCGAGCAAGGACGAGCTGTAAGGTGAGGCGCCACGGCTCACCCGAATATGCTGACGTTTCGCGTACGCACGTGCGTATGCTCACCCGCCTGGTCCTTTTGGACGCGTGTGGCTTTTCAGCTTCTGCATGTGCGCGCGCTCATTCCCCTGCGCCTCGCACACACTCACACACACACCAACTGCAGATTGCTCTTCTGGAGCATTGAGGTGGCAGCCAAGGAGGAGCTGCGGCGGGCTGGCCAGCCCTGCTTTCTGTTGGGGGGGAAGGCCTGGTCTTTTCTCTTTTTTCTCAGCAATAAACATCCCCTCCAGCCACAAGGGGGAGGGGCCACTAGCAACAACGCGCAGCAGGAGAGTGCAGTAGTTGTTTGGGGTGCCAACCGTACTTCTCTACTCTTACTCTGTAACCTTATCTCTCTTCACACGGCTGAAACCAAGGCCGCGTCTCCACAATGCCGCTATCGTGACTGGTCCGCCGAAAACAAAAAAAACGCGGGTCTAATGCTACCATGCTCTTGCTGCGCCAACTTCGGCCTGCGCCCGCCGTTCCGTAGCCTCGACGCACTCGTCACGCAACCGACCGGTCGTGTCAGTCGGCGCGCGCGAGCATCGATTCAGGTAGATGAGACGTCTGTTGCACTTCTCCTCGGCGATCACTGGTCTCAAAACCAGTGCAGCGCAGTGACTGTACAGCACATGTGCCCTAGTGCGTCAACCTATGCCTGCATCCGCAGGACCCCGCAGGACTGTTGTCTCGACGCACTTGTCACACAGCCGCCCGCCCTACCACAAACTCGCAAGTGAAGGCGGTTACAACGCCTGAGGCGGCCAGGGGGCACGCCTCAGGCGGTGGTGGGCGTGTACGGCGGTTGAGGTGGTGCCCCAGGTGGTCGGGGGTGCACCTGGGCCTGGGCGGTCCCGGCGCGCGTGAGACGCCGCCGCATCTGTGCAAGTGAAGGCGGCAACACCCGAGGCGCCGCCTCAGGTGTCGGGAGTGTGGCGGGGCCGGTCGGGTTCTGCATGTTTTACACGTGCGCACCCGGAGGACCCCCAGGGCGTGATTCAAGCCCTAGACTTCACGTCCAGGGGGGCTCTACTAGGAGAGTCTGCAAGGCCACGCAGCGCGCCAGCCTACCAGTAGGGCCGGTCGTGTCAGCCTGCGCGAGCGCCTCCCACCGCTCTACTAGGAGAGCCCGCAAGGCCACGCAGCACGCCAGCCTACCAGTAGGGCCGGCCGTGTCAGTCCGCGCGCACGAGCGCCTCCCAGCGCTCGCGCTCCCGCTGTCAGCTTCGAGCTCCCACTGCCAGTCAACAGTTTACAACAGTACGCACCCTCGGGGCGTGGGATTGAGGGAGCTGCCTAACAAGGCTAGCTACGCCTTAGGCGCCGCCTCAGGTGTCGGGAGTGTGCACACCACATGTGGTAGGGCCGGCCGTGTCAGCCCGCGCGCGCGAGCGCCGCCCAGCGCTTGCGCTCCCACTGCTGCGGCCCGAGGTGTCAGCCCGAGCTGTCAGCCCATGCCCGAGCTGTGAGCCCGCGCCCGCGCCGCCAGCCCGAGCTGTCAGCCCGAGCTGTCAGCATGAGCTGTCAGCCCGCGCGCGCGAGCGCTGAGAGGCGCTCGCGCTCCCACTGTCAGCCTCGCGCTCCCACTGTCAGCCTGTCAGCCTGAGGCACCGCCTCAGGTGTCGGGAGTGTGCACACCACATGTGGTAGGGCCGGTCGCGTCAGCCCGCGCGCGCAAGCGCCTCCCAGCGCTCACGCTCCCCCTGCTGCGGCGTGCGGAAGTCGGGGTCTGTGTACGCGCGGAACGAGAACGCGTGGCAGCGCAGGCACAGCGACTCAGCCTCCCAGTAGGGCAGGTCGCGTCAGCCCGCGCGCGCGAGCGCCTCCCAGCGCTCGCGCTCCCACTGCTGCGGCGTGCGGAAGTCGGGGTCGGCGTACGCGCGGAACGAGAACGCGTGGCAGCGCAGGCACAGCGACTCGGCCTCCCAGCGCCTGCGCCCGCGGCACCACGTCTGCGTGAAGTAGTGCTCGCGCCTGCGTGCGCACAGGTGGGAGGGAGCCTTGGTGCACTTGGAGGACCTCAAGACTGGGCCCATTGGTGACGACAGCGAGGGCGAGGATGGCAGCGGCGAGGAAGAAGGGGGGGGGGGCGGTCCAAGGACTGAGGGACTTGGGGCTTTGGGTCGAAAGCTAGGGGCTGGGGGCCTTGGGATTTTGAAGTGTGAGGCTTGGGGCTTTTGGGCTCTAGGCCGTGGGTTGTATGCCGAAGGCTGTGGGCTTTGGGCTTTGGGCTTTGGCACCCAGCAACGTAGCACACCCCCTCAGGCCCCCCTACCCTCCCCCCTTTCTTGTCACGCCTCAGCCCCAGCCCCAGCCCCAGCACGCACGTGTCGTCGCAGCCGCACATCAGGCACTCGGGGAAGTCGTCGTTGCGCTTCCACCTGTGTGCGTGGGGTGTGTGTGTGTTGGGGGGGGGGTGCGTGCGTGCGGAGTGCGTGCGTGCGTGCGTATGCATGCTTGTGTGTGTGGGTGTTGTGTGGGGGGGGGGGCGTGTGTATGTGTGTTTGTGAGCGTCTGTGCGTTTGCGTGCGTGTGCGTGCGTGTTGTGGGGTGGGTGGGTGGGTGTGTGTGTGTGGGGGACGTGCGTGTGTGTGGGGGGCGTTTGTGCGTGTGGGTGCGTGTTGTGGGGCTGGGGGGTGGTGGGGGTGGGGTGAGGTGGGGTGTTTTGCCTGCGTGTGCGTGCATCGTGTGCGTTTCCACCAGCGCTAGCGTGTGAGTGCGTGTGTGTGTGTGTGTGTGTGTGTGTGCGTGCGCCCGTGTGTGTGTGTGTGCGTGCGCCCGTGTGTGTGTGTGCGCCCGTGTGTGTGCGTGTGCCCGTGTGTGCGTCGCGCCCCTTCTCCCCCCCCCCCCTGATATGATCTCTGTGCGCTCCCCCCCCCCCCCCCCCCACCCACCCACGTACCGCGCTGCCCACTCGTCCACGCTCATCACGCGAAACCCACTCCCCACGCTGGGGTTGATCTCCACGGGCAGCCCTGCCATGACCTTCGACCACTCGACGCGGTGCACCTGCGCACGCGCAAAAAATACATGGTGGGTGGGTGAGGGGAGGGTGCACACCCCGCGGCAACGCCTGCGACCCCTCCACGGTGCACCTGAGCGCGCAGTAACAGTAACAGTAACAGTTACACGGGGTTTCCAGCTAAGCAGGCTACTCTTCTACTAGAGAAACCCGCCGATACTCCAGCACACTTAAGTACTAGAGTACCGCCGGCTCCCGGCCGATAGACTACCGCTCCTGCCGGCTAGACTACCCCAAACAGCGGTCTCTGAGAGACATGTCTGGCAAGGAGCATATAGGAGAGGACCTTCCTCAGGGTCACAGTAGTGGCCTTGTGGCCAGTCAAGCCGGCAGAGCCGACTGGCGCGCACCTGAAAGACATCTAGGTGGGGGAGACAGGGTGGTTTTGGGGAGACAGAGTGGGTGGATGGGTGTGGATGGGATGTGAGAGGTGCACCGGCGCCATCGACCACACCACGCGGTCCACCTCCACGCGCGCAGGGTGAGTGGCTTGGGGGAGGTGGGTTGTGAGTGGGGGGAGTGGGGGGAGGGGGGGGGAGCGGGGCACCGGAGAGAGATGGTAGAGAGAAAGGGTGGGTGTAGGGAGACAGGGGGGTGAGAGGGGGGGGGAGGGGGGGTCCGGCACCATGCGGTGGCAGACGAGCCGACGCCCTGCTCTCTCTCTCCCTCCACATCCGACTGGGGCACCTCCCTCCCTCCATGCCCATGGAGCCGTCCATGCATCCAATTCCATGCATCACCCCGCAGTGCTGCCAACGCTACCGCTACCTTGGCCTTGGGCGTCGTGCCCTGCTGCGTCTCCACTGGCGCACGCAGCGCGTCGCAGTACCGAGGCAGCTCTTGGACCGCTGCTGCTGCTGAGCCTGCTTGAGCTGCCATGGCGAGTTGCACACACAGAACCTCCGTGACCCCCCGCTCAGTTTCTTGGGCAGTCCGAGGGGTGTTGGTGTGGGCGGTGTGAAACAGGTGTGACTGCGTGCTCTCACCGCTGCGTACACGCACTGCTCACCACACCGCGCTACGCAGCGATGGATTCCCGAAGAACTCATCGCGTGGGATGGCTCTTCGTGGGGGTGTTGCAGCTCGCCTCACTGCTGCTAGGTGTCGCAGTCGCTGACGCGGCAGCGGAGCCGCTCGCGGTCATCGGCTACATGCCAGAGTGCGTACAGCATGCACGAATTCGCGTGGCAATCATGCGTGCTGCGCGATGTGCAGATCTGGCATCTGCCACTGCATGACACGCATGGCGCCGCATGGGGGCCGTGTGCCGCAGGCGGGGGGAGACATGCATACAGCAGCAGGGACGTGGCACGCACCAAACTTAGCGCGCAGAGGCAGCCATCTGGGTGGCGGCACGAGCAGCGTTGCGCGTGCAGGTCTGCATCGCACTGCCTCCACCCACCAACGCGCGGGGGTAGTGGGGTGGCACAAGCACGTAGGCGGGGGCAGAGATGCACACGTGTGCAGCCACAGGACCGGCCATGCACGCATGCGTGCATGTCATGCACCGACGCTGGTGCACAGGGGCAGCCACCTGCGAGGCACGAGCAGCGCTTGTGCCTGCCTGTCTGCTCCTCGCACCTCACCTCCCCCCTCCACCCCGTGGTGAGGTAGTGGGTTGGCAGCCCACACATCAAGGCACAGGCACAGTCACCTTCAGACGGTCCAGCACTAGGGCCATGTTGTACCCCTGCTCTGCTGCTTTCGGGCATCGCTGTCAGGGGGGGGGGGGGTGCCTTGCCGAGCGACCGTAACTCAGTAACCATGATTGACCTAGGGCTGGATTGATTGTTTTTGATATTGCTTGGCCTTGATTTGACTTGATTGCCATTGATTGCCCTTGATCGACCTTGATCGACCTTGACTGAATTGATCGACCTTGATTGCCCTTGATCGAGCTTGGTCGAGCGTGATTGGCCTTTTGATTGGCCGTGAGCTTGATTGGCCGTGATCTTGACCTTGACAAGCGAACCCCTCGTGCCCCCCCCCCCCCAACAGGTGACGCCAGCACAGGACCTACAACTACAGCCAGGCGCTCGCAGCCGGCCCCACGCACGGCTCCTTCTTCAGCCTAAACCCTGAACCCTAAACCCTAAACCCTAAACCCCAACAGGTACCGCCACCACGGGGCCTACAACTACAGCCAGGCGCTCACAGCCGGCCCCACGCACGGCTCCTTCTTCAGCCTAAACCCTGAACCCTAAACCCTAAACCCTAAACCCTAAACCCTAAACCCTAAACCCCCAACAGGTACCGCCACCACAGGACCTACAACTACAGCCAGGCGTTTGTGGCCGGCCTCATGCACGTCATCTTCTTCAGCCTAAACCCTGAACCCTAAACCCTAAACCCTAAACCCTAAACCCCCAACAGGTACCGCCACCACGGGACCTAAAACTACAGCCAGGCGCTCACAGCCGGCCCCACGCACGGCTCCTTCTTCAGCCTAAACCCTGAACCCTAAACCCTAAACCCTAAACCCTAAACCCTAAACCCTAAACCCTAAACCCCAACAGGTACCGCCACCACGGGGCCTACAACTACAGCCAGGCGCTCGCAGCCGGCCCCACGCACGGCTCCGTCTTCAGCCTAAACCCTGAACCCTGATCCTAAACCCTAAACCCTAAACCCTAAACCCTAAACCCTAAACCCCCAACAGGTACCGCCACCACAGGACCTACAACTACAGCCAGGCGTTTGTGGCCGGCCTCATGCACGTCATCTTCTTCAGCCTAAACCCTGAACCCTAAACCCTAAACCCTAAACCCTAAACCCCCAACAGGTACCGCCACCACGGGACCTAAAACTACAGCCAGGCGCTCACAGCCGGCCCCACGCACGGCTCCTTCTTCAGCCTAAAACCCTAACCCTAAACCCTAAACCCTAAACCCTAAACCCTAAACCCTAAACCCCAATAGTTACCGCCCCCACGGGGCCTACAACTACAGCCAGGCGCTCGCAGCCGGCCCCACGCACGGCTCCTTCTTCAGCCTTAACCCTGAACCCTAAACCCTAAACCCTAAACCCTAAACCCCCAACAGGTACCGCCACCACGGGACCTACGACTACAGCCAGGCGTTTGCGGCCGGCCTCACGCACATCATCATCTTCAGCCTAAAATCTCAACCCTAAACCCTAAACCCTAAAACCTAAACCTAAACCCCAAACCCTAAACCACAGCCCTAAACTCCAAACCCCGACAGGTACCGCCACCACGGGACCTACAACTACAGCCAGGCGTTTGCGGCCGGCCTCACGCACGTCATCTTCTTCAGCCTGGAGGTGCACCCAACGGACCTGACGCCCACCGCGTTCGACCGCCTGCCCCCAAAGCCCATCCTGGAGGACGCACGTACGGTGCGTGTGGACAGGTTTTTACGGGTTTTACACGTACGCGCCCGGAGGACCACGGGGCTCGAGTTAATGCCTAGACCACACGTCTAGGGGAGCTCTACTAGGAGAGCCCGCAAGGCCACGCAGTGCGTGTTGACAAACCCTACCACATTTCCAACGCCTGACGCGGCGCCTTGGGCGCTCCGACCGCCTGCCCCCAAAGCCCATCCTGGAGGACGCACGTACGGTGCGTGTGGACAGGTTTTTACGGGTTCTACACGTACGCGCCCGGAGGACCACGGGGCTTGAGTTAATGCCTAGACCACACGTCTAGGGGAGCTCTATTAGGAGAGCCCGCAAGGCCACGCAGTGCGTGTTGACAAACCCTACCACATTTCCAACGCCTGACGCGGCGCCTCAGGCGGCGCCTTGGGCGCTCCGACCGCCTGTCCCCAAAGCACATCCTGGAGGACGCACGTACGGTGCGTGTGGACAGGTTTTTACGGGTTTTACACGTACGCGACCGGAGGACCACGGGGCTTGAGTTAATGCCTAGACCACACGTCTAGGGGAGCTCTACTAGGAGAGCCCGCAAGGCCACGCAGTGCGTGTTGACAAACCCTACCACATTTCCAACGCCTGACGCGGCGCCTCAGGCGGCGCCTTAGGCGCTCCGACCGCCTGCCCCCAAAGCCCATCCTGGAGGACGCACGTAAGGTGCGTGTGGACAGGTTTTTACGGGTTTTACACGTACGCGCCCGGAGGACCACGGGGCTTGAGTTAATGCCTAGACCACACGTCTAGGGGAGCTCTACTAGGAGAGCCCGCAAGGCCACGCAGTGCGTGTTGACAAACCCTACCACATTTCCAACGCCTGACGCGGCGCCTTGGGCGCTCCGACCGCCTGCCCCCAAAGCCCATCCTGGAGGACGCACGTACGGTGCGTGTGGACAGGTTTTTACGGGTTTTACACGTACGCGCCCGGAGGACCACGGGGCTTGAGTTAATGCCTAGACCACACGTCTAGGGGAGCTCTACTAGGAGAGCCCGCAAGGCCACGCAGTGCGTGTTGACAAACCCTACCACATTTCCAACGCCTGACGCGGCGCCTCAGGCGGCGCCTTGGGCGCTCCGACCGCCTGTCCCCAAAGCCCATCCTGGAGGACGCACGTACGGTGCGTGTGGACAGGTTTTTACGGGTTTTACACGTACGCGCCCGGAGGACCACGGGGCTTGAGTTAATGCCTAGACCACACGTCTAGGGGAGCTCTACTAGGAGAGCCCGCAAGGCCACGCAGTGCGTGTTGACAAACCCTACCACATTTCCAACGCCTGACGCGGCGCCTTGGGCGCTCCGACCGCCTGCCCCCAAAGCCCATCCTGGAGGACGCACGTACGGTGCGTGTGGACAGGTTTTTACGGGTTTTACACGTACGCGCCCGGAGGACCACGGGGCTTGAGTTAATGCCTAGACCACACGTCTAGGGGAGCTCTACTAGGAGAGCCCGCAAGGCCACGCAGTGCGTGTTGACAAACCCTACCACATTTCCAACGCCTGACGCGGCGCCTTGGGCGCTCCGACCGCCTGCCCCCAAAGCCCATCCTGGAGGACGCACGTACGGTGCGTGTGGACAGGTTTTTACGGGTTTTACACGTACGCGCCCGGAGGACCACGGGGCTTGAGTTAATGCCTAGACCACACGTCTAGGGGAGCTCTACTAGGAGAGCCCGCAAGGCCACGCAGTGCGTGTTGACAAACCCTACCACATTTCCAACGCCTGACGCGGCGCCTCAGGCGGCGCCTTAAGCGCTCCGACCGCCTGCCCCCAAAGCCCATCCTGGAGGACGCACGTACGGTGCGTGTGGACAGGTTTTTACGGGTTTTACACGTACGCGCCCGGAGGACCACGGGGCTTGAGTTAATGCCTAGACCACACGTCTAGGGGAGCTCTACTAGGAGAGCCCGCAAGGCCACGCAGTGCGTGTTGACAAACCCTACCACATTTCCAACGCCTGACGCGGCGCCTCAGGCGGCGCCTTGGGCGCTCCGACCGCCTGTCCCCAAAGCCCATCCTGGAGGACGCACGTACGGTGCGTGTGGACAGGTTTTTACGGGTTTTACACGTACGCGCCCGGAGGACCACGGGGCTTGAGTTAATGCCTAGACCACACGTCTAGGGGAGCTCTACTAGGAGAGCCCGCAAGGCCACGCAGTGCGTGTTGACAAACCCTACCACATTTCCAACGCCTGACGCGGCGCCTCAGGCGGCGCCTTGGGCGCTCCGACCGCCTGTCCCCAAAGCCCATCCTGGAGGACGCACGTACGGTGCGTGTGGACAGGTTTTTACGGGTTTTACACGTACGCGACCGGAGGACCACGGGGCTTGAGTTAATGCCTAGACCACACGTCTAGGGGAGCTCTACTAGGAGAGCCCGCAAGGCCACGCAGTGCGTGTTGACAAACCCTACCACATTTCCAACGCCTGACGCGGCGCCTCAGGCGGCGCCTTAAGCGCTCCGACCGCCTACCCCAAAGCCCATCCTGGAGGACGCACGTACGGTGCGTGTGGACAGGTTTTTACGGGTTTTACACGTACGCGCCCGGAGGACCACGGGGCTTGAGTTAATGCCTAGACCACACGTCTAGGGGAGCTCTACTAGGAGAGCCCGCAAGGCCACGCAGTGCGTGCTGACAAACCCTACCACATTTCCAACGCCTGACGCGGCGCCTTGGGCGCTCCGACCGCCTGCCCCCAAAGCCCATCCTGGAGGACGCACGTACGGTGCGTGTGGACAGGTTTTTACGGGTTTTACACGTACGCGCCCGGAGGACCACGGGGCTTGAGTTAATGCCTAGACCACACGTCTAGGGGAGCTCTACTAAGAGAGCTCGCAAGGCCACGCAGCGCCAGCCTACCAGGGATTTGCATGCATGCCGACAGACCTGACGCCCACCGCGCTCGACCCCCTGCCCCCCAAGTCCATCCTGGAGGACGCACGCGCGATGCGTGTTGATGCCATAGTTGGATGCCCTACCGCGATCCCAAACCCCAAGGTTTAGGGTTTAGGGTTTAGGGTTTAGGCGTGCGAGTGAAGGCGGTCATAACGCCTCGGGCGGTCAGGGGTGCGCCTCAGACAGTGGTGGGCGTTCAAGGTGGTCGGGGTCACGCCTGAGGCGGTCAGGGGTAACGCCTGAGGCGGCGCCTTTGGCGGTCGGGGGTGCACGTCAGGCGGTCTCGGAGCGCCTGAGGCGCCGCCTGATCTGCGCAAGTGAAGGCGTCACCTGAGGCGCCGCCTCAGGCGTTGGGGATTTGGTAGGGCTGGATCTCAACATGGCTGACGCACGTTAGCAGCGCAAGCACACAGCTGCGTCAGCACACGCGCACGCACACGCACACCTGTTGCAGCCTGTGTGCCGCCGCAAATGACGATACATGACATACACCACCGTGACCTTGTCTTCATACCTTAACATTTATTTTCTGGAGCCATTTGACTGAAAATGCGGCTCCATGGCTCCTAAACCATGGCCGGTCCTAAACCCGGCTCCAAACGCCGACAACAAAAACACTGTACACCACGTAGGCGGCTCATGAGCACGGCGGCAAGCTGCTGCTGTTCTTTGACACACACACACACACACACATCATCATCATGACATTTCCAGTCTCTTCGGCACCCCTGGTGATGACCCATGAACCCTATGGTGTCCCTGACGGTTACGTCTATCACCATCATCACACACACACACACATACACACACACACACATGCGTAGGCAGCACACGAGCACGGCGGTAAGCTGCTGCTGTGCTTTGGCGGCAATTCTCGCACAGGCGGCTTCCCAAAGATGGTTCTCACTAAGGTGTGACTGTGTGCTGTCTGGCGTGGTGGGGTATGTGTTTGTGTGGGGTGGTGGGTGCCTGTGGAGGCGTGGGGACGTGTTCGTTTGGGGGGGTTGGGGGCATGCCTGTGTGTGTGTGTATGTGTCTCGGTGTCTCTTTGTGTCTCTTTGTGTCTCTTTGTGTCTGTTTGTGTGTGTTTGTGGTGGCTTGCTGTGGTAGATGCAGGGGACGTGAGGCTGGAGGTGCCCGGCAGGTGGATGGGGGACGAGTGTCGATGACGGCTTCATAGCACATCCAATCAGAGCATACTTTATCAGAGCGCACTTTCAGAGCACACCATCAGAGCACTCCATCAGAGCACTCCATCAGAGCACGCCAACAGAGCACACCATCAGAGTACACCATCAGAGCACACCATCAGAGCACACCATCAGAGCACGCCATCAGAGCACTCCTTCAGAGCACGCCATCAGAGCACGCCAACAGATCACACCATCAGAGTACACCATCAGAGCACTCCATCAGAGCACGCCAACAGAGCACACCATCAGAGCACACAATCAGAGTACACCATCAGAGCACACCATCAGAGCACACCATCAGAGCACGCCATCAGAGCACGCCATCAGAGCACGCCATCAGAGCACGCCATCAGAGCACGCCATCAGACCACACCATCAGACCACACCATTAGAGCACACCATCAGATCACACCATGAGAGCACACCATCGGAGCACGCCATCAGAGCACGCCATCAGAGCACGCCATCAGAGCACGCCACCAGAGCACGCCATCAGAGCACGCCATCAGAGCACGCCATCAGACCACGCCAACAGAGCACACCATCAGAGTACACCATCAGAGCATTCCATCAGAGCACGCCAACAGAGCACACCATCAGAGCACACAATCAGAGTACACCATCAGAGCACACCATCAGAGCACGCCATCAGAGCACGCCATCAGAGCACGCCATCAGAGCACGCCATCAGACCACACCATTAGAGCACACCATCAGATCACACCATGAGAGCACACCATCGGAGCACGCCATCAGAGCACGCCATCAGAGCACACCATCAGAGCACGCCATCAGAGCACGCCAAAAGAGCACGCCATCAGAGGGCGCTATCAGAGCACGCCATCAGAGCACACCATCAGACCACACCATCAGACCACACCATTAGAGCACACCATCAGATCACACCATGAGAGCACACCATCGGAGCACGCCATCAGAGCACGCCATCAGAGCACGCCATCAGAGCACGCCACCAGAGCACGCCATCAGAGCACGCCATCAGAGCACGCCATCAGACCACGCCAACAGAGCACACCATCAGAGTACACCATCAGAGCATTCCATCAGAGCACGCCAACAGAGCACACCATCAGAGCACACAATCAGAGTACACCATCAGAGCACACCATCAGAGCACGCCATCAGAGCACGCCATCAGAGCACGCCATCAGAGCACGCCATCAGACCACACCATTAGAGCACACCATCAGATCACACCATGAGAGCACACCATCGGAGCACGCCATCAGAGCACGCCATCAGAGCACACCATCAGAGCACGCCATCAGAGCACGCCAAAAGAGCACGCCATCAGAGGGCGCTATCAGAGCACGCCATCAGAGCACACCATCACAGCACGCCATCAGACCACACCATTAGAGCACACCATCAGATCACACCATGAGAGCACACCATCGGAGCACGCCATCAGAGCACGCCATCAGAGCACGCCATCAGAGCACGCCACCAGAGCACGCCATCAGAGCACGCCATCAGAGCACGCCATCAGAGCACGCCAAAAGAGCACGCCATCAGAGCGCGCCATAAGAGCACGCCATCAGAGCACACCATCAGAGCGCCCCATCAGAGCGCGCCATCAGAGCACGCCATCAGAGCACACCATCAGAGCACGCCATCAGAGCACACCATCAGAGCACACCATCAGAGCACGCCATCAGAGCACACCATCAGAGCATACCATCAGAGCACGCCATCAGAGCATCAGAGCACTCCATCAGAGCACGCCATCAGAGCACTCTATCAGAGCACTCTATCAGAGCACGCCACCAGCCCTCCCCCTCCCCCCCCAGTAACAGTAACATCGGCTTTCCAGCGAAGACTACCTTCAAGTCCGAATACCACCGCCTAGACCCAAGGCCAGTCCCCCCTTCTTATTGGCGGATCTTCTGGACTGCTTGGACAGTCCCCCCGGAGCTTTGCTTTGGAACCGCATGTGAGCCCACCAGAAGTGGATTGTAAACGCATCATCCATGGACCCCGCAGGAGTCACGGGCAACGTTCCTGGTGGCCCTCGACGTGCTACTCAAGGAGCACGGCTTCCACGGAGTGGACTACAACTGGTGGGGGGGGAGATGGGGGTGGGAGAGGGAGAGGGGGAGAGATAGGGAGTGGGAGATGGGAGAGGTGGAGAGATAGGGAGTGGGAGATGGGAGAGGGGGAGAGATAGGGAGTGGGAGATGGGAGAGGGGGAGAGATAGGCAGTGGGAGATGGGAGTGGGAGAGGGGGGAGAGGAGAGGAAGAGGGGGAGGGGGAGTAGGGACAGGGGAGGGGGAGTAGGGACAGGGACAGGGACAGGGACAGGGACAGGGACAGGGACAGGGACAGGGACAGGGACAGGGACAGGGACAGGGACAGGGACAGGGACAGGGACAGGGACAGGGACAGGGACAGGGACAGGAACAGGGACAGGGAGTGGACTGCAACAGGTGGGGGAGAGGAGTGGAAGTGGAAGCGGAGTTTAACTGGTGGGAGACTGGGGGAGGTGAGGGCTTCTCCTTCAACTGTGGGGAGATGGGAGTGGGAGTGGAACTACCACTGGCCCTACCACAGCCCCCTATATTGTTACCCCGGCGGTGCAAGCTACACCCACAGTGTAATAGCTTTGTTACAATCGTAATACAATTCGTGTGAACTGTAACCCCGGTCGGTTTTATGCAATAAAACCTGTATAGGGGTTATCTAGGTGTCCATGTGATACAGCTTATGGAGGAGCTGGCTAGAAGCAGGTGTTGTCCTCTCTCAGTTTGCCATCGTCGTCGTCGTCGTCGCGACGCAGAGACGCTGTAACGAATCCCTGCTACGCGCTGGTCGGACAGGCTGCCAATGAATGGCTTCTGCTTCAATTCCTGCTGCCACGAATCATCTCCCATCCATGCACCCATGCATGCACGCAGGGAGTACCCGCAGACCAACGAGCTCATTTGGCTTCAGCTTCAGTCCCTGCTGCCACAATCCGATCCATGCACACCTGAACCAATGCACATCCCTGTACCCTTCTATCTGCCCCTCGATGTGCGCAGGGACCACTTGCAAACCAGTGCACAGACGGTGGCTACCGTGAAGCTCAAGCCGACGCAATCCGATCCACATACACCGAAACCGACCAGGCGAAACTGCGCCGCACGTCTTCACTGCCAATAACGCCGAAATCATGCGGGTCAAGGGCGACAGCACCGTTTCCTGAACCAATACATCCCTCTACCCATCCATCCATGCGCCCATGCCTGCGTGCAGGGAGTACCCGCAGACCAACGAGCACCGGGTGGGCCTGGTCAAGCGCATTTGGCTTCAGCTTCAGTCCCTGCTGCCACGATTCGATCCATGCACATTTGAACCATCTCCTCTCCATGCACCCACCCATGCGCGCAGGGAGTACCCGCAGACCAATGAGCAGTGGGTGCAACTGGTCAAGCTCATTTGGCGTCAGCTTCAGTCCCTGCTGCCATGAACCATCTTCCATGCATGTGCGCAGGGAGTACCCGCAGACCAATGAGCAGTGGGTGGGCCTGGTCGAGCTCATCCGGGAGTCACGCGCGCAGCTGCTGTCAGGAACCGCGCTCGTGACGGCGGCGTTCTACCCAGACCCACGCCAGGTGTGTGTGTGTGTGTGTGTGTGCGATGCTGCAGTCGTTTGGACGCCTGTGATAGCATATGATATGGGTGTGAGCGCAGCTGCTGTCAGGAACTGCGCTCGTGATGGCGGCGTTCTACCCGGACCCACATCAGGTGTGTGTGCGTGTGCGTGTGCGTGTGCGTGTGCGTGTGCGTGTGTGTTTGTGTATATGCGTGTGTGTGTGTGTGTGTGCTGTCGGGCACGGCGCTCGTGACGGCGGCGTTCTACCCAGACCCACGCCAGGTGTGCGTTTGTGTGTGTGTGTGTGAGTGTGTGTGTGTGTGTGTGTGCCTGTGAGCATGTGGGTGTCTGTGTGTGTGTGTGAGTGTGGGTGTGCGTGTGCGCGCCTCCCTACTGTGTGGGGTTGCCAAGATGGTTTGTCGACTCACGCGTCGTTGCGCCCCCACGCACGCACTCGCGCTCCCCTCACACCTCGCACCACTCTTCCTTAACTCTTCCTCTCTTCCTTTGCGGTATGCCGTGATCTAGCACATTGGGCCCCCATATCTCGGAATTCTAAAAAATGCTTAATTTGGAACAAACACATGAAGGAGATTGATATTCAGCATTTCTGCAGGAAAACAACTGTTCTGCCCCTGCCCCCGTGCCCTGCCCTCGCCTCTCCTTTGCAGTACGCCGTGATAAAGCACTTTGAGCTGCACAAGGTGTGTGACTTCCTGCTGTCGATGACGTACGACCAGCCGGGGCGCCACAGGTGCGGCTGCCCGTCCGCCCGTGCCCGTACGCATGTGCCCGCACGCATGTGCCCGTACGCATGTGCCCGTACGCATGTGCCCGTACGCATATGCCCGTACGCATGTGCCCGTCCGCCCGTGTGCCGTTTTTGCCTGCCTGCCTGCCTGCCTGCCTGCCTGCCTGCCTGCCTGCCTGCCTGCCTGCCTGCCTGCCTGCCTGCCTGCCTGCCTGCCTGCCTGCCTGCCTGCCTGCCTGCCTGCCTGCCTGCCTGCCTGCCTGCCTGCCTGCATGCCTGCATGCCTGCATGCCTGCCCGCCCGCCCGCCCGCCCGCCCGCCTGCCTGCCTGCCTGCCTGTCATGTCTGCCTGACTGCCTACGTGCTTGCCTGTTTTGTCTGCATGCCTGTGTGCCGTACGTACGACCAGCCGGGGCGCCACAGGTGCGCCTGCCCGCCCGCCTGTGTGCCGTTTTTGTCTGCATGGCTGCGTGCGTGCGTGCATACGTGCGTGCATGCGTGTGCGCGACTTCCCGCTGTCGATGACGTACGACCAGCCGGGGCGCCACAAGTGCGCCTGCCCGTCCGCCAGTGTGCCGGTTGTGTCTGTTTGTCTGCGTGCGTGCGTGCATGCGTGCGCGCATGCGTGTGCGCAATTTCCCGCTGTCCATGACGTACAACCAGCCGGGGCGCTACAGGTGCGTCCGCCCGTCCGCCTGCGTGCCTGTTTTGTCTGCGTGCTTGCCTGCCTGCCCGCACACCGGCGTACGCGCCTGCCTGCCTGTCGATGGCGCACGACCAGCCAAGGCGCCACAAGGAGCGCCCGCATGCATGCCGGTCTTGTTTGGCTGACACACTCACTCAACCAATCACGTACACACGTACGCGCGCACGCACTCGTGCACTCACTCACTGCATGCGTGCCCTCTCTCACGCACACACCGACGCCCCCCGCCCTCCGCCCCGAACCCACAAGCCCATCCACAGCATCCCCGCACCACCCCGCCGCAGCACCATGGAGTGTTCCCAAAAGACGATCGACGACTGTGCCTCGCACGGCCTGCCCTCCTCCACCCACCCACCCGCCCCTCCACCTCAACACACTCGCAGCACCATGGAGTTTTCCCAAAAGGCAATCGACGACTGGGCCTCGCACAGCCTGCCCCCCGAGAAGCTTGCGCTTGGGGTGCCGTTCTACGGCAGGTGAGATTTTGCTTTCTTCTGGGCACACACTCTGGGGGGGGCTGTTGTACGGTTGGGAGGCCTCCAGCGAGCGTGCCTGCCTGCGAGCACACTCTGAGAACAGCACGGCATGGCACCCTCTCGTCACACTCTTGGCGTGTGCCATTTCTTTGCTCGCTTCTGGGCACCCTGCGGGCGCGGACCACGCTCCTAGCCTTCCCAGGGTGCCCTTTGTTTAGGGTGTAGGGTCGCGGGTTAAGGGTTCTATGGAAGGTGAGCTTTGCGCGCACGCGCCAGCGTGCCGGCACTGGCACCAGTGGTTCCGCCAAGGATCTTTGGAAAATGATGGCTCTACCTGGGCCTCACAGCTCACTTCCAGAATCCCAACCTGCCGGAGGCATTTAATAAGGGGAAAAGTATGAAAATGCCATTTTGCACACTTTTCGCAGCGCCAGCGCGAATCGGCCAATCGCGACCCGGTGTTGCAGGATTCCGGGTTGTGAGTAAGCCTACGGAAGCACTGACTGGCACGCTGCACCTGATCTGCGCCGTGTAGGCTCGCTCCACCATACTCACTGGCATGGCTACAGCGCACAACCCGCAGAGTGCCGAGTTGATGCAAGCCCCCTGCCTTTCTCTCACCCGTTTCCCCTGTGCTGATTCGACTTGCTGGGTGTCGACCTGCTGAGTTGACTTGGAGCCCTCCCTCTTGCTGTCTGCGTCCTGGTTGAAAAACCGTCGGGTCTGTTGGAACGACTCCCTTCACATGTGGATCACCAGCGCCACCGCAGGGACAAGCAAGCACAACTGTCACAATGTGGACAAGGGCGAACTGCCTGGGATTACCGTCTTGACTTGGGGGCCCCCTCTCGCCCGCCTGCGTATTCCCATCGCAGGGACACGAGCAGCGGGCACCCGCAGACGTACGCCGAGCTGCTGCCCAAGCTGCACGCGCGCTATCCAAAGGCCCGGGCAAAGGTGGGCTCTCCAGCTGTGGTGCAGCAGCAGCACTGATGGCCGACCTTGCTGATGATGCTGCCTGCATCTGCATCATCATGACGCACCGCGCCCACGGGGAGGGTGGGAGGGCGCCAGGGGGAAGCGCGCAGGGTGGCTGGTGCCTGTGATGCTTGGCACCACTCAAGCCAAATGCACGCGCGCGCACGCGCCTGTTCACTCACACACACACGCATCCAACCAAACAAATGCATCACTGCGCCCCCCTTTCCTTCAGTGCGTGACACGCACGTGCGCACCTGCGCATATGCACGCCCGACCAAAGAAAAACCCTGTCCCGTGCGCTCCATTCACTGAGTGCGGCACACGCGCACACACACACACTTGTGGTGGCAACTGACAAAACCCACTCCCACCGCCCCACTTCCTGCACTCATTCAGCGCGACGCCGCTGACGAGGTCGACGGCCAGTACTTCAACGGGCGCGCCACGATTAAGAAGAAGGTCCAGCTCGCAGCTCAGCACGGCCTGGGAGGGATCATGATCTGGGAACTGGGGCAGGATGTGATCCCTTCGTCCCACGCGATGAGCCTGATGAGCGCCATCGGAGAGGCAAAGGCCGCGCTCATGAGTGGAGGCGGCCATAGTGGCACTGGCGCTGGTGACAGTGGCGGCGGCGAAGAAGAGTTGTAGTTTTTTTGTGTGAACATTTGCATAGACGAATCGTGCGGTCGCACGTTTGTAATGGTGAAGCTGTCGCATTAGGCTGGGGAGCCTTATGGCGAAATCTTTCAAGCGTGGCAGGCTACGACCATATCTTTTTCCAGCTGGTCACCGTTCTCTCCACTGTCACGCGGCGTGCGAGCATGCAGTTCCTCCTGAAGGCCATCAGCCCCCCACACCACCCCACTCCTGATATAATTCAGTCACTGCGTGCCGCAGACCCCATCCCAGACGCAAGAGAGCGGGCTGCTCAGGCCGCCGTCAGCGCAGCCTGCCCGCCGCTGCCATCGCCATACGCCTGCTCCTGCCTCGTCTTGAGCAGCTCCCCACTGCCCCAGACCCCATCCCAGACACAAGAGAGCGGGCTGCTCAGGCCGCCGTCAGCGCAGCCTGCCCGCCGCCGCCGCTACCGCCCTGCGCCTGCTCCTGCCTCGTCTTGAGCAGCTCCCCACTGCCCCATGGGGCAGTGTCTGGCCAGACCCCATCCCAGACACAAGAGAGCGGGCTGCTCAGGCCGCCGTCAGCGCAGCCAGCCCGCCGCTGCCACCACAGCCCTGCGCCTGCTCCTGCCTCGTCTTGAGCACCTCTGCCGTCTTGGCCAGCGCCTCGCTCATCAGAGCCTTGTTGTGCGCCATGCCGGGGCAGTGGGCCAGCAGCGAGCGCGCGGTCTGCATGTAGCCGATTGCCTCGGGCAGCCTGCGCGGAGGTGGCATGGGCGGCAGCAGGGAGCAGCGTGTGTGTGTGTGTGTGTGCGGGTGTGCAACGCAAGGCCATGTCGGGCAGTGTCACAGCAGCGAGCAGGTGTGATCTGCATGTAGCCGACCGCCTCGGGCAGCCTGCGCGGAGGGCGCATGGGCGGCAGCAGGTAGGAGCGCGTGTGTGTGCGGGTGTGTGCGGGTGGATGTACGGCCATGGCAGGGGAGTGGCACAGCAGCGATCAAGCGAGATCTGCGCGTAGCCGACCGCCTCGCGCAGCCTGCGGGGTGGCGTGGGCATAGGGCAGATCACAAGAACAGCACTAAAAAGCAGCGCCTGGGCCAAGATCGGTCCAGCCAAACTTTTTGTATGTTAGACGAAGCAGCAGCCCTCGCCCCCTTGCAGCCCGCCCACAACACCGGCTGCCTCTCTTGCCCGACCCCCCCCACCCCTCCCCTCTCCCCGCCCCACCTCGAGAAGCGCACGTGCACCGCGCCGCGGTTCCAGCACGTCGTCACGAGCCAGCGCAGCTCCTTGTCAGGGTAGCACACTCCCCCGGAGGAGACCACCATCTGGCCGCCTGCGCCGGTCACAGCCGCGGCGCCCGGCCCCTCTGCCCCTCCTCCCACCTCCCCGCCTCCGCCACCGCCGCCGCCACCGCCACCGCCGCCGTAGCGCGACCCAGCGTCCGCGACGATCGCGAGCGCCTCCCTGTACTGAGCCATGCGCTCGCCGTCGTGCTGCGCCGCGAGCACGAGCGCGCGCACGAGCTCGGCGACCAGCAGCCAGTCGGGCTGGCGCTCGCTCACCTGCAGTGTGTGCGTGTGTGCGTGTGTGCGTGCACAAGCTTGGCAGCGAGCAGCCAGTTGGGCTGGGGCTCGCTCACCTACGTGTGTGTGTGTGTGTGTGTGTGTGTGTGTGTGTGTGTGTGTGTGTGTGTGTGTGCCACTTTCTGTGTATGCGTGCGTGCAAGCGTGCATGCATGTGATGCATGCGTGTATGCGTGCATGTGTGCACGTTGATGCGTGCGTGCCCTCACCACGCGGCTTGCGTGTAGCAGCGCTGTGTGGCGCACGTCCGCGCGTGTGTGCAAGCACGTGCGTGCGTGCTCGTGCGCGTGTGCGCCCCAACTCACCAAGCGGCTGAGCGCCAGCGTGTAGCAGCGCTGCGCAGCGTGCATCCGCGCGTGTGTACATGCACGTGTGTGCGTGAGTGTGTGCGTGTGTGTGCGCGCCCCAACTCACCACGCGGCTGAGCGCCAGCGTGTAGCAGCGCTGCGTGGCGCGCACGCCCACGCCCGGCAGCAGCGCATCTGCACGAGAGCGGAGAGTAGGGAGGGGGGCACGGGGTGTTAGGGTGTTAGGGTGTAAGGGTTCAGGGTAAGGGTTTAGGGTTTAGGGTTAAGCGTTTTAGTATTAGGTTTTAGGGTTTAAGGTGAAGGGTAAAGGGTTGATATCTGGATGCCTCAGTGCCACGGTGCGCTCCCAGGCACACGTTTAGTGCGCCATCAGAGGCGTCCAACGGACTGCACGATCAAGCACCATCACTGGTTTTTACAGGTTAAAGCCTTTAGAAAAAACTGTAAAATCACAGTTTCTACACGCACGCGCCCGGAGGACCCCGGGACGTGAGTTAACGGCTAGACTACACGTCTCAGGGGGCTCTTCTGGCAGAGCCCGCAAGGCCACGCAGTGCGCCAGCCACCCAGGGCCAGCCTACCACCACTGGGCTTGGGCCCTGGGCACGGTGCGCCTTGTGCAGCATTCTCAGCAAGGGTGTCACTGTGCTTCTTTCTTCTGCAGCCTGTTGGCAGGGTCTATCCTCTTCCTCTGTCGTCTCCCTCACTTACCGCTGCACTGCAGAGCCAGGTCCAGCACCCAGTCGGGCACTTCCCGAGTGTGCCGCCCCAAGGCCCGCCCCTCACATAGGGCCTGATCTCCCCTCGCGTCTCCCTGACTGACTGCGGCACTGCAGCGCCAGGTCCAGCACCTCGTCGGGCGTCTCCAAAACGTCTCTATAGGGGTCTCCCCCAGGGGCTTATCTCCCCTGTTCTCGTCTGGCCTCCCTCACCCCCAGTGGGACTGCAGCAACACGTGTCAAGAGTCTCCTCGGCCGATCCCTGAGGTCTCCTTCGGGACCCAGGCGTGTCCCAAGCGTATCCCCAGGGGTCGTCGCATGCATACGACCATACGGGTCTCCCCGGTGCCTCCGTTCCTCCCTCACTCACCGAGGCACTGCAGCGCCAGGCCCAGCACCTCATCAGGCGTCTTTCAAACATCTCTTCAGGGGTCCCTCCCAAGGGTTAATCTCCCCTCTTTTTCTTTTGACTCTCCCTCACTCACGGCACTGCAGCGCCACGTCTCAGCAGTCTCCTCTGCCGACCCCTCACCGGTCTCCCCAGGGACCCAGGCGTGTCCCAAGCGTATCCCCAGGGATATTCGTATTTTTACGACTGTATGGATCTCCCCAGTGCCTCCCTCCCTCCCTCCCCGCGGCACCGCAGCGCCAGGTCTCAGCACCTCGTCGGGTGTCTCCCCAGCGGTCGTCTCAGGGATGTCTCCAGTGCCTCCCGTCCTCCCTGACTCACTGCGGCACTGCAGCGCCAGGTCTCAGCACCTCGTCGAGCGGCAGCAGCGCGGCGGTGGCCTTGCAGGGGTCTCCACCAACTGTAAAATATATCATCGCGGCCACATCTCCCCTCGCGTCTCCCACTCACCGCGGCAGAGCCGCGCCAGGTCACAGCGCCTCGTCGAGCGGAAGCAGCACGGCGGAGGTCTTGCAGGCGTCTCTACAGACTGTAAAATCCAGCATCGGGGTCTCATCTCCTCTCGTGTCTCCCACCCACTGCAACACTGCAGCGCCAGGCCCAGCACCTCGCCGAGCGTCAGCAGCGCGATTGTGGCCTTTTAAGGGTCTCCCTAGCTAGGGTCTCATCTCCCCTCATCCCCTCTGAACTAACTTTCTCACCGTGGCAGTGCAGGGCCAGGTCTTAGCACCTCGTCGAGCGGCAGCAGCGCGATTGTGGCCTTTTAAGGGTCTCACTAGCTAGAGTCTTATCTCCCCTCATCCCCTCTTATCTAACTCCCTCACCGCGGCACTGCAGCGCCAGGTCTCAGCACCTCGTCCAGCGGCAGCAGCGCGGCGGTTGCCTTGCAGGGGTCTCCACAGACTGTAAAATCCATCATCGGGGTCTCATCTCCCTTCCCCCCCCCACCCACCGCGGCACTGCAGTGCCAGGTCCAGCACCTTGTCGAGCGGGAGCAGCGCGATTGTGGCCTTTTAAGGGCCTCCCCCAGGGTCTCATCTCCCATCTTCCACTCCTGTCTCCCTCCCTCACCGCGACACTGCAGCGCCAGGTCTCAGCAGTCTCCTCGGCCGATCCTTGAGCGCTTTCTGTAGGTACCCGGGCGTATCTCAAGAGTATTCTCAAGGGTGTTGTCCTAGGCATCTCCCACCGCCCCCCTTTCTCCCTCACCCACCCCAGCACTGCAGCGCCAGGTCTCAGCACCTTGTCGAGCAGCAACAGCGCGGCGGTGACCTTGCCGGGGTCTCCACAGACTGTAAAATCCAGCATCAGGGTCTCATCTCCCCTTGTGTCTCCCACTCACCGCGGCACCGCAGCGCCAGGTCAAGCACCTTGTCAAGCGGCAGCAGCGTTGCTGTGGCCTCCCAAGGTTCTCATCTTCCCTCACCCCCTCTTGTCTCCCTCCCTCACCGCGGAACTGCAGCGCCAGGTCTCAGCAGCTCATCGGGAATCTCCCCGGCGGTCATCTCAGGGATGTCCCCACTGCCTCCCGTCATCCCTAACTCACCGCGACACTGCAGCGTCAGGCAAAAACAGCACGGCTGTGGCATTCTAGGGGTCGCCCCCAGGTAACCATCTCCCCTCATCCCCTCTTGTCTCCCTCCCTCACTGCGGAACTGCAGCACTAGGTCTCAGCAGCTCATCGGGCGTCTCCCCAACGGTCGTCTCAGGGATGTCCCCACTGCCTCCCATCCTCCCTCACTCACCGCGGCACTGCAGCGCCAGGTCCAGCACCTCGTCCAGCGGCAGCAGGGCGGCCGCGGCTGGCACCGCGTTGCGAAGCAGCTCCTCCACGCGGCTCTCATCGCTGTTGCGCAGCGCGACTACAAACGACTGTGCAGGCGGTGAAGGGGGGCATGTGATGAAGGGGTGTGTAGCGAAGTGGTGGCGGTTACCCGTTAGCCTGCATGTGCGTTGTTGTGGTCGAGAGAGACAGAGAGAGAGAGAGAGAGAGAGAGAGAGAGGAAGAGAGAGAGGGAGAGAGGGAGAGAGGAAGAGATAGAGAGAGAGAGGTGCGACAGCGCTTTGCGCAGCAGCTCCTCGACGCGGCCCTCGTCACCGTTGCGCAGCGCGACCACAGACGACTGCACGTGCCAGAACGTGATGGGGTGTGTGGTGAAGAGGTGGGTGGCAAAGTGGTGGCGGTTTCCTGTCAACCTGCATGTGCATTGCGTGCGTTGGAGAGAGACAGAGAGAGGAAGAGAGAGAGGGAGAGAAAGAGCCACACAGCACTGCCGCAGCACAGAGCTCAGCCACAGCACTGACACGCCACACAGTTCAGCCACAACACACACAAGGGCGGTCACTTAGGGGCCTGCACCTGGAACGCCAGCTGCGCCTTGATGACGGTGTCCTGCTCATCTATCGCTTGTGCAATCAGGATGACACCTGCACCACCCTATCATCACCCCCACCACACCACCTTCCCTGCTATCCTACACATGCCAGCTGCGCTCTGATGCTGTCGCCCACGTCCTACTTGTCTACCGTGTGTGCAACCAGAGGATGACACCTGCACCACCCTTCCATGACCCCCACCGCCCCACCTCCACACCTCCCCATGCCGTGAACCTGAAACGCCAGCTATGCCCCGATGCTGTCGCCCACGTCCTACTTGTCTACCGTGTGTGCAACCAGAGGATGACACCTGCGACACCCTTCCATCACCCCCACCGCCCCACCTCCATACCTCTCCATGCCGTGAACCTGCAACGCCAGCTGTGCCGATGACATAGCACACGTCTCACTCGTCTGTCGTGTGTGCGATCCGGAGGACACCTGCGACACCCTTCTATTACCCCCACCACACCACCTCCCCACCTTCCCCTACTATCCTGCACCTGGGGCACCAGCTGTGCTCTGATGAAGTTTGCCCACGTCCTACTCGTCTATCGTGCGTGTGATCAGGATGCCGTGCGTGTGATCAGGATGAAACCCGCACACCACCTCCCCCCCCCCCCACCGCCCCCATCAACCTCTGTGGATGACCCGCACGGTCCGTCACAACACTGCCACACAGCACTGCCGCAGCACAGAGTTCAGTCACAGCACTGACACGGCACGCAGTTCGGTCATAACGCACACAAGGGAAGTCACTTGGGTGCTTGCACCGGGAACGCCAGCTGCGACCCGACGACGACGCCCACGTCCGGCTCGTCTGTCGCGTATGTGCGATCAGGATGACACCTGCACCACCCTTCCATCACCCCCACCTCCCCACCTCCCCCTACTATCCTGCACCTGGAACGCCAGCTGCGCCCCGATGACGTCCCCCACGTCATCCTCGTCTGTCGCGCCCGAGGAGACCACGTCGTGCGCGGCCTGGATCATCTTCGACGCAAGCCTCAGGCTGTCTGCGTGTTCCGGCGTGGAGGTGTGCACCTGGCCATGGTGCAGCGGAGGTGTGGTGAGCTTGGGGGGAGGGATGAGAAGGTAGGGAGGGTGAGCCTGCAGTCGCCTGCGTGGCCAGGCACAGCAGTGTGCACCTGGCCATTGTGCATCGGAGCTGTGGTGAGCTTGGGAGGAGGGATGAGGAGGGATGATGAGGGAGGGAGGGCGAGTCGGAGGCTGCCCTTGTGGTCAGGCACGGCAGTGTGCACCTGGCCACTGTTCAGCGGAGCGGTGGTGAGACTGGGAGGCGGGGGGAGGAGCGGGAAGAGTCACGGTGTCTGCATGGTCCGGCGTGGAGGTGTGCACCTGGCAATGGTGCAGCGGAGCGGTGGTGAGATTGGGAGCAGGGATGAGGAGGGGTGAGGAGGGAGGGAGGTCGAACCTGAGGCTGTCTGCATGGCAAGCACAGCAGTGTGCACCTGGCCTTTGCTCAGCGGAGCGGTGGTGATCTTGGGAGGAGGGATGAGGAGGGATGAGGAGGGATGAGGAGGGATGAGGAGGGAGGGAGGGTGAACCTGTGGCTGTCTGCATGGCCAAGCACGCAGTGTGCAGCTGGCCATTGTTCAGAGGAGCGGTGGTAAGACTGGGAGGCGGAGGGAGGAGGGGGAAGATTCATGCTGTCTGCGTGGCCAGGCGTGGTGGTGTGCACCTGAACGGGTCATGGTTGTTCAGGAGCGGAGGAAGGAGGGGGCAGGGGAGTGTTGCGTAGGGTTGAAGGCCGTCCCACACGGCGCTGGCTGCAAGCTGGCCAGCCCTCCTAACCAGAGATAGCGAGGGAGTCCTGGGGGAAGCAGTGAGCCTCTATCAAGGGCGACGCGCAGGCGGTGAGATCCCCAATCGGTTTCATGCACTAAGAACCGTATAGGGATTATCTAGGTAACCTCTCATCAAGGCGTCAAGGCTGCACGAGGGAGTGCTCGCCTGCTACAGTGCCCGTCCGCCTGCCTGCCTGCCTGCCTGCCTGCCTGCCTGCCTGCCTACATGCCTGCTGCTGCAATGCCTGCCGCACACGGTGAGCGCCTCACCTGGATCGACGTGGCGGACGCCAGGAGGTACGCGGTACGCCGGCGCGTCATGCGGCTCAGCTCCTGCGCCTGCGGGTGGTGTCCGCTCAGAGAGCCGTACGCAGCGAGCATCACGGTGGCTGCCTGGTAGTCGCCGTCGCCGGCCGCCTCCACAGCGCAGTTCCACGCCTGGGCGGTGGCGGGGGCGCAGGCGGTGGGCGTGAGTGCGTGTGTGCACGTGGCGGGCATGTGGCCCGCCAGTGCGCAAAGGGTTCAGACACGCCAGCGTCTTGTCACAAGGGGGAGCGGGAGCATGCAGGGACAACGATGTCAGTGACGGCACGGCGGCGCCCGCGATCACTTGCCGCTAACGACAGCTTTCACCCATCTATCAGATCGTCTTCACTAGTAAATTCGCTTGGGCCAGAACTGGAGTAGGGTCTAGGCGCTGGTACTAGGACTAGACCACGAGGTAGTCTTCGCTGGAAAGCCGATGTTGCTGTTACTGTTCACAGATTGCCGCAGGAAAATATTTGTGGCAGAGCCGAGTCCAGGACTCCTTGGTGAAGGAGGCCTCTTAGGGCTGGCCCATGTCATCATCAGGAGCACCCACCTTGGCAAGCAGCCACTCCAGCGCGATCGGCTTTGCCAGGCCCGCCTCCTCCTCACCAAAGAAGCTGCTGTGGCCGAGCGCCTGCAGCCTGTGTGTGCACGAGGGCGCATTGGGAGAGGAGCAGTGGTGAGCGGACGGTAGCGGAGGCCTCGCTGCGCCATCTGCAGCAAGCGCCACCTGAAATGCAGCCAAGTGTCCACCCCATCCAGTCAGCCAGTCTCATCAGTCAGCCAGTCTCATCAGTCAGCCAGTCTCATCAGCCAGCCAGTCTCTTCAGCCAGCCAGTCTCATCAGAGCATTGGCTGTGCCCAGGCAACCACCACACAAAATCTCATCCCGCGGCTAAGCGGTTTATATGGTTGTGGCCCACTGGGGGGGGGGGGGGGTCAGAATATAAAATGCTGGAACCCATGGTACAAATACATTTGACGCCCCCCCCCCCCCCTCTCACAAAATACGCTATGCATGGAGCCGGGACCAATGCGCATGGCTTCCTTACAGTGAGGGCTGTCCATCGCAATGTCTAAGTCACCGGCAGATGGCCAAATCACCCCCAAAATCTAGCCATTCCATGGCTAAGTCGGCGGGCACCAAGGAGTGTGGACCCTCCAGTTCACACTTTCCAGGCAGATTCAGGGTTGACTCTCCTGAGGTGTTTTGCTGTGTTCTCCAAGGAGATTCAGATGGCGTCGGTCCCATCTCTATCCATGAAGGTTGCTAAAATACCTTGTGGGCACAGTGCACCGAAGGGAGCACGCGGGGGAGTTGGGGCGTTGAGGGGGTGTTACCCCCCACCCTATAACCCAGGGTCACTTCTAAGTTAGAGTGGATTTGTGCTCCTCTCATCAAGGCGGTTCCAATGGTGGTTTTCCCGTCCCAAACGGCCCACTAGAAAGAAAGTGACCGAAAAAAGCTCTGGACCCTCCCCTTCCCCCCCCTCCAACGTTGAGCCCTCATACTTCGGCTCCCAGGTGTCCAAATTCAAAAAAATCGATGGTTTTGGAACATTCAGAGCAAGGAGACAAGATTCCAGCTTGTGTTCCATTTCTCGTGTTGTCTGCCCCCCCCCCCCTTTGGTGCGGCCTCTGACCTGCTGCTCGCGCAGGCAGCCCAGGCAGCCATCTCATTGCTCGGCACAGCTGTTTATATGAGTGCGGCAGCTCGCCAGCGGCAGGCACCACCTCTCACCTGTTGCTCGCGCACATGAGGTACTTGGCGAGCTCCACGTGGTGCGCCCGGGGCTGGTGCGCGGGGCCGGCGGCGTCTGGGGCGGTGGCCGCGTGGGCGGTGCACGCGATGAGGTTGCGCAGCACGGCCGCCTCGCTCAGGTCTGTCGGCGGTGGCTCGCGCAGCGCCAGCTGCTGCCCCTGGCCCTGGCCCTGCGACTGCTGGCTCGGCGGCGCCGGCAGCTGCAGCTGGCGCTGCGCCTCGGCCTCGGCCGCCACCATGAGATTTTCGTGAAGTCGACACAGAGCCAGCTTCGCGACTGGGTAAGTGCCTGCCTTGACCGCCTCCGAGCTCATCACCTCAAGGACTGAGGGGTTGAAGTCGGGGCACGCGGACGTGCGGAGCACCTGCTCAACGCACAAGTGGAGAACAGGTGCCTGTGTCAGAAGGAGGCTCATGGTGGCGGGTGGCAGACACAGGTGACGGCAGACAGGGACGGTGTATGTGGGTATGCGCATTGCCTGCCCGAGTGCGTGCACACAGACAAGGCATATGTTGGCCAACTTGCATGCTCCAGTGCAGGGGGGAGGCAGGTAGCCTGATTTCCGCCCCCATCCTAAAAAACTTTTCCGTTTGACATCGGACCGGCACCATGCCCTTCCCCTATTAGAGTCACATTCATATCCACCCCTACCAAAATGGGCCGCGGGGTGGGGGGTGGGGGGGGCCGGGCCCCCCCCCCCCCCAGTTTTTTTTGATATGCAACTTTTGGACCTGACCTTTGTTCGACATGGGAGTTGGCGCGTTCAATTTTCCTCGCCACGAGGAGTCCGAATCCACCTCAGATCTCACACCAACCCCAGTATGTATTGCAGGGGTATGGGGGTGCGAGGGGGCCCCACACCGGGCAGTTGGTGTGGACCACTGGTTCACACGCCTTGGGGGGCAGGATGCTCTGCAGATCTCCGATTGGTCTGGGAGTGGGCGCGCTGGATTCGCCTGACAACACAGATGCCAATTACATGGTCATTTGTGTGGTTCATTAGTTGGGAGGGCGTGGAAGGGGCCTGGGAGTGTGGGGCTGTACTGGGGCGCGTGGCCGCCTCCCGAGGCCAGTTTCAGGAGTAGGAGTGTGTTGTACATTCATCCACTGAAACCATAGATAGGGAATGATGTTACAAAGCTTCCCACCAAGTTTTTAGCTCCAACAGATAAGGCCGGGGTGTACTTGGGGGGGGGGGTCCCCCCCCGGGGACTTTGTAGAAAAAATGGAGGATGGGGTTTGAAAACTATTATGCTGCCCCCCCCCCCCCCCCTGTTCCAGCGCCTTGCTTGTGTCAGAGGGAGGCTCAAGCTAGTGAGTAGACAGAGACAGGGATGGTTACCGTATGTATGCGCAATGCCTGCTTGAGTGTGTGCACACGGACAAGGCACACATGCGCCAACTTGCCTGCTCCAGCGCCTTGTCCGCGTCTCCCAGCTCGAGCGCCACCTTCAGCCGGATGTACGCAGTCGCGACGCTGCCGCCGCCGCCGCCCTTGTCGCACATGTCCAGCGCGTCGAGAACCCTGCGGGGCGCGGGCGTGTTGGCATACAGGGCCTGAGCAGTGTGCCTGGGTGCAGGCCCTGCTCCTGAGGGGGCCATTCGCAGGCGGCAAAGGGCAGCAGGGCTGGAGCCTGCAAAGACCTACCCCCACCCTCCACCCCCCACCCAGCAGGCATGTCCTTGCCTGGGGAACTCCTTCAGGGCCAGGCAGCACAGGGCCATCGTGCGCCACGCCTTGGCGTTGGCGTCGGGCGCCGCGTACGCGGTGGAGGCCTGGAAGAGCGCGAACGCTGCCTCCCAGCGCTTGGCCTCAAAGTGGCGCAGCGCGCGGTTCCACAGCAGGCTGCGGCACGCTGTCGTGATGAGCGTAGGGCAGCCGTCGGGCTGGGCGGCAGCACCCAGGCGAGCGGCAAGCCTGGAGCCGATGCCCATCTCCTGCAGCAGCAGCTCGTCCACCTCTGGAGACTCCACCTGGGCATGGTCACAGGCGGGGCGGAACGGTCAGTGTGGGTGCGCCAAGGGGGTGGGGCACTTGTTTTCTGACGCCATGCCTTCATGGGGTCTTATCCGTTGTTGGACGGGAGTTGCTCCAATGGACTCGCATGGCAGCATCTCAGTTTCAATGAAAGTGTCTGGGTCCGGGCCAACTTAGACTGCATTGACCGCTGCTTCACGTTGACCGTTGACCGTTGACCGTCAAATTTATGGAAATTTCAAGATCTTCACAAGCCCTATCTGGCCAGTTCAGTGGAATACACAGCCATTGGGATGCCTGGTATCCCAAGAGATGCGACCACCTGGCTTGCTGTATTCATATGCAGCGTGCCAGGTCCACGCAAGCGCGCAACCCATGTACGTGCGGCGTCTTGTTGCACACACACGCGTGACCCACGCACCTTCAGCTTCTCATCTCGCACCGCCGCCATATTGGCGAGCGCCAGCATGCTGGACGTGCCGCCGTTGTCTGCGTCGCTGCGCGGCCGGTCCTCCAGCACAGACACGGCGCCAGCGAGCAATTTCAGGGAGGCGCCTCCGTCCAGCAGCTTCTCGATCACGGTCATTATGATCAAAGCCGGCGCCTCGCTTGCTGCCAGCAGCATCAGGTCGGCCTCGGCCTCCTGTGGTCAGAGTGGGCACACATGGTGGGTATTTTGTTGGTGAGGCAGTGGGAGCAGTGCTCAGGCAGCAGTGCTGGTCGTGCCATACAGGCCTTGCAGCCCGCTGCTGCAAGCCTCGTGACTCCTGCGCACCTGCAGCTTGCCCACGAGCGCAAGCGCGGTGACTTTCAGCGACATGGTGAAGGGCAGGGCCGCCATCTCCTCAGACGCACTTTCCAGCGCGTTGACGCATCGCAGAGCGCTGCTGCCGTCGCCGCTGTTCACGTGGCAGTCCACCAGCCACAGGAGGACATGGTTGCGCAGCGTGGTGATGAGGTCCTCGGCGACTGCACGAGGGCCAGGCTCCTGGGCTCCCGCCTCGTCCAGCAGCTCGTGGTAGCTGACCGCAAGGGCGACCAGCTCGTACGCTGTTGTGAGCATGTCCTTGGCGGCGTCGCAGGGTCGTGGCTCTGTGCCAGGGGTGCACCACGGGAGGCGAGGTGGGCATCAGAGGCAGGGTGTGGTGGCATGGCGCGTCCCAGTTTTGCTCTGGTGCCTAGGATTTGTTGATTGAATGCTCCCACCTGCGTCTGCTGGGGAACCCTGCCTGGACTGCTCGCCACCATCCATGATAGCGATGGCCACGTCTAGCAGCGTCGTTGCCAGCTGTGTGGTGAGGGATGCAAGGAGTTGTTGGTACATGTATGCCTGCTCTGCTCTCACGCCTTCTGCGGCCTGCCCCCTCCCATTTTTTTTGTTTCACCTGTGAAGTCAGGTTGCGCGCCAGGCCCATGCCTGTAGTGCCGCTGCTCAGTACGTGCGTCCAGCCGTCGGCAGTGCCAGCAACTGCGCTGCAGCACTGTGCCCTCAGCTGCGCAGCGGCCTGGTGCTGCCCTAGGTGAGACAGCACCTTGATGTGAAGCAGCTGCAACTGCCACACCGGGGACACGGCCTGCTCGATTCGGATGTCGCTGTCGCAGGTGCCATCAGTGGTTGCAGACAGGTGCTTGAGAGTTGGGGCGACGCACCGCTCACCGAGCGACAGGCAGATCTACGGGCGGCGGGTTTTTGCAGCGCGTGAGTGGCAGGCGCAGGCGCAGTGAAGCAGTGAAGTAGAGCACAGGGTTCCGATGGCAGGCGCAGCGGCCTGAAGCAGTGAAGCAGAGCACAGGGTTCCGTTCGCGCCCGCTCTTCCCGTGGCCCCACCTCTGCGTCCTCCGGCCTGTCGAGCGCCATCCACTTTTTGGCGGCTGTGGTGCAGAAATTGAACTTGTCACGAACGTGGCGCTCGCCCAGCTGCTCCTCCGGCACCAGGCTCGCCAGCTCGCACACCATGTGGCGCACCATGCTCATGGCCGTCATCTCTTCCAGCTGATGCTCCTGCCTCTGCTCCCCAAACGCCTCCAGCAGGGACTGGTTGTCAAGAGAGACGACTATGTTCTGCGCAGAGGAGCAGGAGCGTGTGCAATGACACGGTGGGTGCAGGGAAGGTGGGTGCGCATGGTGCAGGCGCAGGCGCATGCATGCGGCGCCACCCTTGCAGTTGCATGTAGCGCCAGCTCCCACCCATAGCTTGGAGCAGCACGACCACAGCAGGTCCAGAGGGCGCGCGTGGCGCTGTGGGCCGAGCGCTGTGGGCATGCGCGCAGTGTAGTCGTCCGCCGAGTGTCCCTGTCGAAGCGCCGCTACAGCTTGCTGCAGCTCCTCCAGCACATGGGCGGACGAAGGATCGAACACAGTCGGGCCGAGGCCATCGGTCTTGCAAACGAGCGTCGAGAACTCTAACAGGGCGGTGGGCAACGACATGGTGGGGGCGTCGGAAAACCGAGCTGCGAGCTGTCGCTGCTCCCCGCCAGAATGTGTGACACAGCTGCGAAACAGGCCCAAGACGCTCGTGACCAGGGAGCCGCGTGCGTGTGACAGGTGCGTGCGTGGCAAGGGAGGTTGGTTTCCACCTCCCACACTCTCACCTCCCACATTCCCACGAGGCCCCACTGGTGGCCTGGTGGCAGTCCAGACACACCTGGCGTGTGTCTGGAATAGGTCAAATGAGCGCCGAGTGTAGGTGCTGCAGCTGTATTGGTGAGTTTTTTTTCAACTGTTGTGCCGTTTTGTATGTGGCTTCTCTGCAAATACTTCCCGCTCTAGCTGTGGCGGACTTGTTCTCCGCTCTACGGGGGGAACACCCAGTTACAGTTACAGTTACATCGGCTTTCCAGCAAAGACTACCTCTAGTCCTAGTACCACCGCCTAGACCCAAGTCCAGTTCTGGCCCTAACAATTACTTGTGAGGGGCGGTAGCCACCAGCCGGCTGCCTGCCAACGTGTAGTCCCAGAGCAAAAAGGAGAGCTATTGTGCGACGCCTCCAGAATAGGTCCTAACTGCTTCTAGGGGATAGGGGGTCAAGTGGCGCTTGCCAATCTACTTGACCGCCGTGGTGGAGGGGCCGGCGCCTGAGGGGCAGCCGGACCGTACACCACGGCTCTCCACCCGACCCTATCCTGAGCACGCTCAAACGCCGTGTCCGAAAAAGTCTTCCAATCAGAACGAGTGCCATTAGTTTCGCCTAGCTGCTGAATCAGTAGCTTAGGAAAATAGTGTCGGGAGGAGGCTGGAGGCCGGCCTTGCTGTCGAGCCACATCCATTGTGCAGTCAAAAGTCGTACGAGGAGGACGAGAAGCCGGCATGCGCATCACATGGCCTAGCCACTGCATTAAACCCATGTCTTTATTTATTATGATTGATCTTCGTTGCACAACGTGCCGTCGGCTCTACTCCTGCTCCTCCTTCTGCGCCTTGATCTTCTTGCGCTGCTTGGGGTTGAGCCGCTTCCAGGCCGGCGCCGCGTTCGCGTCGTGCAGGTCTGCAAGCGTGCGCATCACCTTGACGCCCCCCTGCACCGTCACAGCACATGGCACACGGCACACACACACACGTTTGCAAGGAGTTCGTCAGTTAGGGGAGGTCGGGAGTGGCAGGCACCCCTGTGGGCGTGGTGCGCGGCATGCCGCGCCGCAGTCATCACCGGTCTGCATGGCTCACCGGCTTCTTGGCCGCCAGCTTCTCCCACCAGGATAGCACGCGCGGGTTGTCGTCGCCGAGGTGCACGAACCAGATGGAGAAGAAGGGCGACGACTCTTTGCCCTTCCCAGAGGGGTGCTCGTACTCGTACTTGGTTTTGGGCACCTGCGGCCGCCGTACGCGGGTGGGGTGTGCACAGTGATTTCCTTTTCAGGATTTTAAATTAATTACTCCACAGCCGGATTTTGCTTTGACCGCGTTGACCGTTGACCTGCCGTCGACCGTTTGTCCTCAAACATGGGTAATTCGAAAGCTCGACGGGCTCCAACCACTCTGTCAGGCGGGCTCGTCAGGCTAACAGTCCACTGAATGTGTCGAGCTTTGGTCAAGGTCAAACTACAACCGGAATACAGGCAAATGGCTGTGTAGAGCCGACAAGGATATCAATGGGTGTGAAGCCCACCTGCGTGGCCATGCGGGCTCTCCCAGTGGAGCCCACCTAGACGTTTAGCCTAGGCCTTAACGCACGCCCCGGATTTCTCCACGCGCATACAAACTGTAAAAGCCGCTGTGAAGACCAAGCTCGGTCGCAGACTGGGGGAGACTGGGACTGACGATGATGGATGTTACAGTCAGGGACACCTATAAAGGCGTATAAGACCTTGCTCGGCGCGTATGGCCCGAGTACCTCACTGAGATGGCTGGCTGTTGGTGGTAGGGAATCCCAACTCTGTAAAGAGTGTGGGCGCACCCCTAGGTCCCCTACTGCAGCGGCAGCAAACGCTTGTTGAAGTAGGAGAGCGGATGTGGGGAAACGGAAACGCCAGGCAGGTCCATCGCCAATCGCCACAAGAGACCCCCCCCCCCGTGGGGAGAAAGGCCAAGACGTGGCCAAAAAGGATATCAAGCCGGGCCGGGACTAGGCGTCGGGGTCGCTGTTCATGCCACAGGCAGGGCTTCGACTCACCAGGAAGAACGGCGCCGACGGGTGTTGCTCGGCCTCGTCGCTGTAGTACTGCTTGTTCGCGACGTAGTTGGGCATCAGCAGCGCCCAAGGCTTGCCTGCGCGCACACCAGGGCACATCGCGTCAAAGCAGGCTTCACGAATAGGACGCCGCCGACCCTCGCAGCTGACAAATTGAACAGTTTAAATTGTGCGATGCTATCGCCGACGCAATGGCAGCACATCGCATAGCGCGTGCGGTCCGCCTGCATGCTGTTCCTGAGCCATTGAGGGCAAATTTGGGGCACGGCTAAGCCGTGGCTCAGGAAGGTCAGGTCTGGTAGGGCCAACCACCACGGCAGGCAGGCAGGCAGGGCGGCACCGGCCGGTCAAGGCGAAAAGGCGCACCCGTCATCATGGCCAATGGCACGCCACATCGCGCAGCTGCTACACCATGCACCCCGAGCTACTTGTGCGCCGCTTGGTCTCAGGGGGACCAGCATGCGCGCACCCCAACCAACACAGCAGTCAGTCAGGCAGGGCGGCACCAGCTGGTCAAGGCGAGAAGGTGCACCCATCATCATCGTACCGGCACCTCGCATCGGGCAGCTGCTACACCATGCACCCCGAGCTACTTGTGTGCCGCTTGGTCTACGGGGGACCAGCATGCACACACACCACGGCAGGCAGGCAGGGCGGCAGCAGCCGGCCAAGGTGAGAAGGCGTACCCGTCATCATGGCTAACGGCACGCCACATCGCGCAGCTGCAGTGCATGCACCCAAGCTACTTGTCTGCTGTGCAGCTGCTGCACCCCAGCTGCTTGTGTGCCCGCTGCCACCGACTAAAAGTGGTCTACTACGAGGGCTCCTATAGGACCGGTATGCTCCCCTGTGCCGGAAAGCCGACCATAGCATGATACTGCCAACCTGAGTCCTTGCAGAATTGGAGGATGCGCTCCTTGTGGTCGCTGCTGTAGGGAGGGTTGGTGATCAACCTGCAGGAAGCGTGCGGAGTTGGCTGTGTTCAGCGATTTTCTTTTCAGTTTATTTAATTATTTATTCCACAGCCGGATTTTGCTTTGACCGCGTTGACCGATGACCTCTCGTTGACCGTTTGCCCTCGTGCATAGGAAATTTGAAAGCTGTAGACGTGCTCTGTCTGGCGGGCAGACTAGCAATCCACTGCATGGGCTGAGCTGTGTGCTAGGTCAAAAGTACAGCCGGAATTCAGCCACATGGATGTGGAGAGCCCCAAAGGAGATCACTGCCTGTTTAAGGCTGTGTTGGACGGGAGGCCATGCACAAACTGTGGCAGTGACAGCCATGCATGCACTCTGTAGGGAGGGTTGGTGATCAACCTGCAGGGCGCATGCGGAGTTGGCTGTGTAAGGCTGTGTTGGGCGGACGGCCATGCACACCCCCCTGGGCGTGTAGTCTAGGCCTTAACTCACGCCCTGGGGTCCTCCGGGCGCGTACGTGTCAAACCTGTCAAACCATGCACACACTGCGGCTGTGACAGCCATGCATGCACCCGACGTCGGTGACTCACAGGTCGTACTCGGGCACCGTCCCCGCGGAGATGTCGGCGTAGAAGTCGCGCTTCTGCAGAGGCACGCACACACACATGCAGGCAGGCGTGCACCGTGATGGGCAAGCAGACATCTCTTGGTTCCAGGTACGCTCCCACACGCAGCGAGTGCACCACGATTTTCCTTGTGGGCTGCCAGGCTGTCGGTTTTCCTGGAGAAAGCCTCTTGGACTGTCCGGGTTTCCGGCAGAGCTCCCGGTGCGCTCTCCAGGCCGACATGTTTTTCTGCGCTCGGGCCCCCGCATCTGTTCCGGCCTTTCCGAACTCCCCCGCTTACTCCGCATCGGCAAACTGCCATACGGGCGGCCTCCTCATCGGAATCCGATCGGCTAGGAGACCCCTGGGGTGCACACACACGCACACAGCCGCGCAGCGACACACCTCGTGAATCAGCCGCTCTATTCCAATCGCCGCGTAGTGCTTCCGGATCGCGCCCTTGCAGTAGTACTGCGCCGCCAGACAGGCGGCCTCCTCATCGGAATCCGATCGGCAAGGAAACCCCTGGAGTGCACACACACTCACACAACCGCGCGTAGACACACCTCGTGAATCAGCCGTTCTATTCCAATCGCCTCGTAGTGCTTCCGGATCGCGCCCTTGCAGTAGTACTGCGCACCAGCGTCGGCGTCAGGCGGGCGGGCGGGTTGCGTCAGCAAACAACTGGAACTGGTGTGCAGTGCTCGGGCGCTATACACCGAGCAACGTCAAATACGCTGCCTGCTGGGAGCGTCGCACACGACCAAACAATGCACGATAAAGTTGCGAGCGCACACGCGAACAACCACACGCACGCACGCGCGCACACGCCACTACCACCATGGGTGGATGGCATGGACATCGGCACACAGCGCCGCACGCACACACACAGCACACGCACCGGGTCGTACACCCGCAGCTCCGCCTTGGTCTTGCCCAGGTGGGTGGCCAGCCTGTGTGAATGGATTTTGTGCGTTGAGGGGCCAGAGCAAAGGGAGGGGGGGGGGGGGGGAAAATACAGGAAATGCAACACAGGATGTAATCCTCTCTCCTTGCTGTGAATGTCCCAAACCGTTTTTTTATTTGGACACCTGGTGGCCGAGATATGAGGGCTCAAAGTGTGGGGGGGGGGCGGGGGGGAAGGGGTTCAGAGCTTTCTACGGCGGGTTCAGAGCTTTCCTTCCAGTAGGCCGTTTGGGACGGGAAGACCACCATTAGGACCGCCTTGATGAGAGGAGCAGGACTCCACTCTAAGAGACTCCACTCCACTCCACTAAGAACTGGCCCTGGGTTTTGGGTGGGTGTCCACACACTCAACGCCCCAACTCCCTCGCGTGCTCCCTGCGGTGCACGAAGTGCCCACCTAGGGATTTGAGCAACCTTCATGGATTGAGATGGGACCGTTGCCATCTGAATCTCCTTCGAGAGCACAGTAAAACACCTCAGGAGAGTCAACCCATCTGCCTGGAAAGTGTGAACTGGAGTGTCCACACTCCTTGGTGGCGGCCATCGAAGCCATGGTAGGGCTGCATTTAGGGGGTATTTCGGCTACCTTATGGCGACATTGTGATGGACAGCCCTCACTGTAAGGGAGCCACGCGCGTTGGCCCCGGCTCCATGCATGGCATATTTTGTGAGATGGGGGGGGGGTCCAAATTATTATCGTGTGTTCCAGAATTTTATTTTCTGCCCCCCCCCCCCCCCCCCCCCCGTGGGCCAGAGCAGGCAAAGGGCGTACGCATGTGTGCGGCAGGCAGGCGGGGCAGACATGCCCCCACCTGTACAGCGCAGGCTCCAGGTCGGCCAGCGCCTGGTCCGTCGTCTCGAAGTGGTCCATGTAGTCTGGGTGGATTGCACGGCGACAAGGGTTTGGGAATAGTAGGTCAGCCTGGGGGCCCATGCACGCATGTGTTGCGTGCATGCAACAGGTGGTGGGGCAACGACGAGGCTCTGCCGGCATCGCACCAGTGGGATATGGCCAGAAGGATGCATCACTGTCGCTTTTGGGCTTGGGCACGGGCTTGAGCTTGAGCTCGCCCTTGGCGGCCACATTCACGGGTTTTTTGTGCTCCGAGGTCTTCTGCTGCGAGCGAGACACATCGCCAGCCTCGCTCCCCCCATCACCCTTCGACATCCGTGACTCGGATGTGCGCTGTTTCTTGAAACGTCTCTCAAGCGTGCCCAAATGGGCGGCCGCAGCTCCTTTCCGCTTGGGCGTCCCCCACGACTTGCTCATCGCCTGTCGGGCTGGTGCTGGGTTCACACCGTCTTGGCGCACCATCTTGGAGCGCGCGAACACGTATGCGAGGATACTGGATGCGCGAGAAAAGTGTGGCATGCCCTTTTTACAAGTTTGAAACCTGCTGTATGTGCAGATCTCTGCCCATCGTCAATGGGTTATGGGAGGGGTGGTGGTGGTGGTGGTCACACGCTAGTGCATGGTCGCGCAGCTTGCCGTCGACTGCACTCCCAGCCGCGGGCTGCGCAGTCCACCAAGCAGCAGCAGCAGCAGCAGCAGCAGCAGCAGCACTCATCACTTGAACTTCTGACCCCACAGCTGCAGCTGGTTGACGCACAGCATGATGGCGAGCGAGATGAAGAGCAGCACGGTGCCGATGATCGTCGCGCCTGCCAAGTCGTACTGCTCGAGGCACTGGAAGATCAGCACTGTGTGGTGGCAGCATGTGTGTGTGTGTGTGTGTGCGCGCGCGAGTGTGTGATGTGCCCACAAATTGAGGTACTGGAAGAGGCACTGAAAGATGAACACTGTGCAGTGGCAGCAGTATCAGCAGCAGCAGCAGGTAGGCAGCAGCAGCAGCAGCAGCAGCAGCAGCAGCAGCAACAAATTACAGCAGAGAGTGCGGCACCGGAAGACGAGCTGAGGCACCGGAAGATGAGCACTGTGTGGTGGCAGCAGCAGCAGCAGCATGTTACAGCAGCAGGCGAGGCACTGGAAGATGAGAACTGTGGGGTGGCAGCAGCAGCAACAAATTATAGCAGAGAGTGAGGCACCGGAAGATGAGCACTGTGCGATGGCAGCAGCAGCAGGTTACAACAGCAGCAGCAGCAGGTTACAACAGCAGCAGCAGCAGGTTACAACAGCAGCAGCAGCAGCAACAGCAGCAGCAGCAGGTTACAGCAGCAGGCAAGCACCGGAAGAGCACTGTGTGATGGCAGCAGCAGCATCACCAGGCCTATCAGCCTCCCTGACCCCACCTCTCGGCATGCACAGGCAGCTACCTCCCCCACTCCACCCAGCCCTTGCACCCACCCTGTCACCCCCACACGCACACACACGAACACACACCTGGCGCAATCAGGTCCTTGAACGCAAAGTTGGAGGAGATGGTCACAATTGAACCAAACTCTCCGAGCGCCTGCGAGACCACACACACACACACACACACACCTGGCGCAATCAGGTCCTTGAACGCAAAGTTGGAGGAAATGATCACAATCGACCCAAACTCTCCGAGCGCCCGCGAGAACGCTAGCGCTGTTCCGGTCAGCAGCGACGGCAGCAGCGGCGGCAGCAGCACCTCGGTAAACGTGCGCCACGGTGACGCGCCGAGCGACCACGCGGCCTGTGGTTGAGGTGGTTGTGGTTATGGTTGCGGTGGTTGTGGTGGTTGTGGCAGTTGTGGTTTTGCTTGTGGTGGGTAGCAGCGGCGGCAGAAGCACCTCTGTAAACGTTCGCCACGGGGGCGCGCCGAGCGACCACGAGGCATGTGGTTGTGGCTGTAGTGGTTGTGGTGGTTGTGGTGGTTGTGGTGGTTGTGGTGGTTGTGGTTGTGGTGGTGGTGGTTGCGGTGGTGGTTGTGGTTGTGGTGGTGGTTGTGGTGGTGGTTGTGGTGGTTGTGGTGGGCAGCAGCGGCGGTTGTGGTTGTGGTGGTTGTGGTGGTCGTGGTTGTCGTGGTGGTTGTGGTGGGCAGCAGCAGCGGCAGCAGCACCTCGGTGAACGTGCGCCACGGGGACGCGCCAAGCGACCACGCGGCCTGTGGTTGTGGTTGTGGTGGTTGTGGTGCTGGTAGTTGTGGTGGTGGATGTGGTGGTTGTGGTGGTTGTAGTTGTGGTGGGCAGCAGCGGCGGCAGCAGCACCTCTGTAAACGTTCGCCACGGGGGCGCGCCGAGCGACCACGCGGCCTGTGCTTGTGGCTGTAGTGGTTGTGGTTGTGGGTGTGGGTGTGGTGGTTGTGGTGGTGGTTGTGGTGGTTGCGGTGGTGGTTGTGGTGGTTGTGGTGGTTGTGGTGGTGGTTGTGGTGGTTGTGGTGGGCAGCAGCGGCGGTTGTGGTTGTGGTGGTTGTGGTTGTGGTGGTCGTGGTTGTCGTGGTTGTAGTTGTGGTGGGCAGCAGCGGCGGCAGCAGCACCTCGGTGAACGTGTGCCACAGGGACGCGCCGAGCGACCAAAAGGCCTGGGGTCGTGTTTTTGGTGGTTGTGGTGCTGGTAGTTGTGGTGGTGGATGTGGTGGTTGTGATGGTTGTGGTTGTGGTCGGCAGCAGCGGCGGCAGTGGCACCTCAGTGAACGTTCGCCACAGGGACGCGCCGAGCGACCACGCGGCCTGTGGTTGCAATGTTCGTGGTGGTTGTGGTTGTGGTAGTTGTGGTTGTGGTGGTTGTAGTCCCGGTCAGCAGCAGCGGCAGCACCTCAGTGAACATGCGCCACGGGGACGCGCCGAGTGACCACGCGGCCTGTGGTTGTGGTGGTTGTGGTGTTTGTGGCGGCAGCAGCGGCGGCAGCAGCACCTCTGTGACCGTGCGCCACGGGAACGCGCCGAGCGACCACGCGGCCTGGGGTGGTTGATGTGGTTGTTGTTGAGGTGGTTATGGTGATTGTGGTTGTGGTGGGCAGCAGCGGCGGCAGCAGCACCTCAGTGAACGTGCGCCACGGGGACGCGCCGAGCGACCACGCGGCCTGGGGTTGTAGTTGTGGTTGTGGTGGTTGTGGTGATTGTGGTTGTGGTAGACAGCAGCGGCGGCAGCAGCACCTCTGTGAACGTGCGCCACAGGGACGCGCTGAGCGACCACGCGGCCTGGAATTGTGGTGGTTGTGGTGGTTGTGGTTGTGGTGGTCGTGGTGGTTGTGGTGGGCAGCAGTGGCGGCAGCGGCACCTCAGTGAACGTGCGCCACGGGGACGCGCCGAGCGACCACGCGGCCTGGGGTTGTAGTTGTGGTTGTGGTGGTGGTTGTCGTGGTGGTTGTGATGGTCAGCAATGGACCGTGCATCCTCGGTCTCCCAGTCCATCCCCTCCCTCTCCACCCTCCCATGCATACCTGATCACGTCAATGGATTGTGCAGTCAGTGTGCCACTGGCACTTGTCTCTCGAAAGAGTTTTAGTTTGGGGTCAACGGTCCAGGCTTTAGGGTCATACCATACCAACCTCCTCCATCTCCCTCTCCTGAAGAGTACCTGCTCCCTTCCCTCCCTTCCCTCCCTTCCCTCCCTTCCCTCCCTTCCCTCCCTTCCTCCTTCCCTCGTCCCTTCCCTCCCTCCCTCCCTCCCTCCTTCCCTCCTTCCCCTCCCTCCCCTCCCTTCCCTCCCTTCCCCTCCCCTCCCTTCCCCTCCCTTCCCCTCCCTTCCCCTCCCTTCCCCTCCTTCTCCTTCCCTCCCTTCCCTCCCCTTCCCTCCCTCCTCCCTCCTTCCTCCCTTCCCTCCTTCCCTCCCTTCCCTCCCTTCCCTCCTTCCCTCCTTCCTCCCTTCCCTCCCTTCCCCCTTCCCTCCCTCCCTCCCATACCTAATTATGGTCAAGGCTTCAGCAGGATGATACAATACCGACCTCCTCCATCTCCTTCTCCATCTCCTGGAGCACCGGCTGCATCGTGCGCACGACAAACGGAAAAGATACGAAGATCTGCGGCAGGCAGACGGTCAGTCAGTCAGTCAGTCAGTCAGTCAGTCAGTCAGTCAGTCAGCGAGTCAGCCAGTCAGCCAGCCAGTCGGTCGGTCAGTCGGTCGGTCGGTCAGTCAGTCAGTCAGTCAGTCAGTCAGTCAGTCAGTCAGTCAGTCAGTCAGTCAGTCAGCCAGTGAGTCAATCAGTCACTAAGTCAGTCAGTGAATCAGTCACTTAGTCAATCAGTCACTTAGTCAGTCAATCGGTCACTTAGTCAGTCAGTCAGTCAGTCAGTCAGTCCCCACCCCCCACCCCACACAAACACGCACCATCACGATGGCGACTCCCACGCGCGTGAACACCACAGACATGCCTATCGACGCAAAGGAAGCGACCGACGATGCCCTCTTCGCCTCCCACCCAACTACCCCCCCCCCCGTTTTCTGTAGTCCACACACGCGCACACACACCCACACACACCACACGCACCATTGCAATCGCGACGCCCACGCGCGTCAACACGACCGAGTTGCCTACCGACTCGAGGAAGCGTCCGATGATGGCCCCCTCGCCTCCCACCCCAAACACATTCCCCCCCGGTTTCTGTCGTCCACACGCGCGCATACACACACCCACACACCACACGCACCATTGCAATCGCGACGCCCACGCGCGTCAACACGACTGAGATGCCTACCGACTCGAGGAAGCGTCCGATGATGGCCCCCTCGCCTCGCAACCCAAACAGCGTCCCCCCCCGGTTTCTGTCGTCCACACACACCCCCACACACCACACGCACCATTGCAATCGCGACGCCCACGCGCGTCAACACGACCGAGATGCCTACCGACTCGAGGAAGCGTCCGATGATGGCCCCCTCGCCTCCCAACCCAACCACATCCCCCCCCGTTTCTGCATTCCACATGCGCGCGCACACACACACACACACCACACGCACAATCGCGGTGGCGACTCCCACGCGCGTCAACACGACCAACATGCTGACCGACTCGGAGGAAGCGACCGATGATGGCCCCCTCCCACCCCAAACACACACAAACACCCGGTTGATGTATTCCACACGCGCGCACCCACACCCACACACCCACACCACGCACCATTGCAATCGCGACTCCAACGCGTGTGACACGACCGAGAAGATGCCCTTTCAACTCGAGGAAGGCCGATGATGGCCCCGTCGCCTCCCACCCAAACACACGTCCTCCCGGTTTCTGCCTGCCACACGCGAGCACACACACACACACCACACACGCACCATCGCGATGGCGACTCCCACGCGCGTGGACACAGGGACAACAGGGATGTCGATCGACTCGGAGGAAGCGGCCCATGATCCCCCCCCCCCATTCAATTCACCTCACACCACACGCCGCACACCACACCCCACGCGCACAATTGCAATCGCGATGCCCACGCGCGTGAACGCGACTGAGATGCCTATCGACTCGAGGAAGCGTCCGATGATGCCCCCCCCCCCCCCCCCAACACGATTCTAGCTCTTTTCAATCCACACCCCCACACCCTACCCCACACGCACCATTGCAATCGCGAATCCCGCGTGCATGAACACAACCGAGATGCCTATTGACTCGAAGTAACCGCCGATGATGCCCTCCCTCACCTTCCCCCCAACACAGACACACACACACACCACACGCACCATCGCGATGGCGACGCCCACGCGCGTGAACACGACCGAGATGCCTATTGACTCGAGGAATCGGCCGATGATGCCCTCCTCGCCGTACACGCTCGAGAGGGTGAGGCCGGCGACTGACGTTGGGAGGGCGAACGGGAGGTCGACGGCAGCGTCAAACCACTTCTTGCCTGTGTGTGTGCGTGTACGTGCGTGTGTGTGTGTGTGTGTGTGTGTGCATGTGTGTGTGTCTGTGTCAGTGTGTTTGTGTGTGTTTACGTGTGTGCGTGTGTGTGTGTGTGTGTGTGCGTGAGTGTGTGTGTGTGTGTGCACGCGTGTGTGCGTGCCCACCTGGAAAGTCATACTTGACGAGCACCCACACAAGCAGGTGTGTGTGTGTGTATGTGTGTGTGTGTGCGTGTGTGTGTGTGCCCACCTGGGAAGTCATACTTGACGAGCACCCACGCAAGCAGGTGTGTGTGTGTGTGTGTGTGTGCGTGCCCACCTGGGAATTCATATTTGACGAGCACCCACGCGAGCAGGAAGCCGAAGAAGCAGTTGACAATTGCAGCGACGAGGGCGAGAGAGAACGAGACGTAGTACGCGTGCATCTGCGTGTGAGAGGGTGAGAGTGAGAGAGTGAGTGAGAGATTGAAAGAGAGTGAGAGAGAGAGTGAGAGAGAGTGAGTGAGAGTGACAGCGACGCGAGAGAGAAGGGTGGCGAGAGAGAGGAGAGAGAGGAGAGAAGCAGCACCACCATCGTTCCATACTGCCAGAGATAGATCGAGCCACAACACACACTCGCCGTGGCCGGCCCCAGCGCCCTCGACATGAGCACGCGGGCGTGGTGCTTGTCTTTGACAGCAGTGCAACTATTGGCACAAGTAGCGTCTAGACCATGTTACACTGTCAGGCCACGCAGTTTCTCATACAGCAGATGGCCACCCACACACTCCCCGCGACAGATGAGCACGCGGGCGTGGCGCGCGTCTTTGCCAGCAGCACTGCGATCGGCACAAGAAGCATTGACACACTATCGCGCCACACTACCCGCCACACAACAGACCTGCTGCAGCAGATGGCCAACCACACAGACTCACCGCGACCGGATCAAACGCCCCCGAGATGAGCACGTCAACGGGCATGGTGCTCGTTTTTGACAGCAGCGTGACAATCGGCACGAGCAGCATGCACACACTACCGCGCTATACTACCTGCCACACCACAACAGACCTGCTGCTGCAGACAGCCACCACACAGACTCACCGCGACCGGCGCGATCGCCCCCGAGATGAGCACGTCGACGGGCGTGGCACGCGTCTTTGCCAGCAGCGTGACAATCAGCACGAGCAGCATGTACACACTTACCGCGCTATACTACCTGCCACACCACAACAGACCTGCTGCTGCAGACAGCCACCACACAGACTCACCGCGACCGGCGCGAACGCCCCCGAGATGAGCACGTCGACGGGCGTGGCGTGCGTCTTTGACAGCAGCGCGACAATCGGCACAAGCACCATCTACATACCATCGCGCCGCGCTACCGCCACACTAAAACATACCTGCTGCAGCAGACAGCCACCCACACAGACTCACCGCGACCGGCGCAAACGCACGACGGGCGTGGTGCTCGTCTTTGACAGCAGCACGACAATCGGCACGAGCACAATTGGCATGAGCAGCACCTAGAACGTGCCACACTACCCGCCACACAACAGTAGATCAGATCAGCAGACAGCCACCACACAGACTCACCGCGACCGGCGCAAACGCCCTCGAGATGAGCACGCCGACGGGCGTGGCGTGCGTCGTTGACAGCAGCGCGACAATCGGCACGAGCAACATTGTTGACAAACTATCGCGCCACACCACCTGTCACACGACACCTGATCTGCTGCAGCAGACAGCCACCACACAGACTCACCACCACCGGCTCAAACGCCCGCGAGATGCACACGTCGACGGGCGTGGTGCTCGTCTTTGACAGCAGCGTGACAATCGGCACGAGCACAATTGGCATGCGCAGCACCTAGAAGGTTCCACACCACCCGTCACACAACAGTAGATCAGATCAGCAGACAGCCACCACACAGACTCACCGCGACCGGTTCAAACGCCCGCGAGATGAACACGTCCACGGGCGTGGTGCTCGTCTTTGACAGCAGCGCGACGATCGGCACAAGCAGCATGAGGATGATGTACGAGAGCATGTACGTCCACGTCACGGGTGCGGGCGACGGCAGGCGCCACCCGAGCGGCCCGCGCGCGACCTGCGGCCGGAACGGCTTGTGTGGCTCGCGCCCCGTGCTGCCGTCTGTGCAACATGGGCACAATGGGAGGGGGGCGGGTGGATGTGTGTGTGCGTGTGCACGTGGGCGACGGCAGGCGCCCAGCTGGGCGGCCCGGAGTGGCTCACGGCCGGCGTGCGTGATTGTGTGTATGTTTGGGGGGGAGGCGTGCGTGCGTGCGTGTGTGTGTGTATGCATGTGTGTGCAGGCCGGGTGAAGGCCGGGAGCATGCACATGTCCGCCATGCGCGCCATGCGCAGCGCACTCACCCGTGCCGCTGAGGGCGCCGCCTGCCGCCGTATGGCACACATTCAGCGACCCCCGTGCATTAGCGCCATCTGCAGCAAGCACAGCACGCAGCATGGTGAGCCGCGTGCATGGCAGAATAACTGCTGCGCTTGGCTGCCTCTCTGGGTGCACACCTGGGGACAGCGCCTGCTGCCGTGCCGGCCCCACCACTACGCCACGACCCCCGATGTCCAATCCAGAAGGCGATGGCTGGGAACCGCGCCGCGAGAGAGCCGATTGCGAGAAAGACGGCCGTGCCAGCGTGCCAGGACCAATTAACCCCCGCGGAGACGCTCCATCGCCCAGACCGACGCAAGGATTGCGTCGTCGGAGGCTAGATGGTGCTAACGACGGCGACGATGAGCTGCACGCGCCGCTGTGCGTGTCCCCACGCCCCGCCTGCACTGGCCCACTACTGCACCACCGCCCCATGGCGCTGGCCGCCACCTGCATCTTTGGTGTGTATGATGCTCGCAATGCCGTACCGTTGCGTATTGTAGTTGTTGCACTTGCTTCACACAAGTGTGGGAGCCTGGATGGTGGACTAAAAAGCCCCAGGTCCATGTGCTAACGCTCTTGTCGGGTTCATTTTGTCTGACTGGCCAGCTTTCCCCTCCGCGGAACAGAACATGCGTCGTAGGTGACGGGCTCGGGGTTTTAACCCCTGAACCAGTGGTGTCCTCAAGGAAATCAATCAGGTTGCCCCCGCAACATTGGAGGGAACATGCCGAAGTGCCACCCCGCAGTTTGGAGTGTGAATTTTTGGAGTAAGGATTTTTGGCGGAAAAGTGTGAATTGCAATATTCACACTTTTGTGAGCGAAATTCCCCGAGTCGCCCCCGTGTTTCACCCCCATATCATCCCCCAGTTTGCCCCCACGCGAGGGGCAAAAAATGTCAACTTTGCTGTATTTGGAGACATTCGTCGATAGCACGCAAAACCTGCCACCGGACTTGCAGCGGCAACTGAACACGATCAAATCTCTGGACGAGCGATGCGGTGACCTGGCGGAGCAGGTACAGGGCGCTGTGGGCAAGCTGTTGGGCATGGAGCCACAGCACGCTCGCCCCGACGGCCCCAGCGACGAGTACGTGGAGCTTTCACGGCGGGTGGAGGCAGACCAGCGCCTGCTGCTGCAGTTTTCGGAGGAGAAGGTGCAGGTGGCACAGCAGGTGTACGACTTGTTGGAGATGCATGCGATCGAGCTGGACAAGCAGATTGACGACTTTGAGGGCGACGTGCGGCTGACTGGCCTGGATGGTGGCATGGACTTCTACTCACCAGGGTCCTACATCCCGCCGCTGGACACGACCATGCGCGGGGTTGACACCACCATGCGCGGGCGCACGCCCAAGCTCGAGGACTGGGGCTCGCTCGCAACCACGCCCGCAGAGATCCCCGTGCCGCTCCCGCCCATGCCATCCATCAAGCGCCAGGCGTCGCAGGCGCCGGTGGCCAACAAGGGCGCGGGCAACAAGCGGCCGCGGGGGGACGAGCAGCCAGACGTCGTGCAGGCAGCGACGCCCATCCCGGCGCCTGCTCCTGTGGTAGTGGCGACACCTGTGAACACAGGAGGGCACACAGGGCGCGGAGGCGGGAACGACATGTCGGGGCCGGGGCCGAAGAAGCGCGTGAAGAGCGTGAGTGCATGCGTGCGGTCCCATGCATGCACGCATGGAGGCGCATGGGGTCCATGCATGCACGCATGGAGGCGCATGGGGTCCATGCATGGAGACCACACGCGTGCGGTGCATGCAGGCGCGGTCCATGCAGGGAGGCACGCCCGTGCAGGGCGTTTGTGCATACGTGCATGCATGTTGCTGGTGGATGGACTTTACAGCCTGTGTAGCGCCACGCAATGTGTCCCCTACACGACTTGTGTCCGCGCTAGGCCCGACAACCAACTGAAACTGGCTGGCACACACACATCGTCGACTCTAACACCAACGTGGGCGTCCGACAGACTGTACAATCGACACTCCCCCACACTCCCCCACACGCCCCCACACACCACAAACCCGATACCCTGAACCCGCAGACTTCGCCATCTCTCCGCCCACAACACCACCCCCCACCCCCCACCACACTCCGCCGCACACAGACGCCCCAGGCCCAGCCCACGGGGTCGCTCATAAACTCGACAACGTCGCTCGGAGACGCACACATCGACGCCACGCCACGCACCTAACACTCCCCCGCACCAGTGTTTTCATCTTCGGCGCCCAGAGCCAGATCTGGGAGAGCTATGGAGCCGGATTGTCAGTCAAACGGCTCCAGAAAATGAGTCAAAACTCCTGAACACAACATCACTGCCCCCCCACACTCCCCCTCACAGACGCCCCAGGTCCAGCCAACGGGGTCACTCATAAACTGGGAAGGCGGGTCGCTCGGGGACGCACACATCGACGACACGCCACGCACCCCACACTCCCCTGCACCAGTGTTTTTGTTTTCGGTGTTTGAAGCCGGACTTGGGAGGGCCATGGAGCCGCCGGATTTCCAGTGAACCGGCTCTGGAAAGAAAATCAGTAAAAAAAAACTGAACACAAAACCACTGCCCCACCCACACACACACTCCCCCACACTTTCCCCACACAGACGCCACAGGTCCAGCCCACGGGGTCGCTCATGAACTCGGCAGGCGGGTCGCTCGGGGACGCAGACTTTGACGACACTCGGGGGGGCGTCGAGATGCCCGCCCCGCCCCCCCTCCTGGGGTTCATCAACCCTCCACCACCGGGGCTGTTGCCCGCCGCGCCGCGGCCACAGGCGCCAGGGAAGTACCTGTACCAGGTGCGTGTGTGTGAGGGAGGGGGGAGAACGAAAGAGGACAAGCGAGTGAGGGGGCTGCTGCCCGCCGCGCCGCGGCCACAGGCGCCCGGGAAGTACCTGTACCAGGTGCGTGTGTGTGACGGAAGGGGGGAGAACGAAAGAGGACAAGCGGGTGAAGGGGTTGCTGGCCGCCGCCGTCGCAGCCACGGGCGCCTAGACTTACCTGTTTTCAGGTATGCGCGTGTGAGGGAGAGAGGACGAAGTAGAGAACAAGAGAGGGTGGGGGAGAGGTGACGGCCGGGGGGGGGGGGGGCATCAACCCTCTGCCGCCGGAGCTGCTGACTGCCGCGCCGCGGCCGCAGGCGCCCGGGAAGTACCTGTACCAGGTGTGTGTGCGTGCGTGTGTGTGCGTGTGAGGGAGGGAGAACGAAAGAGGACAAGAGAGTGAGGGGGCTGCTGGCCGCTGCGCTGCGGTCGCAGGCACCCGAGAAGTACCTGTACCAGGTGTGTGCGTGTGAGGGAGGGAGGAGTTAATGACAAGAGAGCGAGGGGGCTGCTGCCCGCCGCGGCCGGAGGCACCCGGGAAGTACTTGTACCAGGTGTGTGCGTGTGAGGGAGAGGGGGGGGGGGGTAAAGAAAGGCAGAGAGAGGAAAATAGAGAGAGTGAAACGGAATGGGGTGGGGCGGTGTGTTTGGGGGGTGGGAAGCCGTCGTCGGGCCCGCTGGCTGCCGCGGCTGTAACAGGTGCGTGTGTGTGAGGGTGGGGGGACGGGGGCGCGTTAGGGGGTGGGGGGGGAAGAGAGAGGGAACCAGAGGAAAAGAGAGAAATGGAAGGGGGGCATCAACCTCCCGCCGCGGCTGCAGGCGCCCAGGAATGTAGCTCATACATGGACCGCACACACACATGCTCACACGCACACTCAAGATTCACCGCAGAGCGGGATCACCGAGGCCCTGCGGGCACATCACCCAGACACGACCTATGCATGATCAAAATGAATATACGCAGTCGCCCTAGAATTAAGCGTGTACATCGATCACACACACACACACACACACACACACGCATACACACGCATACACACGCACACACGCACACACACACGCTCCTTCACTGCAGAGTGGGATCACGGAGGACCTGCGCGGACGGCACGCAGAGCTCTTCTGGCCGCCAGACTCAATGTGGTATCTCATCGAGATCCAAGAGGTCAACGTTGACACAAAGGTGTGACCACATAGTATGTGTGGCCAGTGTTGTGTGGGGATGGGTGGGCCCCCCCCTCCCCCCCCTATGCATGGTGTGTGTGGGGGGGGGGAGATGTGAGGCCGAGCTAGGCCAGTCACAGGGGGGGGGGGGCGTGCATGTATGTGCGTGTGCGTGTGCGTGTGCGTGTGCGTGTGCGTGCGTGAGTAGCTCGCTGGGTGGGTGAGTTCAGGGCGGCCAGCACAGGAGCTCACATGTGCACGACAGTGCGTGCCCCCCCCTCCCCAGCCCCCAAACTAATGCGCACACCCCACCCGCGCGCCCCATCCCCTGCAGCTCGCGCGCATCATGTACACCACTGGCGAGGCCGAGGAGCTGGACCTCGACGAGATTGCGCGCGACATGCACATGTCGATCATCTCGCTGCAGCCCTGATGCGCGGAGAGGAGAGTGTGGGCATCGGGTCATCCCTGCAACGCAGCCGTTATGGGACGTGGAGGGTGCATGTCGCTCCACAGGCCTGATGCGCAGAGGGGGCGTAGCATGCACATGTCGATCATCTCGCTGCAGCCTTGATGCGTGGAGAGGAGAGAGTGCGCACGTCTGATCATCTCAGCGAAGCATCCCCATCGGACGATGAGGATGGCGCAAGAGTGCGCATGTCGGGTCATCTCGCTCCACAGCCATATTACAGCCCCATCATCTGATCCGCGCATGTCGGGATGAAGCCCAAGGCGGCGCCTGAGGCGATCAGGGGTGTGCTTAAGGCGACGCCTGAGGCGGTCGGCGCGCCTGAGGCTCCGCCTGATGCGCGCAAGTAAACGCGCCGCCTGAGGCGCCGCCTCGGGCGTTGGGAATGTGGTAGGGCAGCTCTGATGGGCAGAAGATGAGGGCGCGGCATGCACACGTCGGCCATCTCGCTGCAGCCCTGACTGATGGGCGTAGGAGAGGGGAGTGGGGTGGGGATACATACGGGCGCCTGCGGAGCTTTTCTTTAGCGGAGCGATCACACCCCACCGCTGACAGCGCCCGGTTGCGTGCGACCGTGCTGACCCTCCCTCCCTGGCTGGCCGAATGTCATCATGTAAATAAATAACAACGTGCAGGCTCAAGGCACGCGATGTGACGCGCACCATTGCACACTGCTTGCGTGCCTTGCCGTGCTGGCCCCCCAACTTCCCCACACTGTGCGGCTCAATGGAGCCAAGAAATTGATCCTCTCAACCACACCACACGACGCCGAGCACTATGATGCAGACCCACCAGGCCGAATTCGAGGCTGCTGCTGCGCATGCCACAGCGAACGCCCACGCGGTCATTTTCTCTCTCGACCTGTTCCGCCGCGTGTGGCCGTGCCTGGATCGCGGTAGCAATGTCGCCCTACGCTGCGTGAGCAGCGCCATTCTACGCCAGGTGGATGGGTCGATCGAGGCCGTGTCGAGCCCCGCGTCCGGCTTCTCCCCCGATGCGCTCACCTTGGTGCTGCTCCGCTGGCCTCGCACCACACACCTCACCCTGCTCAACGTGGGAGCCGCCTCAGTCCTGGCGCCGCTTGCCACGACGTCGCTGGCACGCCTGGCGAGCCTCACCGTGCGCCAGGTGAATGGGGCAGCCTCACCATGAGCCATGCATGGCCCGTTCGCATGGGCGTGTGCGCGTTAAACGCCGATCCCTCGCATGCACGTGCGGCACTGGCATTGCACGCATGGTGCCATCCATCCATGAAATGCCTTCTGTGGCCACCCGCGCAACGCAGGCCCCTCGAGCTGACACAGGCGTGGCGCGTCCTTGGGACATGCTGGCGACGCTCAGCAGCAGCGTGGCAGCAACGCTCACAGTGACCGACTTCAGCGGCTGCATCGACCTGCGGTCCATTGACGTCGTCCGCAGCTTCGCGCAGCTCAGGTGTCTGTGGATGCCACGATGCGTGAGCGTGTCGGATCTGTCGCCGCTCGGAGCGTGCAGCGGGACGCTTGAAGAGCTGTGGATGGCGCACGCTGCTCAGGTCCGCATCCCGACTCCCCTGGCAGCATGCACCAAGCTCCGCAAGCTCGACCTCCGAGCCTGCCTGCCCGCGCTCAACAACCAGGCGCAATACCTGCAGCTGACTTGCACTGAGCTCGCAGCCCCGTCGTCTGTCAAGCTTGAAGGCCTGGTGCACAAGCTGCAGCCAAACATCCCACTCAACATGCAGGCGGCTGCGGCACATGCTCTGGCTGATATCATGCTCTGGCTGATATCATGCGTGGGGGAGGTACCAACACTGGACCTCCAGGATGCCATTGCTGCCGCTGGCGCCATTCCACTTTTGGTGCTACTTCTGGGGCCTGATTCGGTGGGAGCCGTGCGGGAGGCAGCTGCACGTGCACTGTGCTTCCTGGCTGCCTGGCATGCTCAGAACCAGGCTGCCATCGCTGGCACCAACAGCTCTGGTGCAGCTCCTGGGCACAGACGTGCGGTTGCAAGCAGCACTTGCACTGCGCTTCATGGCTGACAACAATGCTCAGAACCAGGCAGCCATCTCACCTGCTGACGCCATTCCGCCTCTGGTGCAGCTTCTGGGCCCCGACTTGCCTGCAGGCGTGGGGAACGCAGCAGCACTTGCACTGCTCAGCCTGACTGACAACAATGCTTTGAATCAGGCTGCAATCTCAGCTGCTGGCGCCATTCCGGCTCTGACGAACTTGCTGGGTCCCAATTCGCCAGCAAACATGCAGGTGTTAGCGGCATGTGCACTGCACACCCTGGGGGCTGCTGTGTAGCTGGGTAACTGTGGTTGCATGGGTGACGTGCAGCGCCCGGCAGAGCAGATCGCCGCACCGTACCCGCCACCGCTGCCTCACCCTACCTTGAGCTTGAAGGTTGTACATGTTTGCGCCTGCAGAACCCCGGGGTGTTGAGTTCTGGCCTAGACTTGAAGTCTAGGGATGGTGGTACGTGGGCTGTACCCTCCGCATTGGCTAGCATTGCTGGTTGAGTTCTGGCCTAGAGTAGTAGTAGGAGGCCATAGGGCGCGAGCAACGGCACCCACCCATCGCTCCCGCTGTTTTGGCGTGGCAGGCTGCGTACAAACGTGCAGCCTTTCCCCCCACCCATCCCCCTGTCTGACGCCTCCAACACTATCACTCTCGAGAGTGGGCTCATGTAAATGACACGCCTCTGACTCTGGCCCTGGGAAACCGCGCACCCTGTTACAGTGTGAAACCGCACGCACTGCTGAGTGGTACGACGCGCTCAGTGCGCTGGTGGGCGCTGAGGTGACGTGGCCGGCGGCTGGGCTGTTGTTCACCAACTCGCGCAAGGCCTCTGCCGCCGCGGCGCTCCGCGCGCGCGTCAAGCCTAAGGGAGTCTAGCTTTGAGTGGATTGATCACACGTGTTGCCCAGATGTAGATCTGCTGTGGAGTTTTGAGTGCGTGCGCGGTGCAGAGCCGCTGGGGTTACGAGATCTGTTTCGATATGGATCAGGTCTAGAGGTTTGGACATTTGTAGGAGGACAACAGTTACATCGGCTTTCCAGCAAAGACAACATTGATTTGTAAATGAAATGTCGGCGTACGATTGTCCCCCTGCAGCTACTCAGCAGCTACCCCACAGCACTGTTGCAGCCACCCCGCATCAGCACGCGGGGGCAAATTGGGCACTGAATCCACTGTGCGCTGCCAGGCGATGAGAAAGTGGTACACACTGCGCCTGATCATCTCACAGTCCCAGGCTTTGGGTGAGAGAATTCGAGGGGGAAGTCGCCCTATGAAACACAGGCAACCAGACCGGCCTGTATGCCATGGCCATAATAGTCACATTAGCGTGCAGCTGCAGAGAGAGCATCGCCGCGCCCGGGTTGGGCTGCACGCTGCTAGACATCATGCCGCTCTGGGGGTCCCTCTTACAGCGGCGGGGCCAGCTACTATATGGCAGGTACTGCTGGTGCCCGCGCCCGCCCCCAATCGCGAGCTCGGGGGTGGGTGCGGCACCAGCAGTATGAATAAATCCACAGTGAGCGATCAAGTGCTCCCTGGCATGCCACTCACTACTAACCTGTCACCACTGCCCCGACTGCCCGCGCTATCGCCGCCCAGCCCGCCTACTATTAGTTCCAGAGCGCATGCGCGCCACTCCCACCGCGTGAAAGCAGCCAATAACTTGGACAACAGCTCCAGCGAGTGCCCCTGCCCCTGCTTCTGTGTTTGCCTTGGATCGAGCAATCGGCGTGGCCGTGCACCGCATGCTGCAAGCTGGCGCTAGCACGGTGAGCAGTCCCAGCTGCTGCTTCTCACAGTATGAAGGCTGACAAATCACGCGTTACAACATGAGGCTTGGCTGCTGACCATCTGTGCGATCGTTGCATCAGTGAAACTGATGGTGCGACGGGTTTTACAGGTTCTACACGTATGCGCCCGAAGGAACCTGGGGCGTGATTTAAGGCCTAGCTTACACGTCTAGGGGGGCTCCACTAAGAGAGCCCGCAAGGCCACGCAGAGCGCCAGCCTACCAGGATGGTGCGACGCATGCACAAACTCAACACTGTCAACGAACACCGGTTGTAAAAAAGCGTGACATTATACTCGGTGAAAAGAGTCAACAATTTGCAGACAGTGTGGAGTAAAGTGAAGTCTCAACTAAGGATGTGTGTGGCCTTGCACAGTGGGCCACAACACCCTGGGCCGGACACAACGGGTCAGATAGTGTGTCCAGTGTGGGTGTAACTGGAGGAAGGCCTAGAATCTCAATTGATGGATGTGTATGGCCTCCCCGGGCACAGAATGCCAGGCACAGCATGCTGGGAGGCCAGACACCATGGTCTGATCATTGAGAGAGGATGGCCATGCACTTGCGCGCACCCTGGCCGAAGCGGCTCCTCATTTTATGCCTCATCTTATACGACGTTTCCTTGTTTCCCACTGTATTCAACATAACGCAAAATCAAACAAACCACAGTCAAGAGGAGTCCCCCTAGAGTCCTCGTCAGTCCTTTCGGCCATCTGAACAGTGTGCCAGACCCGTACGACGATCCCAATGAGATTTGACTGCCCGGCCTGTCGTGACAGCATCCCAGCACAGCAGGGACCGGGCAAGCCAGTCCGGAGTCCGCGTCAAAAGCACAGCACTAAACACATGCATGAACTGCGTGGCCTTGCGGGTTCTCTCAGTACAGCCCCCCCTAGACTTTTAGTCTAGGCCTTAACCCACGCCCCGGGGTCCTCCGGGCGTGTTCATGTCAAAAGCACAGCACTAAACACATGCACATGGGGCGGTGTGGAGCCGTGCGGCCACTCAACGCCTCTTTGCCCTTCTTGCAAGGCAGCTAAATTCCACGCCCCGTATGTACGTGTGTTTGAAACTGTACAGTGTAAACCAGGGGGGAGTGGAAGGGGGTCTCCAACTGAATGACCCCAAGGCGGAATTGTGCAGAGCTTGATGGGACGAGTCCAAATCTACTTGGATTGTTCAGTTTATTATATATATATACACATTTATTATTAATTTTAGTTCAGTTCAGTTCAATGGGGAGGAAACAAAGATACAAGAGCCCAAAGTCCAAGATGACTGAAACCTTGACCTTGCGAGACAAGGCAGGCAACCCAATGGCTGTGTACCCCTCTGAACTGGCCAGACATGGCTTGCCAAGAGCTTGATAATGACATATATTTGACGGTCAACGGTCAACGCTGAAGCAGCGGTCAGGGCGGTCAAAGTTTGGGGGTGGGTGCCTTGGCCCGGACCCAAGAACTCGAATTGAAACTGAAATACCGCCACACGAGTCCATTAGCGAAAGTCCTGTCTCTACGGATGCGAGTTTCGAGTCGGGGCGAGAGACCAACTTCCCCCCTCCCCCCCACCCTGGTAAACAGCCACTTGACGCCCGGTACGAATCCAGACGCACGCTCGCACCGCGACCGCAGCCGCGCAGCCACTTGACGCCCCATACGAATCCTCACGCACGCTGGCCTATCGGCAACGCGCCACCGAGGCGACAGGCGCCTGCTGCAGCAGCTGCTACCAACATCCCAACGTCTGATCCGTGCCATGGAATGCGGTCATAACGCCTGAGACGGTCCAGGGTGCGCCTCAGGCGATGGTGGGCGCCTGAGGCGGTCGGTGTGGCGCCCGAGGTGGTTTGGATAACGCCTTAGGCGGCGCTTGAGGCGACCAGGGGTGCGCCTCAGGCGACGCCTCAGGCGGTCGGGGCGCCTGAGGCGCCACCTGATCCGCGCCATGGAATGGGACGCCTCAGGCGCCGCCTCAGGCGTTGTGAATGTGGTAGGGGGAGGTAGCTTCCTCCTCAGCGGCCACCGCAGCCGTGGATATGTTGCATTAGGTAGCCATCGGAGTACCGGGGAAACTGCTGGACACACTGTCCTCTTGCAGGGCTGATTGCCCTACCACATTTATATCGCCTCAGGCGGCGCCTTCACCTGCGCGGATCAGGCGGCGCCTCAGGCGGCGCCTCAGGCGGTGCCTCATGCTCTCCGACCGCCTGAGGCACACCCCTGATTGCTTCAAGCGCCGTCTTAGGCTCCCACCGCGGCCTGAGGTTACCTCCGACCGCCATAAGCGTTGTGACCGCCTCCACGTGCGCGCCTCAGGAGTTGGGATTGTGGTAGGGTTGCCGGCGCCTCGCGTGGCTGCCTCCTCTTGCTGGTACTGCTGCTTGCCAGCCCCTCACGGCTGCCTCCACTGCTGCTGCTGCTGCTGCTGCTGCTGCGTCGCATTTGCCGCCGCAGGCGGCGCCGCGCTCGTGACGACGTCACTGCTCAAGTAGCCGCTGTTTTGAAGACCATACTCACTGTTGTGGTCATTCCACATCCCAAGCAGCAGCTGCGACGCCGGGTCGACCTCACCCAGGCCTGAGGGCACGAACCCGCCACTGAGGCCGCTCCCGAAGCCTCCGTTCCCGCCGTTGCCAGCGCCACCCCCGCTCCCCAAGCCGCTGCCCAAGCAACCAGGGTCGCCGCTGCTCAGCAGGTTCGAAAATGCTGGCAGCGCGGGCGCCGAGTGCTGCTGCTGCTGCGAGAGCCACGCGTTTTGCTGCTCCAGCAGCGCCTGCGTGTTGGCGTGGTTAAGCACCGCCGGGTTCGACAACGCTGGCAGTGAGTGCTGCTGCTGCTGCTGCTGCTGCTGCGAGAGCCATGCACCTTGCTGCCCCGGCAGCGCCTGCACGTTTGCGTGGTTGAGCACCGCCTGCTGCTGCGCCTGCTGCTGCGCCTGCATCGCCGCCGCCTGCGCCTCGAGTGACACCGCGGGGAACTGGAGTGCAGCGCTGCTGCCAACCGCCTGCATGTCCGCGCCAGCAGCAGCAGAGCCATCAAAAGCACCGTGGCTTTCAAACAGCGACGGATCACCGGAGCCAAAGGGCAGGGCATGAGGCAGCAGCGGGTGCACCGCCTGCCCAGCGGCACCCATGCCCACGCCGAAGCCCATGCCCGTTGGCGTTCCTGCCGGCATGCCCATGGCATGCCCATTGGCCGTGGCCGCCATTGCTGGGGCAGCAGCAGCCACCATGGGCACGCCGCCTGGCGGTGCCTGGCCAGCGTGCGCAGCGTGCAGCGGGCCAAGCAGCCCCGCCAGGGACGCGAGCGGCGCGGGCGGCGCGTACGCTGCGGGTGCTGGCTGCGGCGCGTATGGCGCCTGTAATCCAAACTGCGGCGGCTGCGCAGAGGCCGCGAGGAACGGCAGCAGTGCTACGAGTGCGCTCCCTGAGCCTGAGTCCGAAACCAGAAGCTGATGCAGATGCGGCTGCGCCTGCTGCGGCGTCTGTGGCAGAGGTAGTGGCTGCATGGCCTGCGGTAGTGAGGCCCCGACCTGTGGCGCAAACTGCGCGGTCTGAGGTGGTGCTGCAAAGGACAATCCCGGCGGTGTGACCCCTGAGCCTGATCCCAAGCCCGACGACAGCAGCTGCTGCATGCCGTTGTGCATCAGATGCGGCGGTGACTGCCATGACTGCAGCAGCGGCACGGCGTGTGGCAGTGGCACTCCAGGCGCAGCAACCGCGCCAAGAGCCCCGGCCTGCGCCGCGGCGGCCATGCCGAGGGCGAAGCCGTGATGGAGCAGCTGGGATGCCTGCGACGGCATGGCCTGGAGCAGCAGTGTCTCCCCAGGCGACAGGATGGGCAGCAGGTGCGGGTGCGCGTGCGCGAGTGCGAGTGCTTGTGCCAGGACGGGTGGCAGCGGCAGCGGTGCCTGTGCCTGTGCCTGTGACTGCGCGTGCGCGTGCATCTGCGCATGAGCGTGCATGTGCGTGTGCGTGTGCGCCTGTGCCTCCACGTGTGCCTGCACGCTTGCCTGCGCCTGCGCCAGCGCTTGCGCCAGAGCAGATGTCGGCGTCTGCATCTCGATGTGTCCCTGCGCATGCATCGCTGCCTGCGTCGGCGTCTGCACGTGTGTGTGCGCCTGCGCCAGCGCTTGCGCCAGTGCAGCTGTCTGCGCGTGTGCCTGCGCATCCGCCTGCGCATGCATCGCTGCCTGCGTGTGCGTCTGAACGTGGGTCTGCGCCTGCGCCAGCGCTTGCGCCAGTGCAAATGCCTGCGCCTGTGCCTGCGCATCTGTCTGAGCGTGCATCGCTGTCTGCGTCTGCATCTGCACGTGTGTCTGCGCCTGCGCCAGCCCTTGCACCAGTGCGGATGTCTGCGCCTGCGCCTGCGCCCACGCGATCGCCAGCGCTTGCGCCATTTCCAGCTGCACCTCGGCCGAGCAGCCGCTGCCTCCGCTGTGCCGCTGCCCCGCACTGCCGCCACTGTCGCCACGCTCCCCGAGGCGGCGCCTCGCGCGCGCGTGCCGCGGCGGCGACAGCGAGTTGTCATATGGCGTTAGGGATGTGGCGCGCGCCAGCGCTGATGACTGCAAAGGTGGGGAGGGGCGGGGGAGGGGCGGGGGAGGGGCAGGTCACGGCTTGGTCACCGCTTGCACGGCAGCACGCTGGCGCGCTGCGTGGCCTTGCAGGCTCTCCTAAGTAGAGTCCCCTTAGGCGTGTAGTCTAGGCGTTAAATCACGCCCCGGGGTCCTCCAGGCACGTACGTGTAAAACCTGTAAAACCGGCAGCACGCACGTGCGTGTGCACACCAGGGGTCTCTCCTGTGGGGCCGCCAGACTGTCAGGTTTCTTGGAGAGGGCCTCCCGGACTCTCCAGGTTTCCGGCAGAGCCCCCCGAGCGCTCTCCAGGCTGTCACATTTTTTCGGGGGCTTTGACCCCGCACTCCCGCTTCTTCTCCGGCTTTTCCGACCTCCCCATCCTTGCTCCACATTGGCAAACCGCCCTTCCGGCGGTCTCCTCATCGGAATCCGACCGACTAGAAAAAACTGGTGCACACGCTGTGTCATGCGCGCGCACGCCGGCGGTAGCGTCAGCCAGTTGTTTGTCGCGTGTGGGGCGTGATGGGCGCGGTGTGAAAGGGTGCAAAGACGGGGAGGGGAGACGGAGGGGGGGGGGGGGGGTAGGTCTAGGGGGCGCGATCCCTCGGGCCTGTGAACCCAGGCCGTGCCCCCATGGAGAGGAGTCAGATCTGGGGGCCAAGTGCCCTGTCTTGGTCCAGACCCGACCCATTAGTCCCCCACCACAAGAAGCCAGCCACCCGTCTATAGTGCTCGGGCGACATACGCCGAGCAAGGTCGAACACGCTGCCTGTAGGTGCGTCACACACGACTGTAAAATCCATCATCATCATCAAGGCTTGCACGGCAGCGCCTGGGCGTGTGTGCATGCTGTGTTGCGTGTGTGTACACAGTGTTGTGTGCGTGCGCGTGATAGCTAGCGTTAGGCAGCTCTTTTAATCCCACACCCCGAGGGTCTGTACTGTAAACTGTGAATCGTTAACTGTGCGCGTGCACGCTGTGGCAGCAACCACGATTGGTTCGACAGCTTGTATAACGCATTGAGTGAGTGTGTGCGCGGCCGCTCCCGCGTGTTCGTGCGCGCGACAGGCTGGAGTGCACATCACAGCATCGCGCTGCGCACATTGCAGGGGAGTACAAGGAAATCGCAGGGAAGAAGCGCTGAGCAGTGCATCGTAGCACGGCACAGCACGGCACAGAGCACCACGGCACGGCACGACGCAACACAGCGCAGTGCAGCACGGCACAGCACAGCACAGCACAGCACAGCACAGCACAGCACAGCACAGCACAGCACAGCACAGCACAGCGCAGCACAGCACAGCACAGCGCAGCGCAGCACAGCAGAGCGCAGCGCAGCACAGCAGAGCGCAGCGCAGCAGAACACAGCAGAGCACAGAAGAGCACAGAAGAGCACAGCAGAGCGCAGCGCAGCGCAGCACAGCACAGCACAGCACTCTGCTGCATAATGAGACGGTCACCTAGGAATCCTACTATCCACTGGCACGCAAGCTGCGGTCGTATCTTCATTCAGCCCACCCATCATTTTTGAGTTCACATGGAAGTTCAAAGGGCCTCTTATGCTAATATGCATTGTCAGTCTGTGCGTGCTGCCTATTTCCTGCACACCATGATGACCGGAGGAGGAGGGTGACCAGGCTGGCTGCCCAAACTACTAGAGCTAGCGGACTGGACACAGTCAATGTGTGTCCACTCAGTGGACTAACGCGGGCGCTACCTGCATGCCTCAGGGATTGAGTGCGCAAGCACAAGTCTAACACGCCATCAAAGGCGTCCAACAAGGCTGTAAAATCGGGGTTTACAGGGTTTACACGTGATTTACGGCCTAGACTTCACGTCTATGGGGGCTCGACTAGGAGAGCCCGCAAGGCCACGCAGCACGCCAGCCTACCAGCAGCTGCAAAATCGACCACACCTGCGCGCGGCGCTTCGCGTTGCGCCGCCCAGCGGTGGCCGCGCACAGGTGCAGGCTGCCAGCAAACTTGTCGACAGGGTGGAGCTGGTGGCACTGTGTGGAGTGTGGGGCGTGGGGTGCCAGAAGATGTGTGGTGGTGGTGGTGGACGAAGTTTTAGGTCTGTGCGCACGAGTGCGAGCTGCCAGCAAAGTTGTCGACAGAGTGGAGCTGGTGGCACTGTGTGGGATGTTCGGAGGGAGGTGCTTGGTGAGTGAGGCTTGGGGTGTGCGTCAGTGCTTCTTCGATTGGGCGGTTTACCGCCTACGTTGGCTTCTGGGCGGTAATAATAAATTAATTTTTGAGAGTTTACCGCCCGAGTGTCGTCGATTTTGGTCGATTTTTGCCGTTTGATTTGGTCGTCTTTGCCGTTTTTTGCCGACTTTCGTGCCGGCCGCCAGCGACCGGGCTGTTAGAATTAATAAATTGAAATGAATTAAAGAAGCACTGGTGTGCGTGAGGGGTGGGTGAGCAAGGTGGTGAGCGCAGGCTGCCTGAAAGGCTGTCGACAGAGTGGTGGTGGTGGTAGTGCATGAGAGATGAGGAGGGAGGTGGTGCTGGGTGGGTGAGGCTTGGAATGTGCGTGGGGGGTGGGTGAGCAAGGTGGTGAGCGCAGGCTGCCTGAAAGGCTGTCGACAGAGTGGTGGTGGTGGTAGTGCATGAGAGATGAGGAGGGAGGTGGTGCTGGGTGGGTGAGGCTTGGAATGTGCGTGGGGGGTGGGTGAGCAAGGTGGTGAGCGCAGGCTGCCTGAAAGGCTGTCGACAGAGTGGTGGTAGTGATAGTGCGTGAGAGATGAGGAGGGAGGTGGTGTTGGGTGGGTGAGGCTTGGGGTGTGCGTAGGGGGTGGGGGAGCAACAGGGTGAGCGCAGGCTGCCTGAAAGGTCGTCGACAGAGTTGAGGGGGTGGTAGTGTGTGAGAGATGAGGAGGGAGGTGGTGTTTGGTGAGTGAGGCTTGGGGTGCGCGTGGGGGATGGGTGAGCAAGAGCGTGAGCGCAGGCTACCAGTGAAGTTGTCGACAGGGTGGAGCTGGTGGCACTGTGCGGCCCGTGGAGAGTAAGGCAAAGGGGGGGGTCAGTATGGTGGATGCCTTGTCCAGTCTCCCAGGTGCCAGGCAGCAAGTTCCAAAACGAAAAATTTGTAGCGGGATGGGCGACGGCTTGGCCGACAATGTCTTATGCTCCGCGCTCTGGAACCCGTTGCCTAGAAACCGTAACCGATAGGGAGAGGTTACAAAACCGACGACGGTCAAAACCAGGCCGATGGATGCGACGCGGGGGGCGTGAGGTGCCAGAAGGATATGGGTGGTGGTGAGTGTTTGGTGCGATGTCTGCAATGTCCGCAGGTTGGATGTGTGTGGGTTCGGTGTGTGCGGGTTCGGTGTGTGTGGGTTTGGTGTGTGGGGGGGTTGTGTGTGTGTGTGTGTGTGTGTGTATGTGTGTGTGTGCGTGTGTGCGTGTGCACGCGCGTGTGTGTGTGTGTGCGTGTCACACCCTGCTATGTGTATGGGTGCTCCTGTACATGCAAGGGGGGGCGGGGAGAGGAAGGGACGCGGCATGTGGAGGTACGTGTATGTACAGTGCGCTCGAGCGCATGCGTGGTTAGGTGTGGGTGTGTGGGTGTAAGGGTGCTCCTGTCATGCGAGGGGGAGGAGAGGAAGGGACGCGACATGTGGAGGTACGTGTGTGTCAAGTGCGTTCGAGCGCATGCGTGGTCAGGTATGGGTGTGTGGGTGTCAGGGTGCTCCTGTCCATGCGAGGGGGAGGAGAGGAAGGGACGCGGCATGTGGAGGTACGTGTGTGTCAAGTGCGTTCGAGCGCATGCGTGGTCAGGTGTGGGTGTGTGGGTGTCAGGGTGCTCCTGTCCATACGAAAGGGAGGAGAGGAAGGGCCGCGGCATGTGGAGGTACGTGTGTGTACAGTGCGCTTGAGCGCATGCGTGTGCACGTGCGCGCGTGTGTGTGTGTGTGCGTGTGTGTGTGTGTGTGTGTGTGTGTGTGTGTGAGTGAGTGCATGTGTGCGCGTTGCCCGTTGCCGCTCTCGTGTGCTGCAGATGGGGGAAGCATTGCGGCCAGGCAGCCAAATCAGGGCATACTTAGTTCAGTTTCACCGCGCATCATCAGAGAGCAACCATCAGAGCGCATCATCATGCGAGTGGAGCACCAGAGCGCACCAACAGAGCGCACCACATCAGAGCGCAGGATCGGAGTGTACCATCATCAGAGTGCACCCTCATCAGAGTGCACCCTCATCAGAGTGCACCATCACCAGAGCGCATCATCAGAGCGCATGATCGGCGCGTACCATCATCAGAGCGCATCATCAGCATAGCGCATGATTGGAGCGTACTGTCATCAGGGCGCACCATCATCAGAGTGCATCAACAGAGCGCAGCACCAGAGCGCGTGGTCGGAGCGTACCGTCATCAGAGCACACCATCACCCGAGTGCATCAACAGAGCGCACCACCATCGGATAACACGAACACAGCGCTGTTGCATGAGCTGCACAACTGAAATTTCTCACCTGGTGGCAGAAGCGCATCGACCGCCCCCCGAGCATCACCTCAGGGGCGTGCATGTGCTGCTTGCACACGCGTGCGCGACGGTGGTAGTCAAGCGATGCAGGGCCTGCGAGATCAACGCTGCAGCTGTCCACCTACGCACGTGTGTGTGTGTGTGTGTGTGCATATGCGTGTGCAATCCTTGTTACCCCCCCCCTGCGGGCGCCCCCCCATCAGATCAGCCACATGCTGTGGAGAAAGAGAGCGCTCTGCTGCGGCTCGGACACGGCGTTTGAGCGTGCTCAGGATAGGGTCGGGTGGAGAGCCGTGGTGTACGGTCCGGCTGCCCCTCAGGCGCCGGCCCCTCCACCACGGCGGTCAAGTAGATTGGCAAGCGCCACTTGACCCCCTATCCCCTAGAAGCAGTTAGGACCTATTTTGGAGGCGTCGCACAATAGCTCTCCTTTTTGCTCTGGGACTACACGTTGGCAGGCAGCCGGCTGGTGGCTACCGCCCCTCACAAGTAATTGTTAGGGCCAGAACTGGACTTGGGTCTAGGCGGTGGTACTAGGACTAGAGGTAGTCTTTGCTGGAAAGCCGATGTAATTGTAACTGCTGCGGCTGCGCGTCATCCCTCCCCGCACTCCAACCACCCCACCCGCTCACCTCAGTAGCCACTGCTGCCGTTACGGTGGAGGTCTAGGGGACACGATCCTGCGGGCCTGTGAACCCCGGCCGTGCCCCCACAGGGAGGAGGTCAGGGGGCTGAGTGCCCAGGCTAGGTTTAGCCCCGAACCACCAACCCCCAACCACCAGTAGCCAGCACCCCGTCTGTAGCGCTCGGGCGGAACACGCCGAGCAAGGTCGAATACGCTGCCTGTAGGTGCGACACACACGACTGTAAAACCCATCATCAGCCTCGTCATCACCTGGCAGGTGCGCACCGAGCCCGGCGAGCCCATCGGCTGCGTCTGCTGCTGCTGCTGCGGGTGCGGGTGCTGCTCCTGCTGTTGCTGCTGCTGTTGCTGCCGCTGCTGTGGGTGCGGGTGCTGCTCCTGCTGTTGCTGCTGCCCCAGGCCCTGCTGCTCAGGCTGCTGCCCCTGCCCCAGCTGCTGTCGCTGCTGCTGCGGGTGTGGGTGCTGCTCGTGCTGTTGCTGCTGCCATGGGCCCTGCAGCTCAGGCTGCTGCCCCTGCCCCAGCTGCTGTCGCTGCTGCTGTGGCTGCTGCGGGTGTAGGTGCTGCTCCTGCTGTTGCTGCTGCCCCAGGCCCTGCTGCTCAGGCTGCTGCCCCTGCTCCAGCTGCTGTCGCTGCTGCTGTGGCTGCTGCGGGTGCAGGTGCTGCTCCTGCTGTTGCTGCTGCCCCAGGCCCTGCTGCTCAGGCCCCTGCCCCGGCTGCCACTGCGCCTGCAGAGGCTCGTGCAAAAGCGCCATCATGAGGGGCATGGGCGGCTCGCCATGCGGACCTGTCGGCTCGCCCTCAAGCGGCAGTTGCCGCGGCAGTGGCATGGCCACAGCCTCCGCCGCTGCTGCCGCCGCTGCCGCCGCTGCCGCCGCTGCTGCTCCCCCGTCCAAAAGTGGGCTGTCCGTGGGCTCCGCGCGCATCTCCTGCTCTGCGGCCATGGTGGTGAGAGGCGGCAGCGAGCGATGCACAGCAGCGATGCCAGCGCCGCGGGTGGCAGCACTTGCTAGCTAGCTCGCTCTCGCCTGCCGGCGAGCCATGTCCGTCCTGCACGACCGCATGGGCAGGCAGAGAGACGTCGCGCGTGAGTCAGGCGCTGACGCGTTGGGCGCGTATGGTTGATGGACGCAGGCACAGCGCATGCAGAGGGTGCAGCATGGGCGCTCGGCTGAGCCGTACCCCCACCCGCCTTCAGGCTCGAGCCAGAGGGCCGGTGGGGGGCAGGGAAAAGGAGGCAAAGCAGAAGAAACCAAAAAGGACAAAAAGGGCAGCGACGCGGCAGAACATGAGACACGGCCGAGTGGCCGGACTCTCTACCACAGAAAAAGGGGGAGAAGGGGCAGAGAGAAAAGCAGCGGGGGGAGGGGAGGACAGCAGGGGGAGTGAGGGGCTGCCTGACGGAACAGTGGTGGTCTCTGGGGCACCAAAGTAAGCAGACACGTGGAGGTCAGGCAAGCAATGGCGTACGCACAGCAGGAAACCTTTCACGCCGGCAGCGGGACCTGCCCCACGACGCCCACGCGGACGTCGAGGGTGTACGTTGTGTCGCCTGTAGTGGCACCGGGCGCAGCAAGCACCGCGCAAAGGAGCGGCGGTGTCGCCCATTGGCTGCAGAACCAGTCCTTGTCACGCTCTGCGTCAAAGCCACGCCACCAGTCCACGCAGAAGAAGCCATCATCCACCATGGTGATGTCCTCCTCGGTACGCTGCCAATCCCGCCGGATGGCACCGGTGACAGAGTCGAGGGCCAGGCGGACGGCGCGAAGGGCAAGGCTGTCCCCCAACAGCCCACTCGCCTGGCGGTCACAGCGCACACGCCAGATGGCGCCGATGACTGTGACACGGAGGCGCGTCCACGCGCGCAGCTCCTTCTTCTTAGCTTTCGCTACGGGCGCGCCACTCCACCCGGACATGTCATCGGCAAGCATAACGGCGGCGGTGAGCGGCGGCGGCGCGCCACCCGTCAGCGCCGCCCACGTGTCACAAAGCCATAGCATGGCTGGTCGTGCCGCCGGGCAGTCGAGAAACGTGTGAGCGAGGGTCTCGAAAGGCGGGTCGGTGAGAGAGGCACAGAACGGGTGACCGCAACACGCAGTTGACACGTCTGGGTTACCGTCCGCATCAGCCGGCGCGGTGTCCGGGTCGAGGAGCTTGACCGCGATGAAGGCGTTGCAGCCAAGGCAGCAGTGGAGGATGCGCCAAGCGGTGATTACAAAAGGCCGGTGGATGGTCGGGTCGAGGAGGCGGGTCCAGACCTGAGCAAACCCCTCTGGTAGGTCGGGGTCGCTGATCGGCGCCCCGCCGGGTAGAGGCTGGTCTTTAGCAGCAGCCTCCCCCTCGGAGCGACGCACCTGCAGGCGGTTGGGCTGCCGAGGCGCGGAGGGGCCGGCACCTGACTGGACCCCGCGCACCCACGCCACGGGGTTGTCAACGTCCTCTGGCGGGAAACCGTTCCTGACCACCTCTAGCGTGCGGCACCAGCGCTCGTCACGCCCAACAAGCCCGTGGCGATCGAGCTGCCCAGTAGGGATCGTTGCGCGGTTGCGGAGGGCGCCCGCACTGATGCCAGCCTCGCTCGGGAGGCGCCACGCTGGGGGGAAGACCGCACCGTCTGTTCGGACCCCAAAAACGTTGGAGCCGAAGCCCATGTCCTCGCTGGCTGCCGTGGTGTAGCGCAGGCGCAGCCGCGCAGCACGAACGGTCATTTCGAGGAGAGAGACGGTATCTTGGCCGATCCCTGCGACGGCCGGGATGCCCCAGGCACACGGGTCAAGCTGCATGGTGTCCCACACACCCACCAGCCATGGCTCAGCGACAGCGCGGCGATCGTCGGGGTCAACCTTGACCATTTCGGCCGCGTAGAAGTTGTAGTCAGCGCGGAGCCAGCGCTGACGCGGCTTTGGGCGGATGACGACCATCGCCGCCTGACCAGGCCGCCCCGCGCCTCCCGGCAGCGGGTGCAGCCTACCAGACGGCCAAACCAACCACCGGCGCACTGCTGCCGAGCCTGCATCCTCTGGCGCCATCGGGTCAGCACCGCGGATGATTGCCCAGCCTGTTGCTGCGTCAGTGCCAACACGCGACCAGGGGGCAGTCGGCGCAGCGCTGCATTGCACATTGATGCGCCACGCGGCAGGCAATGCCGCGATGATGAGATCAAGGTCAGAGAGAGCGGCCGCTGACAGGGCGGCGCGCTGGCACCATGCATCACGCACGTCGCAGAGGCGCCTCCACCGCCGCGCCGCATCGGTGCGGAGGCCCTGGAAATCGATGCCCGGCATGGCGTCGTTGCCAAAAGTGGCCTCGCGCATGACAGACTCAAAAGACAGCGAGTCCGGAGGCATGATGCGCGTGATGCGCAGCTGCATGAACGCCTTGACGCCTTCCCACACAATAGACGTCGCATCCATGCTGAGGCCGGAAACCGCCCCCGGCTGCGTAGCGACCCAGAGCGGCCCAGGCGGGAGATGGGGGACGGCAGCAGCAGGCTTGGCGACTTCCGACGCGTACAGTGCTGCCCACGGGTGTGAGTTGAAGCCGAACAGCTGCCAGATGGCCTTCGCCCGCATGGCCGTCGCGTGCGAATCGAGGTCGGGCAGGCCAATGCCCCCCATGCCCCGGGGCAAGTGGGACACAGCAGCGCACGGGAAGAGGCACCCCGCGTTTGGAGTGACCTCCTCCGCACGCGCAGAGGCTGCAACGTAGCGGTTTGTGACCTGTTGCATGGCCTGAAGCAGGGCACGTACGGTCATGGTGAAACCCGCCTGGTAGACGAGCTTGGCCGCGATGCACTGCGTGGCAACGTGAGCACGGCCGATGAGCGTGGGCGCTACGCCTGCCCACCGCCTAGTGGCAGCAAGCATGGAACCCGCCATGGTGCCGTACGCGGCGGCAACGACGGCGTCCAGGTTATCAGGGGCAATAGGCACGCCGAGGTGGCGAGAGACCGCAGCTGCAATGTCACGGAGGGGGTAGCCAGTCGCAACGTGGCGCTCGCGGACGCCTGCCTGAAACACGAGATCATCGGGGGTCGGGCTGGCGAGCCGTGTGAAGAAGAACTTGTTGACCGACTCGCCCGGATTGCCAGCGCTGCGGGAGAGGGCGAGCGCCGTCTGGAACCTCGCGATGTCGCTCTCGGGGCAGCGCGTGGCGAGCGTGACGTCATCCGCGAACGCCTGCGCCGGAGGGGCCTCCGACCCCTCACCGACCCCGTTTGGTCCGGGCAGCCTGAACGTGGTGAGTGTACCGCCAGCCTGCAGCGACGACAGGTAGGACATCACGGGCTGCAGAACGATGACCCACTCCATGCATGAGAGCGCCGAGCCCTGAAAGAGACCAGAGTCCATCGGGAAATCTGGCGTGAAGAAGCCGTTGACGCGCACCCTGACCTTGGCCCCTCCGAGGAGGATTCGACACCACCTAACCACCCCGTTGGGTCGGAAACCCATGCGGATCATGGCTTGGTCGAGCCAGCCCCTGTTCACCGTGTCGTACGCCTTAGTCAGGTCGCTGTGCACCAGCCAGCCCGGCAGGCCGAGGTCGCGGAAGCGGGCAGCCAGCGCGAGATGGTAGCGCACGTTGTGAGAGATGTCACGGCCATGGATGAACGCGCCCTGCCCGATGTCGATGAGGTAGTCAAGCGGGACTTGTAGGCGGTTGGCTATGATGCTCATCACAAGCTTCACGTCTGAATTGAGGAGCGTGATGGGCCGGTAGCCATCGAGCTCATCGCCCGGCTTGCCTGGCTTGGAGAGCAAGCAAACAACCCCACGGAGGAGCAGAGCAAACGGGGTAGGTGACGTGCGGCCAGCCTCTCCAAAGCCGGTGTTGAACACACGGAGGAGGAGGGGGGAGAGGGAACCGCGCCAGTGGCGGTAGACCTCGTACGGAATGCCGTCGCCGCCGGGGACCTTGCCCCTAGCCGCGTGGGAGAGCGCAACCTGCAGCTCTTCTGCCGTAAGCATGCCAGCAAGCGCGTCGTTGGCACAGTCGACGCCCTCGGCCAAGGCAGCGAAGGGCCCATCCAGCCTCCTTGGCAGGGTGGTCAGGAGGGTGTGCTGGGCTGCGGGGTCAATGCCCAGCTGCGGGCGGAACAGACCGATGGAAGACTCAGAAGAGAAGAAGTCGACAACGTACTTGGTCGCTTTCGGAGCGTCCGACACAAACGAGGCGGCATCGGGGCTGTCAGTAGGGGCACGGCCGGGTCGGTTGAGGGAGAGCATGGTGGTGACTGTGTGCATCTCGCGTGCCTGGTGGTGGAAGTAGTACGGGCTGGTTTCACCCTTGTTCTGGTCGAGGGTGGCAGCCACGTCCCATGCCAATGCGGAAAGCGCACGCCATGCCGCCGCAGCGTTGTCCTTCTGCGCGAGCCAAATGGTGGCAGCCGCACCGACGTCCCCCCCGGATGCTGCTGCAGCAAGCATGCCCTCTCGGGCGCTGCGCGCGCAGTGGTCGGCGGCACGCGCGGGCGCCTGGCGGTCGCGGCGGTGGCGCTTGTCAACACCAACAGCCATGTCTATGAATGCCGACTTCCAGGCATCGAAGGCGCCGATGAGCTCAGACGCCGGGCACACCATGAGTGGGGGGACCGTCTTAACGATAAAGGCGCTCACGGCTGCAGAGGGCTCCTTGGAGTTCAGCAAACGCAGGGGGAACGACAGGATGCCCCGGCCACGCGGCACGCCTGACGTCATGCAAGTCACCATGAGGGACACAGGCAGGTGGTCGGTGGAGACGGGCGCTGAGGGCAGAATGTCTGAGGTCGCACTGAGCGCAGTGGCGGCAGGAAGCGCAGCTGTGGTCAGAGCTGGTGAGAAGCACTCAGAGACAAGGAAGCGGTCCAGGCGTTTTCCCGATGATGTCGACGCCGACCAGTGAGTGAAGGCCATGGCGGCAGGGTTGAGGTCGCGCCAAATGTCGCACAGCTGTGCCGAGCCCATGACGGCCAGCAGCTCTGATGCACCGATGTGCACCCCTGGCACCGGGCAGGCGACGCGGTCATCCTGGTGCAGGGTGACGTTGAAATCGCCAGCCACAACAGTCGGGGTAGGGTCATTGACCGGGAAGTATCCAGCCAGGGTGGAAGAGAAGAAAACTCCCCGGTGGACAGGCTGTGCCGGGGCGTAGACTCCAATGAGGCGGAAAGGCGATCCATCGAGGAACGCGTCGACGCGGAGGATGCGCCCCGACGTGTCGAGGGGGGCATCATGCCTAGTGGGCTGAGTGAGGGGGCAGTCCGGACTGAGGACCATCACCACCCCGCCGGTGGAACCGGCACCCGGCGTGTGGAAGAACCGCGCGCCAGGCCAAAAGGCGCTCGCACCGGGCTGCCGCCGCAACAAATCATTTGGATCTGCGGCGGTTTGCGTCTCAGTCAAGATGCCCACGTCCGCCTGCTGCTCGCGCAGCCAGGCCGTGACCTGCACCAGCTTAGCACCAGTGAGGCCCCGTACGTTGAGCATGATGACTGAGAGGCGGCGGCCGGTGGGCGCACCGGGCGTACTCATGGCGCCCTGCGCTGGGGACCAGCCCACATGCCGTGGGGGCCGCAGCGCGCTGGGAGAGAGTCGTCTTCGTCGTCGTCATATGACCTGCGGCCTCGCTCCGGGTGGTGGCGGAAGGCGGGGCCACGGTCGTGCTCGCAGCCGTCGCCGTGAACCTGATCGTGGTAGAAGACGGGGTTTGAGTCGAACCACCTGTCGGGAGTGGCATGGCCAGACACCCCTGACCCAAACTGGTACCGCGTGCGCGGGTCGACCGCTGGGGAGCGCGATGCCGGTTGGTCCGGGATCGGCTGCCCGAAGATGGTGGGCCGCAGTGGCAGCGACGTGGCGGCTGCCGATGCACCACGCCCGGCAGCACGTGCACGAGTGGGCGGGGTGAGCGCGGCCGATGTCCCTAGGGTTGGCTGCCCGAAGATGGAGTTAACCTGCAAAGGCAGAGTCTGGGTGCCAACCGGGCCCCGGGAGGTGCCAGCGTGCACCCCGAGGCCCATGCCAAGATCCGCCGGTGCTGACTGCCTGGGTACGGTGGGAGGCACCAAAGGCACGGCAGCAGTGACAACGGGCAGGTCGACTTCCATTGCCATCGCACCGGCGTGCGCGCGGCCGTTCATGCCGGGGAGGTTTAGCCAGCTGCCCGGCGGGCTGAGGGCAGAGCGGTTCCTTTTTTTTTTTTTTTTTTTTTTTCAGAGGCCAACGTTACACTCAAGCAAAAGCCATGCCGACACCTAAGCGACAGCAACACAGGAAACAAAGAGGAAACAAGAGACCCGGGTGTTGGAACGGAGACTCCCGAAGGCACGGCCGGAACCGTGGCGGCCCCTGCAAACACAGGGACACGCAAGCCAATCCATCTAGAGCACCAGAGCCGACAGGACTACAGGAACTTTGACTCGGGGGAACGGGACTTGAGGAGAAGGAAGACGAAGGACACGGACACGAGGGAATGGAAGTCAGGAAACTCGAGGCACGTGGGACAATGGAACGATGAGGGAACGACTGGAAGAAAGCTGAAAAGGACTCGAGGGGAGAGGGAGACGTAGAAGCAAAGGATGACGAAAGAATACCTGTGCGGAGAGGGAGGTGGGGAGGGGGGGGCGGAGCGGGGCACGCAAGGAGGGGAGGGCAGGGAAGGGGAACAAGCAGGGAGTGGGCAGGCAGGGAGAGGGAAGGGGGGAATGGCAGACAAGAAGGGATGGTGGTGCAGGCAGGGCGGAAAGGGGCAGGCAGGGATGGGGGGGAGAGAAAGACAGGGAGATGCGGGGGAGGGGGCAGGCAGGGATGGGAGGGAGAGGTAAAGACAGGGAGATGCGGGGGGCCAATAAGAACAGTGAAGGGAGTGAGAAACAGGCAGGATGAGCGGGGAGCACGGAGGAGAGAAGAGGGCAGGGAAAGCAGGGAGGCGTGGGAGGGTGGGAGGGAGCGTGGGGGGGGGTGAGAGGTGAATATCAGGGAGCGTGGGACGAGCAAACAGAGCAGAGAGAGGGGGAGACGGATCAGAGCGGGGAGAGGAGATTTTTTTATTTTTTTAGAGGGACGAGGGGGGAGGGATAGGAAGAGTGGAAGAACCGGGAGGCGGGTGAGGTGGCTGAGAAGAGAGCGAGAGGCAGTGGAGAAGAACAGGGAGAGGGAGGAAAAAGGAAGGGGGCGGAGCCGGACGGCAGATGGGGAGGCAGGTGCACAGGGAATGGGGAGGACTGGCGGAGGGACGTCCCCAGGGGCCGCCCGGGATTGCACGTCAGAGCAAGTACATTGCTGCCTCGTTTGTTTGCCGCTTGTTACAAGCGCTTTGCGCTGGTAGAACCCGCTTGTAAGAGCAATTGGGTAACAAGCATGTTGCGCTTGTAACAAGCGCCAATTGTAACCCGCTTATAACAAGCCTGACACTTCGCTTGTAACAAGCGCGATACTGACGTGACAAGCAAGGGGCAGCTGGGCGGGGGGAAACGCTGTAGACAGGGGGGATCGATAGCAGTAGGTTCTCAGCTCAGAGCCAGGGTGTACTTACACATGGGGCACTTCAGCCTCACACCAATGACCCCCACTAGCCAAGGCGCCACCCAGCACACTCCCATCCAGTGCCAGATAATGCCACGACTGTAAACAAAGAATATACAAGTTTGAAAACGCCAAAATCAAGCCGTACGACCGCCAGCTTTGTAACTCCCACAGTAGTGTGTTTGAGGATTAGTGGTCTGAACAGTGCACTGACTTTTGCTGAGTCTACTCCTTGCACACGAACGCCCGCCACCTGCCAGTTCATGCCCTTGCCCGCCAGAATCAGCTCGCCCTTCATCGCCGCGACTCCTTCATCGCCGCGATGCCCGGGGATCGATCTGGCGTCAAACATCAGCTTCTTGCTGAGGCAAACAGGAACGCGGTAAACTGCGGCATGGGGGGGGAAGCGGGGGGGCCAGGTGGGTGGCGCATGCGTGAGGGGGGAGGGGAAGGGGAAGTCAGGTGGGTGGCGCATGCGTGAGGGGGGAGGGGAGGGAGGGACAGGTGGGTGGCACACACTAGGGGGGAGGGGAGGATGTGTAGGGTCAGGTGTGTGCAGACAGGTGGGTGGGTGTAAAGGGGGGGAGATGCATACACAGTGTGTCTGACAGTGTGTCTGCCTGCCGGGGTGGGGCACGCGTCTGAAGCACCGACGCACCTTGGCAGCATAGGCAGCCGTTTTGGGCGGGCGGGCGTCTCCATGGGATGTGGAGCTGCGTGGGGAGGGGTGGGAGCGCACGCACGTTGCACACGCTCGGTTGTTGGTTGCGCCATGCAAGGCCCATGGCATGGAGTGCGCGGCACGCCACGTATGTGCGCGTGCACCCATCTGTTTGGGCGCGCGTGACCATGGGTTGGGGCTGTGTGAGCAGGGATGGGATGGCATGCACGCGCTGCTGCTGGAGCGGTAGTCTATCGGCCGGGAGCCGGCAGTACTCTAGTACTTAGGTGTGCTGGAGTATCGGCAGGTGTCTCTAGTAGAAGAGTAGCCTGCTTAGCTGGAAACCCCGTGTTACTGTTACTGCACGCGCTGCTGGGTGCGCCATGCAGACACACACGCATGGAGTGCGCATGGAGTGCAGGCATGCCACTCATGCGCGCGTGAACCCCCTGCGCACCTTGGCAACGTCGGCAGCCGCTTGGGCGTGCGTGGACAGGGGGTGGGGATCTACGTGGGGTGAGAGGGGTGGGAGCGCATGCACGTTGCACAAGCTGGGTGGCCCTGCAGGTGCGGTGGCCCCCCCCCCTCCCCCTTCCTGCTGCGAGCGCACATCGGCGCAAGCATGGTTCGGTGTGCCACCCACCCACCCACCCACCCACGCACCGTGACTACGGGCGAGGCGTTGCGCGGGGCGTAACCGCTCCTGGGCGAACACGGCCTCGCCTCCGGCTCCTGCCCAGCCCTTCGGATGGAGATGATCATCACCCGTTCGTCATCCGCCATCATGGATGACCGGGCATGTCAGAGCCAGGCGTTGGGCGGCCAGCTCGGTCAAAATAGCGCCCATGCAACAGCGCGCAGACGCCGTCCATTTCCGCGAGCGCGCGCTCCCGCGAATTCGCAGCATTAAGGACATGCAGGACATGGGGGCTGCGTACTTGCAGAGAGTGGCGCGCGGCGTCTAACGCGGCCCCACACCAAACCCTCGCACCCGACTTGCACCAAACGACACCGCGGTGGATGCCACCATGCACATTTATATGCACATTATTTTAGGTGTAGCAGCGGTGTTGCATGAAGCGCTTGCACGCAGTGGCATTGACAGTTACCCCTCCCGGACCCTTCCACGCCCTTCTCCTTTAGGAGACGCATGTCCTTTAGGGGGTACGCGAGTTAAGATGTGACGGGGCGGGGTGCGCTGAGGGGGGCGCAGGAGCCAGTCGCTGCCAGTCGCTGCCAGTCGCTGCCAGACGCTGCTAGTCTCAAGCCAGCCCCGTACCGCCACTCTGTGATCTGCCAACGTTCTGACCGCACAAGAGCCACGTTGGCCACGGACTCGTTGGCACTGGAGCTGAGCAGGCTGCTCCTGCAGCAGTACGCGGCGCATGGGGGCGTGCATGGGGGCCGCATGGGGCGTCTTCTGGCTGCATCCACCAACACGCAGCTCGAGGTGTACTCCTTTGAGGAACTGGAGGTCTCGCGTAGTGCAGCACATGCGCAGATACTCGGACAGGGCACCTTTGGCCAGGTATTGCGTGTCAAGGGCGCCCCCTCCCCCCAAGCATACTTGCAAGCAGCCAACCCAGCAATGCCAAATCATCAAACTCGACCTCTGGTGCTTCCCACACAGCAAAGCATGGCCTGTGCACGCTACAAGGGCTCAGAAACTGAACAAAACGCATAACCGTTTGTTGCAAGCGCATGTAACGCTCGCTACAAGCGTCCGCGCCACTTGCATCGCTTGTATCGCTTGTTGGCCGCCTGCAACCCACTTGTTACAAGCGTCGCGTGTAGGCCGCTTGTAGCAAGGGGCGTACAAGCGGCTGGCGCGTTTGTAGCAAGCAGGTTTACCGACGGCGACGCAGATGGGGCTGGCGGGGATCGGTCGGTTACCGAGTCGCTTACGCACTGTGTGTCCGCGGTGGCGTTAGAGGGGAGGGGGCGGACTGAAGGCGTGCTCCAAGGGGTCTGAACAGTGCTACTACATGCGCGCATGGCATGGCATGGTGCATGCATGCATGCATGGACATGGTGCCCCTGTGCATGCATGCGCATCTGCGCGGACCTGGCGCGCACCCATCTGTGGCGCATGCGCGCGCGTGTGTGTGTGTGTGTGTGTGTGTGTGAGTGTGTGCGTGTGTATGTGTCGGGGGGGGGTGAGTGTGAGTGTGTGCATGTGTGTGTGTTAGGTGTGTGTGTGTGTGTGTGTGTGTGCGTGCGTATGTGTGCGCACTTATGCGCATGCATGTGCATGTGTGTGTGCGTGTGTGAGACCATGGAATAAGAGCTCGCCTGGGGGGGGCTTGGCTTGGCTGAATTGCCACGTCGCCACGCGGCTAGCTCAAGATCTTGCCGAGGCCGTCACTAGCAACAGCGTGGCTTGTAACCCAAGTACGCGTATTGAGTAAGTACACCGAAAGAACAAAAAAAACTCCGTTGCGCTGGCTTCAGTGTCTTTGGAATTGGAATTTGTATTTGTAGGGGCTAACGGCAGGATCTAAAGGCCGTAACAGTAACCTCGGCTTTCAAGCAAAGACGTTCTTCTAGTCCTAGACTAGCTAGGACTTCAAGTACCACCGCCAAGACCCAAGTCCAGTTCTGGCTAAAAAAAATAACTTGTGAGGGGCGTACCCACCAGCTGCCTGCCTGCCAATGCTAAGTCATAGTGATAGTCATAGAGCAAAAAGGAGAGCTATTTTGCTTCCGTGCCACATCCACTGCAATCCAAAGTCGTGCATGGAAGAGGAGAAGCCAGCATACGTATCACAAAGGCCGTAAACTGGCGAAAAAACCAGCACATATATAAACATGGTGCGTGCGGTCTCGTCACATGTTCGGAAAGCGGGGGTCCGGGGGCGCAGCTCCCGGCCGCTGCCGTGACCCTCAGATGTCGGCGGGGGCAAACCAAGGTTTTGGCCGCGAGGCGGCGGGGGCAAACACAACATTGTCATTTCCTTAGCGACACCACTGGCACGTACGGTCATGGTGAAACCCGCCTGGTAGACGAGCTTGGCCGCGATGCACTGCGTGGCGACGTGAGCACGGCCGATGAGCGTGGGCGCGACGCCTGCCCACCGCCTAGTGGCAGCAAGCATGGAACCCGCCATGGTGCCGTACACGGCGGCAACGACAGCGTCCAGGTTATCAGGGGCGATAGGCACGCCGAGGTGGCGAGAGACCGCAGCTGCGATGTCACGGAGGGGGTAGCCAGTCGCAACGTGGCGCTCGCGGACACCTGCCTGAAACACGAGATCATCGGGGGTCGGCCCGGCGAGCCGTGTGAACAAGAACTTGTTGACCGACTCGCCCGGGTTGCCAGCGCTGCGGGATAGGGCGAGCGCCGTCTGGAACCTCGCGATGTCGCTCTCGGGGCAGCGCGTGGCGAGCGTGACGTTATCCGCGAACGCCTGCGCCGGAGGGGCCTCCGACCCCTCACCGACCCCGTTTGGTCCCGGGCAGCCTGAACGTGGTGAGTGTACCGCCAGCCTGCAGCGACGACAAGTAGGACATCACGGGCTGCAGAACGATGACCCACACCATGCATGAGAGCGCCGAGCCCTGAAAGAGACCAGAGTCCATTGGGAAATCTGGCGTGAAGAAGCCGTTAACGCGCACCCTGACCTTGGCCCCTCCGAGGAGGATTCGACACCACCTAACCACCCCGTTGGGTCAGAAACCCATGCGGATCATGGCTTGGTCGAGCCAGCCCCTGTTCACCGTGTCGTACGCCTTAGTCAGGTCGCTGTGCACAAGCCAGCCCGGCAAGCCGAGGTCGCGAAAAGCGGGCAGCCAGCGCAAGATGGTAGCGCACATTGTGAGAGATGTCACGGCCATGGATGAACGCGCCCTGCCCGATGTCGATGAAGTAGTCAAGCGGGACTTGTAGGCGGTTGGTTATGATGCTCATCACAAGCTTCACGTCTGCATTGAGGAGCGTGATGGGCCGGTCATCGAGCTCATCGCCCGGCTTGCCTGGCTTGGAGAGCAAGCAAACAACCCCACGGAGGAGCAGAGCAAACGGGGTAGGTAACGTGTGGCCAGCCTCTCCAAAGCCGGTGTTGAACACACGGAGGAGGAGGGGGGAGAGGGAACTGCGCCTGTGGCGGTAGACCTCGTACGGAATGCCCCTAGCCGCGTGGGAGAGCGCAACCTATGCATGCCACCGAGCGCGTCGTCGGCACAGTCGACGCCCTCGGCCAAGGCAGCGAAGGGCCCATCCAGCCTCCTTAGCAGGGTGGTCAGGAGGGTGTGCTGGGCTGCGGGGTCAATGCCCGGCTGCGGGCGGAACAGGCCAATGGCAGACTCAGAAGAGAAGAAGTCGACCACGTACTTAGTCGCTTTCGGAGCGTCTGAGGCGGCGTCTGGACTGTCAGTAGGCCGGGTCGATTGAGGGCATGGTGGTGGCTGGCGAGCCAAGCCTTGTGCGACCAGGCTAGCGAGCCAAGCCTTGTGCGACTTCTGCGCGGGCCACTAAAATCTGGAACAACGACGCTCCCACGTTCCTGAGTTCAGGCCTGCGCCAAGCCTTGCCCGGATTGTTCTCGACGACCACTACAAAAAAGTCCTGTAGAGCGGCGCAAGCCAAAACCTGCGCGGTTCCTGAGCGGACCAAGCGAGGCTCAATTTTTTTAACTACGACGCTCCCCAAAGTGTGCATTTCGCACCTGTAGAACTGTGGCGCGTAGCATGATGACGTGCGCTGCTCCAATGCGCCTTCCCACTCCCCCCCGACCACAATCACAACCCACGCATGTCCCCCATCCTACTCTTCCCAAACATTCAAAGTGTGTATTCCGCACCTGTAGGAACTCTGGCGCGTAGCACGACGACGTGCGTTGCGAGGGCGCGAGCCGAAGGTCGCTCACAGCAGGACGCTGCAGCATGGCCGGGGTGCGTTTTCGTGAAAGGAGGGGGAGGGCGGGAGAAGCAGGAGGAGGGAGGAGGAGGGCGGTTGCTGCATTCCCCCCCACACCTGGGGTGGTTGCCGCAACCAGTATGGTGCATACGTCGTTCCGAGCGGCGCAAACTTCTCACAATCTGGCTGGTGCATGAGCTGCCCCTCCCTCTCAACACACAAAGCACCAAGAAGCTGTTTTAAATGAGGAATTTTGATCGAGTCGACAAGATCCACACCGCGCCTCTCCCACACCTCGGGTGGTTGCCGCAACCAGTACTGTGCATACGCTGTCCCCAGCGGCGCAAACTTCCCAATCTGGTAGATCAGCTGCCCTCGGCCGAAACACACAAACCATCAAGCAGTTTTTTTAATTTAATTAGGGCATTTTATGATGTATTCACACCATCCACACCATGCCTCTCCCACACCTGGGATGGTTGCCGCAACCAGTATTGTGCGTACGTTGTTCCGAGCGGCGCAAACGTCCCACAATCTGGCTGGTGCATGAGCTGCTCCTCCCTCTTAACACACAAACCACCAAGCAGCTGTTTTACATGAGGAATTTTGATCGAGTCGATTAGATCCACACCGCGCCTCTCCCACACCTGGGGTGGTTGCCGCAACCAGTAGGGGGCGTACGTCGTTCCGAGCGGCGTGAACTTCCCAATCTGGTGCATGAGCTGCCTTCTCTCTAAACACGCGAACCACCAAGCAGCTGGTTGGCCTGCCCCACGCCTTGCAGGGCAGACAGGCGTTGGGACGATGGTGTTGTGGCGCTGAGGTAGATGAGACACGAGGGTCTTGTCTGCTGGCTGCCTTGGAAAGGAGTCGTTTATTGCTCGTGTTTACAACTGAGTCGTGTACAGTAAGAATCTACGTAAGGATGGAGAGGCCCGGCGGGGAAACTTGAAAATGGGCCAGCTTCTCGCTTCCCTCAAGAGCCGTGTGAAGGTGACCATCGGAAGCTGTGCCCGAGTAGACGGTTCAGAGCTGCCGGAGCCGACCCCCAACCATTATTTATAATCATCGACAGTGAGCGAGCGACATAATCATGTTGCGGCCGTTTTTTTTCCCCACTACCCCCAAGCATGCATGCGAGGCCTAACGCCTCACGGAGGGGGAGGGCGCTCGTCAGCCCCTGAACACGCTGGTTCCAGCGGACCGGCCTCTGCAGAGCAAATCCCGGATTGTTCGAATGGCCACCGAGTTATTTTGGGGAGAGTTGGAGAACAAAACGAAGGCGGAAAGGTGGCAGAAATGGTGTGAAAATGTTAATTTGGAACCTACATTGCGTGTGAACACCGTAAACAGTGTGCGCCGTTTTTATTTTTCACGCAGTCTGAACCATGTTTCCATTGGGCCCATTATGAAGACTGAAAACCACCATCATCACCGCCTCGATGAGAGGAGCACGGATCAAACCTCTTTATGGACCCTCTTAGGTATACGCTCCCCCCCCCCCCTTCTCTGCCCCCCCCGGATGGTGCAACATCCAGTGCCCACCTGTGGGGCTTTGACATCAACCTTCATGGATTGAGATGAGACCGATGCCAATGTGCTGGCATAGCACAACAAAATACGTCAAGAGAGCCAGCCCGAAATCGACCTAGATAGTATGAACTGGAAGTGTAGGGCCCACTCCTTGGTGGTGGCCAACCCGGCAAGATATGGCTAGTTTAGGGGGGAATGTTTTGCCATCTCTTAGCGACTCACAAAATAAATAGATAGCCCTTGGTGTAAGGAAGCCGTGCGCTTTGGTCCCAGCTCATGCATGGCGTATTTAGAAAAATAGGGTGGGACGTCAGGTGGGTGGGTGGGGTCAGACATCCCAAACAAACTGTGCCATGCCGTCAGAAAATAAGTATCTTGCACCACCACGATGTGATGATGCGCACCGCCTGCGCAGAGGTCAGCGACTGACCGTGCAGTGCGCGAGCGCACGGTTGGACACGCACGAAGTAGGCCTGCACTGGAAGCAGGCCCGTGCCTCTCTGGAGCGGGCCTCGCCCATCGGCTGTCCAGACCTGTGGCTCGAGCCGAGGCCGTGGTCGTGCATTGCAGCAAGGCCGCGCTGCTGCTCGCCAAATGAGGGTGGATGCGTGGATCGAGGTCGTGTCCAGCCCTTCACGCCACCTTGAGCTTGGTGGCACGACCGGCACCCGTTCCGTGAGGGGGCGTGGACGGGGCCCACCACACAGCGAAATAGAGAGCGGTGAGGAGGGCTGCGCGCATGCCGACTTCGACCAACGCCTGGCCAGCGCTCGTCAGTTGGCCGCAGCTCGTGAGCGCGTGCCAGCGGAACAGGCTTGTGGCCGGCAACTCAATGAGCAGCGAGATCGCAACACCGAGCGCACGCGACCGCGGTGGCTCGCACCAGGCAGCCGCGAGCAGTTGGCCAATGTCACCACCGTACGTGCAAAACGCAGTCCACATATCAAGCTTGCTGGTCACAGGCAGCGTCGCAAGGGCGAGCGCCATGGTGTACACGCGCCGAGCTGCACACGCGTCGACAGTGCGCAGCGCACGCGGCAGGAGCGCAAACAGACGAGAGCCAGCCGGCAAGACGGCGAGGGCGTACGGCAAGACGTGGAAGCACATGGTCAGCGCTGCTGCCCCAGAGCCATCCAGGCCGAACTGCGCTGCCTTCAGCGCACACACGCTGCCAAAGATCCAGCACCAAAGCAAGAGGGGTGAGCTGCTGGGGCTGGGCGTGGGCGCATCAGCCGCGGCGGTGTTGAGGCGGATGCTGCTCGGCGACCCCACGCGGCTCTACATCACCAGCTCTGCATTGCAAGCGCCGCGCTCTGCGCCGCCAGCGCCCAGCTCGCGCAGCAAACCGTCCATCAGCGCGCACAGCGCCGGCAGGGCGGGGCTACACGGTGCTGCCCACTCCATGAGGTCGGTCGCGGCGCAGTGCAGCTCGCCTGTGTCACCCGACAGCCCGCGCGGCCAGTGGCACAGGAGCAGGCCCAGGTCGTGTGACACGCCCCGCAGGGTGTCTGCTGGCAGGCGCGCGCGCAGCAGCTCTGCCACGACCTGTGTGTGTTAGGAGGTGTGTGTGTGTGTGACAGAGAGGGAGAGAGGGCGAGAGAGGGAGAGAGAGAGGGAGAGAAAAGAGACACGGTCACAAGCATTAGGAGGCTGTGTCGTGCAACATGACAGCAGAGTGCACGGACGGATGCGCACACGCATGCATGGACAAACACACGCTCGCTCGCTCGCTCGCAGGCACCCTCTTTGCTCTCTCCCTCTTGCACAAACCCACCCACCCGCCCACCCTCCCACAAGTGGTTCCGTTAAGGATCGTGGAAAAATGATGGCTCAACCCGGGCCTGACGTTAGTTTCGCCAATCTCAACCCGACGGAGGCGATTTTTTGGCGGAAAAGTGTGAAAATGCCGATTTTCACACTTTTGGGGGTCGGAATTTGCGCAATTTCAACCCGACGCGCCAGCCTGAATCTGCCAATCTCAACCCGAAAGTGCACTTTGTCTGGTTGCGGGTTGGCCAACGGAAACACTGCCACCCACCCATCAGCTACGCAGACGCAGGCAGTAGCGCCACCAAGATTGCGCGCGTGCACACGCGCACACGCGCGCAGCGCACATGCCCCATACACCGTGTCGCGGCAACACCCACCGGCCGCGCAGAAGCCGGTAGAAGCGCCACGGATGACGCGGCGAGCAAGGCGTCCCCGTCGACCAGCTGCGCGATGAACATGCCAGGGGAGGGGCGCCGCCCGAGGTCCAGATCGATGTCGATAAGGCCAGGCGGGCTGCCGTGCGCGCGCGCGGCCAACTGCAGCGCCGCCACGTGCGCGCGAAACAGCGGGGCGGGCGCCGCACTGTTCCCTGACGGCACCCAGCTCACCACGAGCTCAGGTTCGCGCCCGAGCGCGGCCGCGAGCAGGGCGATTCCGAACTGCGTGGCGGGGGCGTGGGTAGGGCATGAGCCGTGCATGCGTGCGTGGCGGGGGCGTGGGCAGGAGGTGAGCCGTGGGTGCGTGGCGGGGCCCGCAGTGCGAGCGCGAGCACGCATGGGGGCTGAAGTGGGCGGGGCTGGGTTGTGTGCGTCATTGTACCTGGCCAGGACAACGTGGTGGCAGCAGGTCAAAAAAAAATTGAATAAAAAAACTCCCCTCACGTGTTTCTACAAGTGCTGATGCGGCAGCGAGACTCCCCACGCGAGTTTCACCAAAGCACGCTGAAAAAAAACAGCTCCACAAACTGAGTTTCACCCCGTCCTCTGAACGGTGCGGTACCTGCAGATGCACCCGGCCGCCTCCTCCGTCCGGTAGAGCCAGCAGTGGCCACATGGCGCACAGCAGCGGCGCACCCAGCGGGGGCACCACCGGCGGCCTCGACCTCGAAGCCTCCTCAAAGCGCCCGGTCTCTGCGCTGTACGTCAACTCCATCGGGGGCACGCCGTCGCCGAGCTGCAGCATCGCGGTGTCGCCGTCGAGCAGGCGCGAACCTTCGGGCAGCAGCCGCGTCAGCACGTCTGACGCGCCCATGGCCCAAAGCATCGCGGCCACCTGACAGGGAAGGGGGGGGGAGGTGTCAGGAGTAGCAACGCAGCGCAGCGCAGCACAATGCAACGCAGCACAGCGCAGCACACCACAGCACAGCAAGCAGCAAAAGCACAGCAGAGCAGCACAGCACAGCGCAGCACATCAGGCAGCAAATCAGAGCAAAGCACAGCAGAACGCAGCACAGCACAGCACAGCACAGCACAGCACAGCACAGCACAGCACAGCATGCATCATGCAGCATGCATCACGCATCACGCAGCGCGCTGACGCACCTCGTCACCGCTCGCAACCACATCGTCGCCGCCGTTCTCAAACACGCGGCCTTGCACCACGACGCAGCCCGCGCCTATGACCAGCTGCACAACACGCAGCGAAACAGGCGCGCCGCGCTGCAGCGAGGCCTGCTTGCTGAGATGGCTCGACAGATTTTCGCGCAGGGTGACTCGCCACGCCAAGGTGGCAGCATCGGGATGGTCCGCCAGGTGCAGCGTCGGGAACTGTGTGTGCGTGCGTGTACGAGTGCGTGTGCGTGCGTGCGTGCGTGCGTGCGTGCGTGCGTGCGTGTGTGCGTGGTCGATTTTATAGTCCGTCGCTTTCGATGGCGCAATATCGTGCGTGTGTGCGTGCGTGCGTGCGTGCGTGCGTGCGTGCGTGCGTGCGTGCGTGAGTGTGTGTGTGTGTGTGTGTGTGCTTGTGTGTGTGCACGCAAGGGGGGGGTCAGATGCAGCACAGCACAGGAGCACATCAGGCGGGCCAGCACAGTGCAGCATGCAGCACGGCACACAGCACAGCGTGCATCACACAGGCCACCTTGGTGATAAATAGACAGCACGGTGCAGCGCACAGCACGCAGTAGAGCACACGGCACGCGGCACGGCGCACAGCGCGCAAGTCACCTTGGCAGTCACGGTGACTGCGCGACTCAGCAGACGCGAGCGGTACTCCGGCAGCATTTCTTGCGAGGTCGGCCCATCGTCAGGCGCGGCGGTTGGCGCAGCTGCCCGCGCGGTGCGGATGGAGGCACGGGGGAAGCTGTCGGCGCCGGATGTGCCGGCGGGATCGTCGGTGGCAGGGGCAAGCGAGTCGGCGCCGGCCTGAGCACCGCCGGGAGCAGCGGCGGCGGGCGAGGCGGGCTGGGGCGCCTTGGGCGCGCTCGTTGCTGCTGCTGCTGCCTTGCCGGCCCCCGTGCCAGCCGCAGGGGCGGCCTCGGGCGTGAGCAGCAGCAACAGCAGCAGCAGGGGTAGTACGTTCATGGCAGACGCGATCAGCAGTTCGGTCCGCAGCGACGGGCCGCCCGGCGAGCCAAAGGCAGCCTGGGCCGCGATCATGGCATGCATGAGTGCATGGGCCATGCTTGTAGCCAACACTTGGCACCGCGCCATGGTAACCCGCGCGGGCCCGCGCTCGGTGCAGCGCACGATTGCCGCAATCTGCGCGCGAAGCAATGTGCACGGTTGGCGATGGTGAGGGAGGGGGTGCGTGTGCGTGAGCATGTGCGCGGACGTGTTGCTCGGTTGCTCGTCTCACACCCTGGCTTTGAGTGCATGCACCCCCCCCGCGTGCCCCCGCACCTGGTACGCCGCGGTGAGCACCATGGCGGGCATCAGCTTTCCCGGGGAGCGCACAACCATATCCATGGAGGGCTTTGGCGTCAGGAAGAGCTCCTTGGTCCACAGCCATGACCACGCGAGCTCCAGTGCCACCGTTAGAGCCATCGGGATAGCGGTTATAAGTCCAGGAATAGTTGTGTGCGCGCGCAGCGAGTACCAGTAGGAAACGCACAGGGGGACGCAGCAAGCGCCAAGAGCCAGGCACGCGACTAGCGCGTCCATGGTGCGGTGCATGAAGAGGGTGGAGCACGCCTGACACAGGATGGCTGCCAGAAAAGCAGCATTTGTCCGCCGCAGCCATGAGGGAGCGGGGGGCATGATGCCCGTCTGCTCATTACGGCCCAATGGTGCACGCCCCAGCGCAGGTGCCATGCGGCAAGTGATTCACGGTAGCAGACCGTGTCGGGAGTTGCTCTTGAGAGCGACAAATTATTTGGTGTGGATCGTGTGAATCTCCATGAAATCGAAAAACTCGGATTGCGTATCCCATGCACAACCGAGTGCGTGGGGCGAGTTAGGCTTTGGTCAACTAAACAGGCAAGCCGCGCAGTTTGAGTATGTATAACAGGTGTACCTGTTTCAGTACCCAACCTCGGTGGATCGCTTCAGACGGGTGGGGGATGGTATTGGGGGATGGTATTAAACGGGCACGTCCACAGCTGACTGTTACCGCATGATAATTTCACAGTGCGTTTGACGCAATAGGGTCAACCGGCCGGCCGGCCGGCCGTCACCCTGAAACTGAGGCGGACGTTAATACATGTGCATCAGCCCGGGCAGGCGCGGGACCGATGCCATGCGCAGGCGTACCATGCTGCAGCCTCTCGAGGAGCTTGACCAGACCATCACAAGTGCAGCCCCGTCGCCCCGCCCTCCTGAAGCTTCAGAAAGCTGTGCTCCAGCAGCTCCTGCGCACCGCGCCGGCTCCCCATGCGGACGTCCACTCGTTGTCTAAGCAGGCACCGCACGAACTGCTGGCACTTGTCACTGACCTGCGCATGGCGGGGGCACAGGCGCACGCGGCGTGAGCGGGCAATCATTTTGGAGCAGTCGCTCGCAAGTGCGGGGAGGGACAATCGCGATGCATCGCGGCGCACACGCAGACAGTATCGCGGCCGCACGCACGCGGCACGCATGCACGCGGCGCGCACACACGCACGCACAGACCCGGTGATTTCCTTTTCGGCTTTCCACAGCCATTCGGCTGTATTAAAGCTGTTCTTTGACCATGAACACAGCTCAGCCCATTCAGTGGATTGTTCGTCTGACAAGGTCGCCATGTATAGGTTGTCAAGAGCTTTCAAATGACTAGATGTGAGGACAAACGGCCAATGGGAGGTCAACGGTCAACCAGGTCAAAGAAAAATCCGGCTGTGGAATAATTCATGAAAATCCTGTAAGGGAAATCATTGCTCAGACCTTTGGCTGGTCTGGGAACCACGGGGCCGTCATGGTGATGTTGTAGATGGTGCGCTCTTGCGACGGCGTTGCGAAAGGGCTGTACCCGAACAAGCACTCGAATGTCAAAACGCCGACCGCCCTGCACGCGCCAAGGATTGGAACGCATCAACATCAGCATCTCTGTGGATCGCACGCCAGCAGGCCGCCGCGCGTGTTCACCCAGTTCGCACGTCGCTCACTGACCACCAGTCCGAGGGTGTGCTCACTCACCCTTCCACATTACTAACGCCTGAGGCGGCGCCTCAGACGAGAAACCTCAGGCGGCGACTTCACTTGCGCGGATCCGGGCGGCGCCTCATGCGGTCCAAGACCGCCTGAGGCGCACCCCGGACCACCTGAGGCGCCGCATCAGGCGTCATCCCCGACCGTCTAAGCTGTTATGACCGCCTTAACTTGCACGCCTCTGGAGTTGGGTTGTGGTAGGTTCACCACCGGTGGTGTCGTTAGCGCCCCCGCAGCCCCTGCAGACCCTGTTGCGGGGGGAAACTGCGGGGGCGAAGCGCGGGAGTTCCGCTCCAAAAAGTGTGGAATTTGATGATTCTCACACGTTTCCGCGAAAAAAGGCCTCCTGCGGGGGCGCGCTTCGGCATGTTCCCTCCTTTGTTGCGGGTGAAAACAGGAAATTATGGGTTTCCTCAGTGAACACAGACTGTTATATCCATCATCAATGACACCACTGGTCACCACCAGTCCGAGGGTCAGTCCGAGGGTGTGCTAACGCACCACGTGGTGCACTGGTGCACCTGTCTGAGGGTGTGTCACCAGTGCTTCCTCGGAGTTCGGAAAAGAGGCGGTACATCGCCGTCGGCGGCATGGAAGCGGTAAAGAAAGGCGGACCAAAGGCCAGGCCACCGCCGGAAACTGGCCGGGAATCGCACGAAGAATGCGTTCCTTGCCAAGCTAAGTGTGAAATCGACGTTTTCGATATTTTTCAAGAAAGGCGGTGCCTCCGGCGTTAAGAAATCCACAATAAATAATCCACAAGAACATACCCAGGAAGCGCTGTGTGCTTCCAGTCCGAGGGGTGCGCTCACTCACCACCAGTCTGAGGGTGTGCCGTAGCCCGACACGCCATGCGCGATGACCTCTGGAGCGACTGAGTCCAGCGTGCCCCAGAAGAACGGCCGCCCTCCTTGCCCGTCTTGGCGGGAGTCCGTTGGTGTGCGTGCTGACGACCCTGTGGAGGTTCCAGCGGCAGAGGCCGAAGCCCCTGGAGGTGACGCAGAGGCTGGGACGGCCAGTCGGTGGCAGAGGTCAAAGTCGCACAGCATGACGCGTGTGCCGCCGGTCGCGAGGTTGTCGACCATGACCTTGGCGGCGCTGGTGCTACCGAGGCTGTTGCGACCACAGCCCTTGGCCTGCACAGGGGGGACAGTGAATCGATGATGAGAGTTTTTGTGTCTAGGCACCGGAGCAGGCCGCGTGCCCTGGCGTGCCCACGCCATGCCGCCCTCCACCCCACGACTGCTGTGGTCTCCGAACGGCGCTGCAAACCATACCCATGCTGTGCCTTTGTGCCTAATAAAGTCCGAAACCGCCCCGCAAAGACAGCGCAAAGATGAAATGAAGTCGGAAAACACGCCGCAAAGGTTCTCTTAGGGCTTCGGACCCGGGTCAGGACGCTCTCCAGGCCCCACACGTGCGGGGTTGCAAAGGCAGCGCAAAGGCAAAATTGAGGTGAACACCTTCCCACAAAGGCGTCAAAAGTCTAAATAAATAGGTCTTTAGCGGACTGCTGCAAAGGCACAGCGTGGGCACGGTACTTCTCGTCCTACAAATCCAAGGGCACCAGCATCTATATATATATAAAGCCTGGACTGTAGGCTGTCCGATGACTGCACCCACGCCCCAATCGGCCAACCACAGCTTGCGTGCCATCAGGCAGCAGATTGTGTTTATGCTTCATTAAAATAAAAACATTAGGCCCACGGGGCACCCACGGGGGGTGTGGGGGCAGAAAAAAAACAGAAAATACAGGCACGCTGAATATCAATCTCCTTGATGCGTACATTGTAAATCAAGCGGATATTTTGAATTCGGACACCTGGAGGCCGAGATGTGAGAGCTCAAAGTGGGAGGGGGGATGGTGGGGGGGGGACCCAACCAAAATCCTAACGTCTGATCCGCGCCATAGAATGCGGTCATAACGCCTGAGACGGTCCGGGGTGCACCTCAGGCGGTGGTGGGCGCCTGAGGCGGTCGGGGTGGCACCTGAGGCGGTTTGGATACCGCCTGAGCCGCCGCCTGATCCGCGCCATGGAATGGGACGCCTCAGGCGCCGCCTCAGGTGTTGTGAATGTGGTAGGGGGGGGGGCGCAAACAAATTAATATGGGGGTTCCAGAACTTTCTTTCCAGTTAGCCGTTTTCGATGGGAAGACCACCATTAAAACCGCCTTGATAAGAGGAGCACGAATCCACTCTCAGAAAGGAGCCTGAGTAAATAGGGTGAGGGTCCACCCCCCCTCAACGCCCCAACTCACCCGCGTGCTCCCTACAGTGCACCAAGTGCCCACCTAGGGATTTGAGCAACCTTCATAGATTGAGATGGGACCGATGCCATCTGAATTTCCTTGGAGAGCACAGCAAAACACCTCAGAAGAGTCAACCCTGAATCTGCCTGGAAAGTGTGAACTGGAGGCTCCACACTCCTTAGTGGCGGCCATCGAAGCCATGCTATGGCTGCATTTGGGGGGTAACTTTGGCTATCCTTTGGCGACTTAGACATTGCGATGGACAGCCCCTTCTGTAAAGAAACCATGCGCCTTGGTCCCGGCTCCATGCATGGTGTATTTAGCGAGTTGGGGGGGGGGGGGGCAGACCTCCCCAAAGAAATATGTACCGTGCCTGCAGGAAATAAGTTTCTTTCCCCCCCCCCCCCCCCCCCGTGATTAGGCCCGTGAGTTAAGACTAGGTATCGAGCCCTGGGGAGCCACTCACCAGGACTAGCAACACGTTCTCCGGCTTCAAGTCCTGCGCACACGTGCGTGCACCACTGTGTCAAAGGGCCACGCGAGCACTAGCTTGCCTGCGGAGTACACTCGCTGGCAGCCGGAACGACATCCCGCCACCGCCTCCACCACCATCGTGTGTGGACTCGAGGCACCAACACCAACGCCCCACGCGGCGCCATCGCTGCCCTACCACAGCCCCCATATTGTTACCCCGGTGGTACAAGCGACACCCACAGTGTAATGGCTGTTACAACTGTAATACAATTATCGCGAATTGTAAAAGAGCCACCACACTGTTTAGCTTGTACCGCCGGGGTAACAACATAGGGGGCTGTGGTAGGGCTGCTCTATCCGTCGCGGGCCTCACCACGTATACATAGCCCCGTCGTTGCACGTGGTCCAAGGCAGAGATGAGCTGCCGTAAGAGGCACTGCACCGCTGCCTCTGGCAGGCCGCCTGAAGCCCGGATGGCGTCCATCAGACAGGCGCCCTCCACGTACTGGCGTGGCAGGAGGGGATAGGGGCAGGATGTCAGGGGAGGGGGCGCACACCGATGGTGACCATGCGACGTCTGGTTTGCGGGCCGCGCACCTCCCTCGCATCTGCTCACGCACCTCCCTTGCGAGCAGGCACTGCGAGCCCTTCCCTTGCTCAACCAAAGGACGCTGGCCAGCGGGCACTCCTCCCAGTCGACACGCCACCCACCTCCATGACCAGCCGGAGGCACGTGCACCGCTCGTCATAGAGCGCGGCAAGGTACGCGGGCACGCACGCATGGTCCCCAAGCGCCCGCACCACCTCGGCCTCCTTCCTCGCCCTCTGCAGTGCAACCAGGGGGAGACAGCAGGTGGGAAGATAGCGTGTTGCACTGCACATCTCGCATGCCAGGAACGAGAAAGAGCAGCCACGCAGGTGTTGCATGCTTTGTGTGCGCGCGCGCGGCGCAGCTGGCGGGCTGCGCTGCCTCCCTCTGCCCACCTCTTCGGTGCTGGCACTGTTGATGGGGATGGTTTTGATGGCATAGCGTACGCCAGTGCCGGGGTCAAGGAAGAGCTCCACCCTGCAGCTCGCACGCACACGCATGCATGCTGCTTGTGCATGCATGCGTGTGCATGGCACAAAAGCTAGCCCATGCGCAGCACCACCGCGATCAAGAGCACAAATCGATCCTACACCTTTTCCCGCTCACACCTGCCGATGCTGCCTGCTCCGAGGCTGCGCTGCAGCGTCAAGTGCGACACAATCAAGTGCGCACATTCGAGGCTTGCAGCGAAAGCTGGGCGCACGAACTGCGCCGCTCCCAGGCCGGCGGCCGCGGCATCGGACGGCATCATGACGCTTGCATTTTAGAAGAGAAAATTGGAGGGGCATCAGCAGGCTCCCCACACACGCGGAGAAGCAACAGCCTGCAACAGTCGGAGCAACTGTGCTACACGGCAGGGCATCCTCATTGTGATGGACTTGACCCCAAGCCATCATAATCCCTAAGCTTGTCAGCAGATGGCTTGGAAAATAAGCCGGCGATGGAGCGCTGCGACTTGTCTGGCGGCGCGTCTTTCCGAGTCCTTCCCACCCTTGGCCGCTGGTTTCCCTGCCTGCTTCCCAGCCTGCTTCCATGGAAGCCCCAACCCCTTGGCCACCTGCCCCATTTCTGGCCGCTGCTCTGCCCTCCTCGCTCCACCACCCTCCGAGCCTGGCTTGCTGCTGTCGCTCTTGGCAGTCGCAGCGGCGATGTGGTCAGCCCCGTTGGCGGCGCGGCACCACACAACCAGAGTTGCTCGGACCAGCAAAAACGGCACCGTCAACTGCTGACACAAGTTGCTGGTGACGGTTGGAGCAACAGCTGGTGGCTCCTGCTGCCGCCCCAGACCCATCGCCATCGCCATCGTCGCCACCACCGCCTGCTGATGCAGCCGACCCGTCATGCTCCCCACCTCGACTCGCTGCAGATGCTTTTGCTGGCGTTGCTGCTGCTGCGGACGTGCGTCGTCTGGGCACACACACGCATGATTGTTGTCCAGACAGTCAATATGGTGTCAATATGGTGCAAGCGAGGTTAAGTTTGCAGAGTGTCTGAGAAAGCGTTTTAGTTTGTCTGCGCATTCTTAGTTTGTCTGCGAATTCGCACTTTTCCCACTTCCTTTATGAAAATACTCTCGTGGATACCAGCCCCCCCCCCCCACCATGCGTCCAAGGTCCTCCTCTTAATGGAATGCGTACTGCGAACGTGCCCCTTGATTTGTTTTGCGAGGTGACTCACCTCGAGGTTCTGTGTCCGACTTAATTTGTTCTGAAGGTCCTACCCACCGAACACCTAACACTCTGCGCTGTCATTCGCGTGGTGCACCAGGTGTTTTCATCTTGCGTGGTGCGTCAGGGACATTCTCCGTCCTGTGGAGAGGGTCCAAATACGCCCAACTCGGGCATAGTGGATTTTTCTCTCGTCTCTTTAGCAAAGCCCGACCCTGTCGCCCACTGGTCCAAGTCGGTGAAGTCGCGATCGCCAAGCGCCTTCGTATTTACGGCCAGAATCACGGGAGCGAGGAGTGAGGAATACCCGAAGGAATACTCCTGCCACCATGACGGCCAACCAGCCCAGGCCCAGCCAGCACGCGCGCGTCCTTGCAGCAGGTGGGTGATCGCTGTTTGAACACATCCCGCACAGCCGGGGAGGATTGGGAGGGGGGGTGTCGTGCAGGGTGCGGCAAGGGGCACGAGTCGACCCCGGCCGCATGCAGACTCAAGTTTGCGCAAACACTCTCGTTTTCGAGAGAGAGAGTCCCTTATCTACAAAGGAGCAGTCGAAGCAGGTGGGGGGTGACTGGAATCGACCTGAATGAATCTTCGTGACTAAAGGTTTTTTAGGTGCGCAGGAGGTGCGCAGGAGGTGCGCCCGCGCGCACGCTCACGCTCACGCGCACACAGACACTCACTCACACACGTGCGCAAACACACTCGCCGGTATCCGCAGGCAGCCGCGGCCACAAGGTCAGCCCTCTGGATGATGTGGAGGCGCCCATGGACAGCTTTCTGCCGTTTCCCCCGGGCACGACGCACACGCCGCGCGGTCGTCACCCAGTCGCAGAGGCCAAGTCCGAGTCCGGAGTCCACATGCCACAGCTGGGGGACATGCCAGCTCCGGGTCTGGAGCCTGACCGATGCGGCTGGGTGGCAGAGTCCGTGTACGGGGACGGCTGCGGCGAGGATTGGGGGCATGTTGCTGCCAACGATAGCAGTGATGCATCACCATATGGCTCCGTGCCAGTGCGAGTGGCCGTGCACGTGCTGCGTGTGCCAATGATCAGGTGGGCAACTGCAGGGCTTCGACCTCATCGCTGCATCTGCCGGCCACCGCCACCGCATCTACCACCCATCCGAACCCCCACTCCCCCCGCCACTGCAGCACCAAGGACCAGCGCTTTGAGGCCAAGTTGAAAGTTACCCTCAGCTGGAAGACGGCGCGGGACGACATAGACAAGTGGTCGCCTACACTGGTGCGCACATGCACAACTTTGAAGAACACATGCAACTTCCTCTATCCTATACCCCAAGAGTGTGCACTGTAAACCGCATGCGCTCTCCCCCCTCCCCACCCCCACCCCATCGCACCACATTACTCGCACCACATTAAACCACCATCACCACTGCGCTGTTAAAGGTGCTCCCGGATGCTGGTGTGATGAGCGGCAGTCTGGTCGAGAAGTGGAGCAAGCTGGTGGTTGAGCGTGGCGCATCGCCCGGGGGCACGCCCCGTCAAGTCGTGTCGCAGACCTGGACTGTCAAGGCCTTGTTTGGTGAGTGGGTGCACTGCATGCTTGGGAAGCACTAGGGTATCAGGGTCAGATGCCCGGTCGCATATAACAATTTGGGGTGGGTCCATGGGTGGATCGGGGGATTTCTTCACGTTTGCCCCAGGGGAGTTGGGCAGGTGGCGGTTCAACTGTTCATCAGGAGGCCTTCGCCTGACAACCCGAAGAAACAGGGTGGCCGTGAGATACCTTGGACCCGACGCTGTGTGTGCACTCGCAGACAACAAGATGCTGCTCCAGAAGTTCCCGCTCGACGTGCAGAAGCTGAACATTCGCTTCGTGCTGCAGAACTGGCCGAGCAAGGACCACGAGACAACCAGCAACAAGCAGGCGCCAATCATCGGCCGGCCCATGTTCTACAAGGAGGAGTCCCGCCTGGACAACGTGGAGTGCTCATTGGACAGCGAGTGGCTCTTTTGGAAGAAGCCAACCGCCCGGTTCGCAAAGCCATCCATCTGGCAGAGCGTCACAAGATCTCACGAGCGAGAGGACGGCGTCCAGCTGGCCGTGCTGTCGATTGCCGTCCATACGCGGCGCCACAGCTCGTTCTACCTCATCAACATCACAATCCCAGTGCTTGCGCTTGTGTGCCTGTCGTTCATCAGCTTCGACTTCGACGCCGAGGACCTGTCCAGCCGCCTCTCAGTGACGCTCACCATCCTGCTGACCATCACTGCATTCAAGTTCACACTCAACGGCTACCTTCCCATCACGGGGTACCTCACGCTGCTGGACTGGGTGCGTGCTGCAGCGTACGTGCCGCAGCATGCTTGTTTGATGATGTTGTGCTGCTGCTGCTGCTGCTACTGCCGCTGCTGCTGCTGCTGCTGCTGCTGCTGCTGCTGCTGCTGCTGCTGCTGCTGCTGCTGCTGCTGCTGCTGCTGCTCCCCCTGCTGCTGCTCCCCCTGCTGCTGCTCCCCCTGCTGCTGCTGCTGCTGCTGCTGCTGCTGCTGCTGCTGCTGCTGCTCCTTCTGCTGCTTCTCCTCCTGCTGCTGCTGCTTCTGCTGCTGCTCCTGCTGCTTCTGCTGCTGCTGCTGCTGCTGCTGCTGCTGCTGCTGCTGCTGCTGCTGCTGCTGCTGCTGCTTCTGCTGCTGCTGCTGCTCTGCTGCTGCTTCTGCTGCTGCTGCTGCTGCTGCTGCTGCTGCTGCTGCTGCTGCTGCTGCTGCTGCGCTTGTGCATGTCGAGGCGTGTGCATGCCAACGCATGTTTGTTGCGCGCGTATGCAGCGCGTGTACAAATGCAGGCACTTGTCGTTCACATGCGACTCTCACTCATCTAGCAATCTCTACCTTGTGGTCTTGTGCTCACCCCCACCCCCTTCTCACCCCCTTCCACCCACACACCCCTGACACGGTCAGTACATCGTCGGCGCCGTGATCCTGGTGTCGCTCGTTGCGGTTCAGAACTTCCTGGCACACATGCTATTTGAGGTGGAGTGGTGAGTGCGGAATTGGGATGCATGTCAATGTCCACTGCCCCTCATCCCATGTCCCTCGCCCCTTTCCGGGTCCCCTCCCCGTCGCCCCCCCCCCCATCCATCGCCCCCTATCCCTTGCCCCTCCCTCATTGCCCCTGGCCCTATCGCCCCCGGCCCTATTGCCCCTGCCCCTCGGCCCCTGTCCCTCGTTTCTCCCCCATCACCTCTGCCCCTCTGCCCCTGCCCCTTGTCTTCCCCCCATTCTCTCTCCCTCCTCGCCCCTTGCCACCATCTCTCCCGCATCGCCCCATTTCCTCGTCTCTTGCCCATTCCCCCCTGCCCCTCGTCTCCTGCCCATGGTCCCTGCCCCACCGCCCCTGCCCCTCGTCTTTCCCACATTCGTCCCACCCCCTCGTCCCCTGCCCCGCGGCTCTCCCCCATTGCCCCTGCCCTCGGCCCCTGCTCCTCATCTTTCCCCCCTTATCTCTCCCCCATCGCCCCTGTCGCCCCTGCCTTGTGTCCCCTCCCCCATCGCCCCCTGCCCCAAAGCCCCTGGCCCTCGCCCAGTGCCCTTGTCCCCCCCCCCCCCGCCCACTTTCCCTCGTCCCCTGCCATGTTCCCCTGACTAGACGCCCCACCCACTGCGCGGCAGGTTTGACTGGGTCTCCTCCACCTCACTGGCGGCGTGCTGGGGCATCGCCAACTTGCTGGCTCTGTACACTGCGGCCTTTGAGTTCTGGGCCGTGCCCCTTGGGATGGACAAGCCAACGTCAACGGAGGAGGAGGCCGTGCCCCGCGCTGATCCGATCGACTGGGAGGTCATCAAGGATGCAAACGAGGTGGATCGCAAGGAGAGGGAGGTCAGTAGCCAGCACCCCTGCTTGCTCCCTAGGCTTCAACCCTGCCCCCCCCCCCTCTCCCTTCCCCTGGCCGGTAGTGCCCCTCCCCTGCCCCTGGCCCACTTTATCTGCCCCCCCCCCCCATGGTTTTCCCACCCCTGGCCTCCCCTACCCTGGCTTTCTGGCTCCCTGGCTCACCCTTCCCTGGCCCCCTGAATCCCCGTTTGCCCTCTTCCCTCCCTGCTCTCTCCCCCCTCCTGCCCAATCCCCCACACACCCTCGTTTCGCGGCCACCTCGCCACTGGCACCATTCATTCGCAAAGCCACACCCTGCTCCCCCAAGCCCCTCCCCTCCCCTCACGCCCCTCACTCCCCCTACACCCCATTATTCATGTGCAAAGCATGCCCTCAGCCCCCACCTCCTCAACCCCTCCTCCCCAATCCCGCATGCACCCCACAGTTGCACAGCTAACTCATCGATTCACAGCCATGCACTGACCCCTGCTCCCCCTCGCCCCCCAATTGTCTGCACCCCACAGGGGGGTGGCTGGCTCGTGGTCCGTGACGCGCACGATGCGCACCAGCCTGGGCCGCCCGGACCGCGCGGCATGACTGGCGCGACTGGACCGCGTGGCGAGAGCATCACGGGCCAGCGTGGTCCAATCGGCCTGATCGGCCCCATCGGCCCCATCGGTCCAGCCGGCCCAGCTGGCAAGCCGGGTGACCGTGGCGAACGCGGCGAGCGCGGCAAGCTCGGCCCGATCGGTGAGAGCGCTGAGGATGGACGCCCTGGTCCTCCAGGGCCTCCAGGGCCTCCTGGGCCTCTTGGCACGGGCGAGCGCGGCGAGCGCGGCGAGCCCGGCGAGCGCGGCCCAATCGGTGAGAGCGTTGAGCGCATCATCGAGCGCGGCGCGCGCGGTGCGGACGGCCTGACTGGGAAGGACGGCAGGGACGGCAGCAACGGGCTGGACGGGAAGGATGGCAGAGATGGAACCAACGGGTGGGACGGGAGGGACGGTGCGCCTGGTCCTCCGGGGCCCCGTGGTCCTTCTGGTGGGCCTCCTGGTTCCCCAGGTCCGGCTGGTGTGCCTGGGCGGGACGGTGAGCGTGGGCAGGTCGGTGCGCCTGGTGCGCCTGGTCTCCCTGGTGCACCGGGTAAGCCCGGTGAGCATGGTGCGCCTGGGTGGGACGGTGCACCGGGTGCGCCTGGTCTCCCTGGTGTGCCTGGCCCGCCTGGCCCGCCTGGCCCGCCTGGTGAGCCTGGTGCGCGTGGTCCTCTTGGTGTGCCTGGCAACAACATCACGAGGCTTGCACCAGGCCAGGGCGCTGAGTTTGACCCAAAGGCCCCCAAAGTGCGCGAGGGGAGGGGAGCTGGGGAAGCACACGTGAAAGTACTTTTGCCTGATGGCACTTATTCTTATTAGTGGCAAGTCACAGTGGGGAACTCAGCTTACGCCTCGCCCACAAAATGGCTTGGAGTGATCACTCCATGAGAGCACTGTCCTAGACAGCCTGGGCCTCCTGGTACCCTGGTCCGGCTGGTGTGCCTGGGCCGGCCGGTGATCGTGGGCCAGCTCGTGAGCCTGGGAAGGTCAGTGTGCGTGGGAAGGTCGGTGCGCCTGGTGCGCTGGTGCCCCCGGTGCGCCTGGTGAGCATCACGTGCCCGTAGGGAGGGGGTCCCCCGAGGTGCAGTCGCCAGGGCCGAATGTCAAATTGGTGAGCTGACCAAGCGTGGTGACATGCGCTTCGCGACTCGTTCCGAAACCGGCTTGAGTTGGGAGCACTCAAGGTCGCCTTCTTTGCCAAGTACACCACGTTGAACAAACGCAAAACAGACATGTGCAACTCCCTTGCACATAATCACTTATACTACGCCTTTGGGAAATTTGGAATTGGTAGTCCAGGGCTGGCCAATGGCGAGGTGCAGTTATTATTTGGCAGCACCTCCAGGGTGCAAGGCTCACAACAACTGCGTCTCCGTCCGTGAACACTGGAAGCCTGGTCAAATAGTTCAGTTTCTCGAGTCACATTAAATCGCGGATTTTCTGTATCGCCCACTATACACTTGCCGCTTTGGGCTGGCAACTGGCATCATAGAACCAAACAAATAAAACGTCTTGGCCAGCACTGGCTAGCCTGGCCCTGGCAGGGCAACCCTGCCGGTGTTGTTGGAGCAAAGTTTGGGGCATAAAGGATGCATGTAGGATGTGAGGGCCCAAGAAGACCCCCACACACGTGTCGCAGCGGCGCCTCTTTGATGTAGGTGCTAGCCACGTAATGACCACCCCGTCCTTGAGCGTGTGGGGCAGGGGATCCCAATGGTACTGGCTGTCGCCATGCTAGCGGTTGCACGAGCGCCGCAGAGGCACGTTTTGACTGCGTGCGGCGCACTCACCTCTTTGATTTAGTGACTTGCTCGTATATCGAGTGCAGGGGGGCGGGGGCTATTAAGCTTTGCAGCAAGTTGGGCAGCGGCTGTACAAAGTGTGAAGGCGCGCCCCCCTAGGCGCATGCACCTGGCGTGCTGCGCACTCTTGGCGTCTTGGTGTAGTAACTTGCTGAGCGAAGAGGAGAGCGCCACGGCCGCGATTGATCGCGGCGCACACCGCCGTGCCGCAGCCATCTCCTACCCCATGCGCGCGAGTGTCTCAGCCACAATTGACAGCAGCGTGCACCCCTGCAACTTCTATGCCCCTACCCTCGCCAGCTACGGTACAGCCGAGCTCGTGCGGTGCCATGGCAGCGCCCACCCGAGTGCATGCATGCGCGCAGGGTGCAGCGACAGAGCGGCACACGTGGTCGTGTCAAGCGTGCCTGCGCGACACGTGCATGGAGGACAGATCGTGAGTGGCGGACGGATCGCGCACACTCGACATCTCGGTAATGGACCGTGCCAACCTGCCTGCCCCAGCTGCGTGGCATGCAGCGCTGTTATTGATTGGTGGTCCTGGTAGCCCCCCGGCACCCCCCCCTCTCCCGGGTCCGACTAGCTAGTCAACCGACGTCACACATCAGACTGGACGTGATCAATCAGCTGCTCGCCGCTTCGATCGGCTCGACCTTCTTGTCCTTCGACTTCTTGTCCTTCTTCTCCTTGAAGAACTTGCGCATCTCGTACGCGTCCTCGCCGTTGGCGTAGTACTTGAGGTCGGTGTCGTGGATCCTGGGGGGGGGGGGGGGGCGGCGGACAGGCCAGCGGGGAGGTGGTGAGGGGTGAGGGGGGGGTCTACAACGGAGGCACATGCAAGCGGCTGGCGGGCTGGGTAGGGTGGGGTGTGGTGGATCCTGGTGGGGGTGGGGCTGGGCAGGCACACGATCAGGGTGCAGCAGGCACAAACACAATATACAGGACGGCCTGGCAGGGGGCGAGTAAGTGGGGTGCAGTGGGATGCTGTGGAACCTGCTGTTTAGCGTAGGGGTGGGTAGTGAGTGGGGGTATGTGTGTGTGTGTGTGGCAGGTCCAACAGCATAACAATTGAGCAGCATCCCAGCGGACACTTGAGGCACAAGCTGGTGCTCAACTGGTGCTCACAGCTGACCACTAGCTGAGCACCAGCGTATTTTTGTTGCCCACTTGTACTTCAGCAAAGTCGCGCAGCGCACGCCCCGCATTACCTCCAATACACTGAGCAACAACTGAGCAACACCCCATTTGTGTTACTCACTCGTACTTCAGCGAGTCGGTGTACATGTGGTACGCGGCGCGGTTGGTCAAGCATGGCACGCCCGTGCCACAGCGCAGTACAACTGAGCAACACCCGAGCAAGATCTGAGCAACAACCGAGCAACAACTTGAGCAACACCTCCGCAACGACCCATTTGTGTTACTCACTTGTACTTCAGTGAGTTGGTGTACATGTGGTACGCGGTTGTACACGCATGGCACGCCCGCGCCACAGCGCAATACAACTGAGCAACACCCGAGTAAGACCTGAGCAAACAACTGAGTTACAACCCAGCAACAACTTGAGCAACAACTCCGCAACACCCCATTTGTGTTACTCACTCGTACTTCAGCGAGTCGGTGTACATGTGGTACGCGACACGGTTGGTCACGCGCACGTGGAGAGACACGTACTCGGCGGCAAAGACATCGACCATCGCCTTGTCTGCGTGTGGGAGGGGGTAGGCGTGCGTGGACGTGGGTGTGTGTGTGCGTCGGTGTGTGTGTGTGTGTGTGTGTGTGTGTGTGTGTACGTGTGTAGGTGTGTGTAGAGGAGTGTGGACTGTAACGTACTCGGCGGCAAAGACACCGACCATCGCCTTGTCTGCGTGTGTGAGGGTGCAGGCGTGTGAGTGTGAGTGTGGGAGGGGTGGTGGT